>CM076579.1:1642289396-1642860531 GCA_034641835.2 Pinus albicaulis | reverse complement strand
TGGGCGGGGTCGGCTTGTAGCATCTGGCCACCGTATGGATTCCCCTGCTCCTGGCTTCCCCACCGCTAGTTCACCTTCTCCCACGACGCGCACTGCGCAATTTTCCTTTGATTGCACTCTCAACCGCCCGCGAATCACAGCTGTAGTCACTGTGGTCTTTCGCGAGGAGGCCCAAACGGAGGAAGAATGCACCCGTCCGGCGAGTCTGAGCTCGGAAAAAGCCGGCCAGCATTCGGGCCTTCAGGAGGGGAGCCGTGGCATGCATGTGGAGGTAGCACCTAGCGATCCTAGACCTTCCGAAGGATGGTTCCGAATCGTGGAGGAACCCGTATGAGGTCAGTCTTCTTAATTTTTTGATTTTTTGATGACAAATTTGCCATGAGTATGGCCAGGCAATGTTTTTGACTTTGGTGTAATTTTATTAGCAATGTTAATAGATTAACTTTACTTGGAATTCTCACATGATTAGCGTTTTTCTTGATGTGTTCAAGGATTTTGGGTACTTTAATTTGTATTTAGAACAATGGACGTTGGTACTCTATCTGTTGCTTTACTGTTCTACATACTACTATTTCACTTTCTTATAGATGCCTCGGGCATATTTGAATGCTTTCTCAGATTGTCGATAATCTCCATGTGGACCGTTACTAGATTTTATATCATGTCCCTGTATGTCACATGGGGTATTTTTCTATCATTGTCTGGGGTGGGACTTCCACTTTTCTGGATGGATATTTGGGTTCCAATCTTCAGATGTGAAAATGTAATGACTTCATGGACTGTTTTACTTCATATAATATATTCAAAATAGCATTTTTTCTCTTCCGAAAAAAAAATGATTAATGTTTATCATTCTGCCTTCAAAACTAGCGATGCTGGTCTATGTTGCTGGTTTATTGATATGGTCTGATGGTCTTTTTATATTTTGGACATATCACACTTCTCACATGATTAGCGTTTTTCTCTGTTCAAGGATTTTGGGTACTTTAATTTGTATTTGGAACAATGGACATCGGTACGTACTCTATCTGTTGCTTTACTATTCTACATACTGCTATTTCACTTTATTATAGATGCCTTGGGCATATTTGGATGCTTTCTCAGATTGTCGATAATCTCCATGTGGACCGTTACTGGGTTTTATATCAAGTCCCTGTATGTGACATGGGGTATTTTTCTATCACTGTCTGGGGTGGGACTTCCACTTTTCTGGATGGATATTTGGGTTCCAATCTTCAGATGTGAAATGTAATGACTTCATGGACTGTTTTACTTCATATAATATATTCAAAACAACGTTTTTTCTCTTGTGAAAAAAAAATGATTAATGTTTATCACTCTGGCTTCAAAACTAGCGATGCTGGTCTATGTTGCTGGTTTATTGATATGGTCTGATGGTCTTTTTATATTTTGGACATATCACACTCCTCACATGATTAGCGTTTTTCTCTGTTCAAGGATTTTGGGTACTTTAATTTGTATTTGGAACAATGGACGCCGGTACTCTATCTGTTGCTTTACTATTCTACATATTGCTATTTCACTTTCTTATAGATGCCTCGGGCATATTTGGATGCTTTCTCAGATTGTCGATAATCTCCATGTGGACCGTTACTGGGTTTTATATCAAGTCCCTGTATGTGACATGGGGCATTTTTCTATCACTGTCTGGGGTGGGACTTCCACTTTTCTGGATGGATATTTGGGTTCCAATCTTCAGATGTGAAAATGTAATGACTTCATGGACTGTTTTACTTCATATAATATATTCAAAACAACGTTTTTTCTTGTGAAAAAAAAATGATTAATGTTTATCACTCTGCCTTCAAAACTAGCGATGCTGGTCTATGTTGCTGGTTTATTGATATGGTCTGATGGTCTTTTTATATTTTTGACATATCACACTCCTCACATGATTAGCGTTTTTCTCTGTTGCAGGATTTTGGGTACTTTAATTTGTATTTGGAACAATGAACGTCGGTACTCTATCTGTTGCTTTACTATTCTACATACTTCTATTTCACTTTCTTATAGATGCCTCGGGCATATTTGGATGCTTTCTCAGATTGTCGATAATCTCCATGTGGACCGTTATTGGGTTTTATATCATGTCCCTGTATGTGACATGGGGTATTTTTCTATCATTTTCTGGGGTGGGACTTCCACTTTTCCGGATGGATATTTGGGTTCCAATCTTCAGATGTGAAAATGTAATGACTTCATGGACTGTTTTACTTCATATAATATATTCAAAACAACATTTTTTCTCTCGTGAAAAAAAAATGATTAATGTTTATCACTCTGCCTTCAAAACTAGCGATGTTGGTTTATTGATATGGTCCGATGGTCTTTTTATATTTTGGACATATCACACTCCTCACATGATTAGCGTTTTTCTCTGTTCAAGGATTTTGGGTACTTTAATTTATATTTGGAACAATGGACGTCGGTACTCTATCTGTTGTTTTACTATTCTACATACTGCTATTTCACTTTCTTATAGATGCCTCGGGCATATTTGGATGCTTTCTCAGATTTGTCGATAATCTCCATGTGGACCGTTACTGGGTTTTATATCAAGTCCCCGTATGTGACATGGGGTATTTTTCTATCACTGTCTGGGGTGGGACTTCCACTTTTCTGGATGGATATTTGGGTTCCAATCTTCAGATGTGAAAATGTAATGACTTCATGGACTGTTTTACTTCATATAATATATTCAAAACAATGCTTTTTCTCTTGTGAAAAAAAAATGATTAATGTTTATCACTCTACCTTCAAAACTAGCGATGCTGGTCTATGTTGCTGGTTTATTGATATGGTCTGATGGTATTTTTATATTTTGGACATATCACACTCCTCACATGATTATGATTAGCGTTTTTCTCTGTTGCATGGTTTTGGGTACTTTAATTTGTATTTGGAACAATGGACGTCGGTACTCTATCTGTTGCTTTACTATTCTACATACTGCTATTTCACTTTCATGGACTGTTTTACTTCATATAATATATTCAAAACAACGTTTCTCGTCTTTTAAAGTTTCAATTTTTTTTTTTAAAATTGAACCCTCCGTCGGTCTACCGACGACTTGTAGACGTCAGAATTGCGACAACCTAGAAACGTCGGAAGACAGACAGCATGAAAACGTCGGAAGAGCGACGTTCCAAACGTCGGACCACATATCGTCAGAATTGCGACATATTACAAACGTCGGAAGAGCGACGTTCCAAACGTCGGACCACATATCGTCGGCATTGCGACATCTTACAGACGTCGGAAGAGCGACGTCCAAAACGTCGGACCACGTTGGGTCGGAATTACGACGGTTTACAGGCGTCGAAAGAGCGACGTTCCAAACGTCAAACCACATTTCATCGGAAGTGCGACAATTTACAAACGTCGGAGGCGCGACGGTTTGTGAGACGTCGGAAGAGTGACGCTTGTTCGAAAGCGACGGAAGAAGTGTCGATAGCGCAACACTTTTTACGTGAATCGGAAGTGCGACGGCATGACAAACCACGGTTTGTCCGCCCTCGAAATGTCGCTCTTGCGACGAATATGTGTCGGAATAGCGACAAATATGTGTCGGAATAGCGACGAATTGGCCGTCGGAATTTCCGCCAAATTTTCTAGTGATGCAAGTATCTTTCCGACCCTTATTTCTTTTGTGAGATAGGTTGTTTCAATTTGAGATTTTGTTTTTAATTGTTCTTTAACCATTTCTAATGTGTTTTCATTGTTTTGTTCTTCTATACCCGCAACTATAATATTTAAGGCTCTTTTGTGGCGCTCATGGTCGAGAACAATTAATTTATTAATTTCCTCTTTGATGGGTTTAATATCTAAGTTATTTTCTGTGTTATTTAGGGCTGAGTTACTATGTAGTTGTTCTTTTAGATTTTTAATCTTGCTTTTTAAGGTGTCATTTTCTTCGACCATTGTTTGTTTACTATGTTCTATTTCTTGAATTTTACCTTTCATTTCTTGGAGTTCAATTTCTAGTGTGGTTATTTTATTTTCTAATGATTTGTGGTTGTTATCAAGCATTGTCATTAGTTCTATTTTAAAATGATTTTCTCTTTCTTCTCTTCGTCTTTCTAAATACTCGATGTACTTATAGAGGCTATCTAATGTAATTTTACTTGGTCTGCCTTTGCTAGAGGGGGGCTTGGAAATATGAGGGGAAGTATTCATAGTGTACTAAAACAAAACTTAACAATAGGAGGGTAAGTTAGAACGTGTGCACTTGTAAAGAAGAACCAATGTGAGGCAATCCAATTGCAGTCTAACTCACTGGCCTGTATTAAATCCGGTGTAGCGACAAAGATCGAAATTTGCGATCCGGAGAGATCAAAATTTGCGAAAGTAAGATGTAAATTTTTTATTCAGCCTTGAACCCCCGAAGTATGTTTAGTAGATGTTGGCCTTTGTTTTATACTACATGTAGCCTACTAGAGAATTATCGAATCCAAGTTGTAGAGAAATATCCAAGCATTTTTGTTTAAGGTTTGATCAGTCCTCAGTAATTCTAGATCTAGCCTTCACAAATTGCAAATGTATCAAATCAGATAGGGTTGAGACAGGGAAAATATGGAATTGTTCTTTTCATAATCTGATAATAGAATTGCAATATCATAACCGAACCCCTCCAATCAACTCCACTGTAATTGAATTATATAATAGCATGTAATTAATATACTATGTAAAAATAAAATAAAATAATATAATAAATGTAATATATTATTTTATGTATTTTTTTTAATATTGCATATTAAATTGATTTGATTTATAACATAAGAAAAAATAATATATAATATAAAAATGAATATAATATATATTCTATAACATTTAGATTATTTTCCATAATATTATGTATAATAATATATAATATTAATATAATCATAAAGAAATTAATTTAGTTGTATTTAAAATTAAAGAAAAAAATATTGAAATAGATTTAATTTATATTTATAAGTATAATATAAAATTTATATACATTGAAATTTTAGACTTTTTTTTCCCCAAAATATGTTGAATTTAATATATATATTTTTTAAATACAAAACTAATATATATTTTTTCTTTAATTTTAATATCTTTGTATTGTTATTAATATTATAATAATATTATTCATAGATTTGATTTATGATAAAATTGCAAAGTTACATTTTTATTTATCTTGATTTCATATGTATAATATATATGTATAAATATTAACTTATAATTAATTTGAAATTATAACTAAATAAAATGAGATGAATATATAATTTAAAAATAAATATATGAAAATACACATATAATATTTATTGAAAAATGTGTAAATACATGAAGATTATGTAAGGATATGCATTGTTTCTTTCAAAAAAAAAATATGAAATGACAATAATAATATTTTATTCAAAAAGTGTGAAATGACATTTATTATTAGTACTTTACTTTATGACTTTAAAAGTACTTAGAGCACTACCACGAGTTTTTATCCACCATTGAGAATGTAATAATTAAGTACATTTAACGCAAGCAATTCCACCTCAACCATTGGGATGATGTCATCCCCTAAAATGTAATTGGTTCTCATAAAGTGAATTTTGAATGTACATTTTCCTTAGGAGGCCCATTTTAGACCTAAAAATTCCCCTAATGATAACTCTTTTCATCCCTATGAGTTTAAATGTAATTACCCTTTAAATTTCTCTGCAAATGAGATCCATCTTTATTTCATCCATCCAAATTTCTAATGCTTTATTTTATGTTATGCTAGAAAATTATGCAATTTATATTTATATTTATGTGAATGTTGTATTATATCATTGTTAATACATCAGTTGCATCTCGTACATTCTCTATCTACATTTTTCTCTTCCACCTCTATAAAAAAGAGGGGTGAAGACTCAAATGTTGTCTTTGAGATTTTGACCAGACCAATGATATATATATATGATGTTGATGGATAAAGATATACCTTTCACTATGTGTTTCATCTTAGTTTGGGATTGATTGCTTCGTCATGAAACTTCATAATCAATCTTTGTTTCATTTAGCATTAAGGCAATGTACAAAGTAGTGAATGTAGCTAGAGTAATAATTTAGGCTTAAAGTTCCTCAGAAGAAGTCACCTATGATGTATTGTGATAATCACAATATTAATATTATGATCTAAGTGGCTCACAAACCAATGAAACATAGCAAAACCAAGCATATTCATGTTCATGTACATTACATCAAAGAAATAATACATAAAAATGTGATATCCTTCATGCATTTCACGACAAATGATCAGGTTATGGGTATTTCTACAAAATCACAAACAAAGGCCATGTTCGACAAACTTACTTTGGTTGATGATAGATCTCTCTAAAATATTTTTATTAAGGTGACATATAGTTGTAATGCCACCTTTCGAACGCCTCCAAGATGTTTAAGGGAGGAAGTTTGAATAAATGTAAACCTAATTTATCATATTCATGAGAACACTTGACTAAATAATCATAAATAATCATATCATAAACAATCATAATTAAAATTAGTTGATATTCTATGAAAATTCACATCCTAATAGTATAGATAATGCAAAGTATTTAACTTGTTTGTTCATGGGATTGACATAGAGTAATCTTCATATTGGTTGATGGCATATTGTGCTTTTAGGATATACTTTAATATATTTCCCAATTTTAAACATCCACCCTCTACTTTTTTTCTCTCTCTTTTGTTAATTTATTTAATCAATTATGGAATTTAAAATTAGACTGAAAACTATAATGTAAAATAATTCTTACAATCATGTTTTACATAATGTTATTTTTCATGTATTTCAAAACTTGTGACAACAAATTGAAGTCATTTTCACAAAAAAAACCTAAAATGTAGACATTTAACATTATGATTTGCATGCATTTCATTAATTTCATATGTGATTTAAGAAATCTTACAATTCAAATTTCAAGATCATTCATCTTCTTGATTATATGGTTAGCTTGATTCATTGATCTAGGTTAGGTTTGGACCTTGCTTGTTGCATCATATATATGGAGGGTGTAGGATTAATATGTTAAAGAGATGCATCATTCTCAAGCACACAAATTGAGCATAAATTTTATTTTCTTTTAGGGGGACTTATGGGATCCCATCTCACACACCTAGTGGGATTGGCATATTCTTGCTCAGGAGTTTGGTTCACTGACCCCTAATTGCTTATCAATTATAGAGTTGAGAGAGCTAATAAAATATCAAGTTATTCAAGATGAATATATTGATTACTATTCTAGTTTAGTTTTAAGAGATTGGGCATGGAGTCTTGGGCTCCCTTTTTAACAACATGACAATTGAAAGGTTATACTCACTCATGCACCATCATCATTTATTATCGTTGGTTCTCAATGTGAACTATATTTTAAATAATATGAAGGACATACAAGTACATATGCATCATGGTGCTTGGTTTGTCCAACTTCCTTATAAGTTGAGTGTTTTTGAAGAATAGCAATTCGAATTATCCACAATATTAACAAAACTTCGTCAACATTTTGAATCCCAATGGGGACCCATCTTCAAGACATATGTATATGTTTTTTCTACCAAATGATGTATATGTTGGAATATTCAACAATACCGAGAGGGGAGTGAATCAATATTGGACACATTTTTACAATTTTAATTGTCATGTAACATTAAACGGTTAACAATGTCATTCAAAAATGCACAACTTCAAACAAAATACACGATATTTTTAAGTGGAAGCCCTTTTGGAAGAAAAACCACGAAACACTTCTAATATAAGTCTTAAATATTACATCAAAAGGAAGCGCCAACTTCCAATATTCTCCAACAATAACTGGAAGTAGTCTCCAATCCATTAATTTATTAGCTACAACAGAAAGGATGCTCCAACACCTTAGTTTTATCATCTCCAATTGAAAGGATGCTCCGACTCCCTGGTTTTATCAAATCCAACACCCTGCAAGCTCCAACTTGCCCCAGTACCACCTTTCCACCTTGAAGTGTTCTCAGGCTCCACCTTGAAGTGTTCCCAGGCTCCAACTTGAAGGAGACTTCACTCTATGCCTTGCACCACCCTGCCACCCTACTCAACAAACTACCACTTCCCTTGAAGGATTCGACCTTCAATTCACTATAGTGGACCACATTTCATATTTTTTTAGACTGGATCCACCTGTGCTCAAAATCAACATAACATAAAAAAAAACTTGTTGACTCTATCAATTTGCAATACTAGCACAAGGTCATCAACAACAATACAAAATTTCTTTGCACATTAAAAGGATCAAACCTTATTTTTTCAACAAACATATCTACTACTGCTCAACATGAATATCAGTGGCAAACCCTAGCAACATATGGATAGATCCACAACAGGTCTCTAAGATGAAATCATTATACTAATAACATCATGTAAAAGGAAAATTGTTTACCAAAGCAAAATCAACCAACCATAGTAAACCCATGCTCATCAATAGCATCAAAACCCGCAAAACAAATTTTGTTTAAACCCTAGCAGCTTGTAACAACAATCTGAATAAGCAATAGTAACAGGCCATAGACTCTCTAGAATGAAAAACTATGTCCATGGACCAAATTCACTTCCTCAAAATCAATAGCAACAGTCTTGTCACTAGCCTCAATAGTTACCAAGCACTAAGTCGATCAACACTTAAGATAAAAACTCTAATATATGATTTTTTATACTAACTTTCTTCCAAACAATTTCCTTCTCTAGTCATCTATTCAATACTTCTCTGACCAACAATGTACCAGACCTCAACACATAAGGGCATCAACAAGGTACATGACATACACTCTTCTCATCATACAATAACTCAATGAAGACATTATACGATTGCGTACCCCAACACTCTATTCAATGGTTATTACAACGATATATACAACATAATTCTCATCACCAATACATCAGAGAACCCTAAGTGCAACAACTCGATCTAGATCAACCTCTAGATTGTCCTTGAAGTCTGTCTAGAATGATCTTCACACTCAACTATATAAGCATGCCCTAAACATGACTTATTCTGCCTTTCAAATGGGCCTTATGTGAGGCCTTAATATGACCAAGGGGAAAGTCCAATCATGTACACAACAATTACGTCTTTAATCTGCCTTTTTGCAACATAGGTGTTAGAATGAATTCTTAACACAAGTGTACGAAAAGAGATCACTTTAGCTGCAGATGAAAAAAAACCCTAACAACAAATATGGATGTATAACTTCTTTAGATTCGCAATAGATAGTCAAAGCAAATGTGACAAAAACCCAGATCTATGCAGCAAAAGAAGCTAAACAATAAAATGAAATAAAAGTTTCTCAAAATATCCAATGGACAAGACAAGATATATAAAGAATTTTATATTATGTTAACACCTAGGAAGGGAACAAAGTATGATGTTACCAAACCCCCTTAATGGGATGGGTTCTTGTCTGTCCTTAACGCTTCAGATCCAAAGTTTCTCTCTCTCAATGGTGTAGAAAACCCAAGATGTGTTGAACTCTATGAGAGCTCAAGAGGAAAAATAATAACAAAAAGTGATCAAAGTATGACAATGATAGAGGATCAAAGTACAACCATGATAAAAGGATCAAAGGTAAATAATGAATGGAAAAACCTCCTATTTATAACAAAATAGAGTTATCCTCGATAATGGTGCATAATAAAATATTATTAACCAAGATCTAGAGCTAACTGCTTGGAATATTTTATTATATTATGTTGGAGGGGAAAGAAATTTAAATTGGTTAAATCCCTTTATTTAGAAATAATAAACAAATAAATTATTTATTTATTATTTCAAGGACGAGGTTAAGGAATAATTTAACACATTGATTTATTTTATTATTTCTAAATGATTTAGTTAAATTTAACAAGGAATATTAATTAAATAATGATTTAATTAATTATTCCTAGAAAACAATAAGATACATAATAATTTATCTAATTATTTCTCATTAATTCGGTTAAATATGACCAATTATTTAAACAATGGTTTAATTAATTATTCCCAGAGGAAAATCAAATAAATAAGGATTTATTTAATTATTCCTCATGGGGTTTCCTGTTTGAACGAAAAATAACTAAATAAAATGTGGTTTATTAAATCATTTCTTATAGTGAAAGCAATTTTACTATGATAAAATTGGTTTTACATGGTGTACTTCGATCCATCTAATTGTAAATGGTTAGATGACCAAAAATTGGTGTAACAATATGATACAACCTTAGATTTGGTCCAAAACTAACCCTTTTCTCAGAGAACTATTCAACCCTGCACCATTAAGGATATGTTGCCTTCAAGGCTCATATTTGCTTAGGACAATGGCTTAATCAATCCGTTGTTAGCATCCCTCACTTTCCTTATACTTGGTTACAATAGACTTGATTTTTTCAAGTGAAACAACCCTAATACGAGCCACATGAATCCCAAACACTTTCCTTAATATATTACCTCAAACATTGATCTTTGTCCAACAAAAACATCACAGTAAGATACATTGTTGACACAGAATTCAACACAAATAGATTTAGTCTTCAACAAAGGTATGAAAGCATTTGAATTTTGTCATAGGAGGGTCGAGATGAGCCTTAGGATCCCTACCTCATAGGGCCGAGAAACTTCCACAAGGAGGATGGAGGAGCCTTAGGGATAGGCCAAAATAAACTAGAAGAAACCTTCAGATCAACCTCGAGATCAGTGTGAAATAAGCCTTTGAATGAGCCTTAGGAGGGCCGAAATACTATGCCATATAAAACAGTTGAAATCCTTCATTGAAAGGCCTTAGGAGGGCTAAAAGACTATGCCTAAAAAACCTGTCGAAATCCTTCAATGAAGGGCCTCAAAACAGGCCTAAAAGTGCCACAAAAAGTTCTACGACAAGCCACATAACAAGCTTTAGGAAAAAATTCAGAAGAGGCCTTCTCAGCGAAGAAAACAACCATAAAAGAACTAAACACTTAAGCCCAAATGATCTCAGAATACTCTACCTCACTCTTAGGATAAGCACAACAATATAAGCCTAAAAAATTAGACAAACTTGTTAGAGGATAAGCATTCAAATCATACATTTTGGAGGATAATTGTGCCTACTATGTATAATGGGAGTAGGGCATCTAGAAGGGGGGCCAACTAGCCCTTCAACCATGGAGCATACCAACATATAAGCAAGAATAAATTCACAAATTTGTGTAGTGATGGAGTCGACGTTATTCTTTTTTGGACACCATTTTTAAGGAAACAAAATTCTCGTTTTGAGGCTTATTTGTAACAAGCAAGAACAATAAATATTGATTAAAATTTATTTAAATATTAATCCATATTTTTACCAATACTAAGACTTCCTTTTATCATTCAATTTGGGCACCTTGATCACACAATTAGGGCTCCAAATTTGATGAGCCATATCTCCTCTACCGTGAGGAGTTATGTGGCATGCCACCTACCGTTAGAAACGACATGACGAACTATATCATCCTATGATGGTATTACCTGCAATTTCATTGATATTTCCATTAAATTTCCTTATCAAATGCAGGGCATAATGACCACACCATAGGAGTTGGGCTTCCTTCTCTTCCTTGCAGGGCATCTTGTCCATTAAGGCTTCCAATTGATGCAGTCGATTGACATATATTAAGAGTGTTCAAAAACTTATCTTGGCATCCATGACAACACCATTCAACAATATCAAGGAATTCCGTCCAAATTCCATTTGGCCAAGGGTGAGCCTTTGGATGGCATTTTCATTTTATGTTGTTGATAAAAAAAAATATAAAGGACTTTTTTGGGAGTATTGATTTGATAAGAGTTGTTGGAAATTATTATAGGATCAATATTTAGTGTTGCTTTAGGTACATTTACTAGATGAGTTCTTTATTTGGAGATTTTCAATCTCTTGTTTTTGAATCCTTTTTTTAAGTGGACCTCTTAGTCACTTCACTTAAGCATTCATTTTTTTGGCTAGGTTATGTGAGTCCTGAGATGACTGAAATGCCTAACATGTAGCTTGAGGAGCCACAACCTAGGGGCATCTAAACCATAAAAATCACCTAAGGATCGCACCTAGCCTGAGACACACCAACCCTTATCATGGATGGATTATTTCCCACAAAGTTTTGTATTCGTGACCTTTACACTAGGGAGTGCCTAAACATAACACTATGTCACCATCTTATCTACGCCTCATGGGATTTCACTTGAGAATTCATGATAACAAGAATGGTTCCATATATTCCCTATAGGATAAATAATTAAAATTAATTATTAATTGACACATACTTGAAATATAATGAGTGTGCATATAAATACGCATATGGGTGACAAGTTATGAGGCTTATCATCATTACTTATTAATTATACATTATATAATAATCATCATATGAATATTATTATATGGTATTTATTTGTTATGACTCATTTCCAAGTTTATGCAAAAACCTTGTGAAGGACATTGGTATTCTGCAAAAAGAGTTGAAAAGCTTTTCAGAGGAGCTTAAGACTTTGGACTCAAATATTCATAGGTGGATAACTTCAACCTAATTGGATATTTTGATTCACACTTTGACAGATATTAGAAAAATGGAGTGCCTACTTCAAGCTATCTTATGAGTCTGGGATCAGGAGTTTTCTCTTGTAGGTCACACAAACAGTTAGTTCCAACAGATTCCACACCAAAGGTAGAATATGTGGTAGTTGCAAAAGCAACAAAGGAGATTATGTAGCTCAATAAAATTCTTAAATACTTGTAGGAGAAACAAGTAAACTTTACTCCCCTCCTAATTGAAAACACATTTGTAATTAAGTTGGAAAATAATCCCAAATTCCATGATCAAACCAAACATATCAATACAAAGTATTATTTGAATCAATATCACATAGAAGCCAAGACTATTCTTTTACAACATTGTTCCACAAATGAGAAATTGCAGACATCTTCACCAAAGCATGGAAGAGAAAAATTTGAAAGATTCAGAATGATGCTTGGACTCACAAATACCCCTTCAGATCAAGGGGGGATGTTCGACACCTAATCCTTAGGGAGTGGGTGAATAAACTATATATATGTAAATAAATGAAAATGAACAGTTAGAATAGGAAGCAACCTTGGAAAATGAATCCCAAAGGTCACACCTCCATGTCATATCTATGTGGAAGCATCATTTCAGCAATGGGGGCTAGATTTTATTGGAGAGATTCATTCATCATCATCAAGTCAGCATCGCTGGATTCTCACAGTGACTGATTACTTTACCAAATGGATTGAAGTAATCCCAACTAGGCAAGCAAATGATCATGTTATTATTTCTTTTTTGGAAAATAATATTTTGTCTAGATTTGGTTGCCCCATGAAGATCATCACTGATAATGCACAGGCATTTAACTCTAAGAATCTAATTAATTTCTATCATCAATATCATATTACTCTTGGGCATTCCACTGCATATTATCGACAAGGGAATGGTATTGTTGAATCTTCTAACAAGAGCATTGTGAGGATCATTAAAAAGGTGTTGCAAGAAAATAATAAGGCTTGGCATTTGAAGCTGAAGTATGCCTTATGGGCTGATAAGATATGCACAAAAAGGTCAATTGGAACTTCACCTTATGAACTAGTATATGGAGTTGAAGCCATTTCTCCTACATCTTTAGGGGTACCTGTCATGAAACTGCTTCAAGGATTGGAAGAGGAACCAAATGCAGTTCAAAGAAGAATCAATCAGCTAATAGCTCTGCAAGAGAAGAGGGATGAAGTTTATAACAGCAATCAACAATCCCAAAACAGAATCAAGAGGACATTTGATAAGAAAATCAAGGAAGAAAGTTTTCAAATTCAGGATGTAGTGTTGAAATGGGAGGCCAGAATTGAAGAGAAAGGCAAACATGGTAAGTTTGAAAACTTATGGAAAGGTCCTTTCAAAATAGCTACTTTCCATGGAAATAATACTTACATACTGCAAGAGATGGATGGAAAATCATATGTTGGAGGACATGTCAATGGCAGGTTTTTAAAGCATTACTCTTCCTAAAATCTGTTGATCATTCATATCATTGTATATATTCCATTTTATGAGTTTTCCTGCTAGTAATGACAAGTTAAATCAACAAGCTTGAGCCCGACGTGAAGGCCATTAGAGTTTGAGGAGAAAGCTTGGAAATTTCAAAGTTTTTATGTTTTGTCAAGAAAATGGATAGCAGCACTGGAACTACTGGTTCTTAGTGTACCACAGGGGCACACTATCCCAAGTGGAGCCACTGTTATCACTAAAAAAAATTCAAAATATCATTCTGACAATATTACTTAGGTTCATGGGTCAAAATAGGGTTTTAGGAGTCATTTATTGAGTTTGACCAAGGGAAGATTAAATTTTTTACAAGTTTGAGCCTACCCTAGTGTTTAAATAAATTCATTTTTAAGGTCTTTCATGACAAGTCTTTCATCATTTTAGGATTCATTTCATTTCCCAAAGTTTTTGTATCAAAACTGCCCAATTAGCCAAGAAACCACGGTTTCATAGCGCATCACATTGAAAAAGGTCACTTTGCGCTATGAAAGCGCTGATAGTTTCGTAGTGCAAATAGCGAAAATTACACTACATGCGCTACGAATGCGTGGTTTTGTAACTATCTTGTTAGTTGAGTTGTCAAATGTCAGAAACCGTTGGGAAATGGTAGGATAGAGGCTTGTTGACTCATGTAATGATGAAATCGAAGTACACACCCACGTTTGCAGTGATCATGGTCAACATAGGTTATGAGTGGGCCATCATTTTCAGTTATGAAAGGACACTTGAAATTCAAATTCTTTCCTAATTAGTCATTCTCATTCCTTTTTCCTTCATTCGTAATGTCTAAGCTCTGAGAATCGAGCCAAACTTGTGGCTGGTTCTTACAAATGTTTATTACATCCATATCAAGAGAGGTTGATACATTTATTCAAGCGAGGTTGATACATCCATATCAAGCGAGGCTGAGAGGTTCTCTGAAGAATATGGCAGAGGAAAGAAAAATACACAAAGGAGGACAGTGCTTAAGGCATGAACCTGAAGACATGAAGGAAATAACTAAAGACCCAAAAGTGATGGAAGCATTTAGAAGAGCAGGTTTCCTACAGTTTTGTGAGAAATTGCAGGGATGTCACACACATGTATCCAAGGAATTTGCTATGAATTTCAATGGAACAGCTACTAAAGTGGGGATGCTAAGTTTGTCTATCACACTAGATTTCATTTCTTCCGTTACAGAGATTCCAAGAGGTCAAGAAACCTGGTTCAAAGGGTTCAAATTTAATATGGAGTAGTGTAAAGAGTTCATGAAGCCTGAACACATTGAGATGGATCTCAACAATGATATCCCAAAAAGCTACATCAAAGATAATTATTCAAAATTGTTGCTCAAAATTCAGAAATATTTACCTGTCAAGGAAGGTATCACAAGGTTTATTCATACCATTTCAAATTACTTCTACACTTCACTAGTAAGATTTCACTTGACTTACCCTTTTATTTGCATAGAAGTCTTACAAATATGGCTAATAAGGTGCAAGCAAATTCTGAGGGGAGTGAGACATCATTATTTCATCATGGCTTAATGAAATTATTAATTTTAGATGAACTTCAAAAGATAGGCAGAGATTGGTCCTCATTATTGTTTGTTAATGATTTTGAGTTGGAAACCCTAACTCCTGCAAGAAACCCTAAAGCTAAAAGAGTTCCATTACCACCACCAGCAGAACCAAGCCAACCTAGGGTTGCAAAACCAAAATAACTTGCAAGAGTAAAACCAAGAAAGCAAACTGAGAAAAGGCCAGAGCAAATGCAAATGCTTGATACACCAACTCTCCCACCTGCAAAACAGAAATCAAAGGTTGTCAAAGATGCAAAACAGGAACAAGTTTTCAGCAAATAAGGGACCAAAAGAATAACTAGAAGCCAAGCAGTGGTTTTGAAAGGAAAGACAGTTGCTATAGAAGACAGTTCAATAACAAAGGAGAATCTAGAGGATATTCTTCATGCCATTGACATAGAGGAAACGCCTATTGTCCAAGCTGAATTTATTGGGGAAGATAAGCAGAAGTTGAAAAAGGCTAAGTCTACAAAGAGATTAGAGTTTGAGCGGAAAGATGCAAGTTTCATTTTTCAAGCAAGAAAGCCTATGACAAGGCATGCTAGGAAATTAATGAAAGGCAGCAAAGAAATTCAAAAACCCACTGAGACACCTAAATCACCTAAAGAGATTATTGATCTCTCATCACCCACAGTGAAGGATACAATCAGCAAATTAAAAAGGGGAAAAGAGAAAGTGATAGAGAAAACAGAGTTTCAGCGCCTTGAGGAAAAGTTAAAGTTAGCAAATCAAGAAATTTCTATCATGAAAAAGAAAGCTAGAAAACACAATGTAGAGAAAGTACAGTTTAAAAGGATGAAGGCAATGTGGGAAGGACAAGTTTATTTTGTTTATAAAACTTTAGACAATATAAAGCAGCTTGTCAAATGGACGATTCCAGCAATAAAAGAAGCCAAGTTTGTCAAAATAATAAACACCCATCTGAGAGCTACTAACAAAAGACTTAAAGACCAGGTGAAGGATTTACAAGAGCAACTGGAGTTAATTCATGATGAGCTATAGAGCAAAGGCATTAAAATGACAGTCATAGAAGAACCAATAGATCAACCAATTGTAAATGAAGGAATGCCTCAAGGAAGCTAAAATGAGGTTGGTTTATGGTTTGTATCGTTTGTAGATGATGAGGAAAAGTTATATTTTGAGTTTTTGGGCAATCACTGTTTTCATTTGACAAATTTATAAAAACAATCTGCATACTCAGCAGTTTCGTAGTGCCTCCAGACTTAAAAAGAAAAAAAGCACTACAAAACTGTTGTAGTTGCCTTTTTTTCTTCTTTTGATCAGTTTTTAAGGTGTTAAAGGCTGAATTAAGAGCTAAAATTACTATGAAGGATGTGTTTAAGGATGATTAAAATGATGCAAGAGGAAAGAATCAAGTTTTTGAAGGACAAAGGCTTGTAATGGCAGCACTACAAAAAGCGCTACAAAACTGATGTATTTTCGTAGCGCAATGCATTACATCCTTTTGAGCAGTTTTTGAAGCGGTTTTAGACAGTTGGAGGCTAGGAAAGAGTTATGGGACATGTTAAGCAAACTTTTAACAACCAAGGATCACGAAATGAAGATTAAATGATAGTCAGAATGTTCAAAGAAGGAAAGATATCCTATGCCTAAAAAACAGGGTATTGTTTCCTATTTATGTGGAGGTCAGCTAAGTGGTCATGAAGAACTGAATGCCATTATCTAAATTCGACCATGTGATGATACACTTGTCAATGATTTAATTTCAAATAGATAAGGTTGTTATAGATAGTAATAAGTAGTTTGAGTCCTTTTTGAAATAGGACTGTCAAGTAGGATAGGTGTCTTTTGTAATAAATTTCATGTTTTATGGTTATGCAAGGTGTCAGTGGACAGGAATTCGATGCATCTAGCCTAGAGGCAAATCATCTGAGGATGTAAGAAGTCTATTAAGGGCCATTGGGTCGAATTTTTCAAGGGTTGGACATTTTTGGCAAAAATTGAGCTTTTTGTGAATTGACTATTTTCAGCTAATATAGAGATCTTCTACTTGACCAACTTGAGATTCTGAAGGGGTTTTTAGTTTTTTCCTATTCTATTTGTATTTCTTATATATCTCATTTGCAGTGGTGTTCATCTATATTACTCAGAATTCATCTATAATATGCTCTGACTTCCTTTATAAGTGAACTGACTATGTTTTTACATTTTTCATGTGTGTGTGCCTTATCACTAAAAACTCTGATATGCCTCAAATTCCATGTTAAGTAGACTCATTGAATTACTGAATAGCTTTGACTCCATAAGCCCAATGTATACATGTTGATTTTATTTTCAACCTACATCTATCATTATCAGTTTATTTCCTAAATAGAGTTAGCCATCTATATCTTTATCCATATCATTAACCCTTGAGAGAGCCCTCTCAAGCTGAGGAGGCTAAGCCTCAGTCACAAGATTAGGTTTGAAATAGTTACATGAGATTGTCTGATCAAGTAGCCTATCAGGTCCAATTTTGTGATAACACTTTCCAGCCTCGATTTTGCGGTCATTTATATCTCATACCTAACCCTAGTGGATGCACGTTTGATATTACTGATACTCTTCACCTTAGGCCATTCGATTACGAAATATAACATGGGTTGCAGCTGCGTGGATTCATGCAGAGGCTTGGCTCTAATGCCCAGATGTCGGACAGCTTAAGAATCCAAAACAACATGATTTGGGTATGTTGTCATAATTCCATCCATTATTATCAGCGCCAGAGTTACCTCACTCATTTCTGATTTCCATCCATTAAAAAGAGTAAAATTACTAACAATGTTTGCCACAATTCGAGCCTCATGAACTGGAGAGTTCGAGTGCAGGAACAAATTCAACCGCAATGATATCAATGTAAGAATTTTACATGGATAAATGCATATTTGTTGCTAATAAAATACTTAGTTACATCACTTAATTCACGAACAGACATAAGACCAGGTTTGAGTTCAGCAGAGTGCAGAAACGTAAATGTAGTCTAGGAATCCTTCGGAGTACAAGCAACCATGAAGTGGTGCAGGAATCCGTTTCTGCTTTGGTTCAAGTAGGTAAGTGCATGGTGCAAGCAGCTAAATGCAATGGTGCAGGCAGCTAAATGCATGATCAAACCAATTTTATCCCTGCAATAGACAAGCCTTTATTAAACTTTCATTAATGATATTTTAATCTTGTTAAAGCGAAGAAGTAACAAATATTCTTCAAAAATTATCATTAATCCACTCGATAGCATGAGAGAAATGAATAAAAATAAGACAAATTGGAAGCCCAACAATGATCCGAGATCAGCTAATTGCCATGGGGAAAACTCCGGGTGAAGGGCTCTTGGTGAGGACTGCCCTAAATGCAGTCACTAATGAGTGGGAGAACTTTGTCCAAAGCATCTTGGGTAGATCACAACTCCCAAATTGGGGTGACATATGGGTTATCCTTCGACAGGAGGAGATCCGGAGGGTGACTAAGAAGGAATTCAGTAGCGAAGGTGTCAAGGTAAAGAAGGAGGAGGAGGAGGATGCGGCCCTAGCATCTAAGGGACAATGAAAACAAGGGAAGAAGAAGAAGGGCATATCCAAGGTCCGGTGCTTCAGATGTGGCAAAGTTGGACACTTCATCAGCACTTGTCCTAAGAGGAAGGACAAGGAATCTTCAGATTCCAAGGAAACAACAGCTAGAGGGGATAGTTGTAGTAAGGATGATGTGGCCATGAGTGGTCAGGTGCCTCAAGAGAAGAGGTGGGGTGATATTGATCCGTAGAGAAACTACAGATTGTAAGGTAGGATCCTTGAGGTGCCCAAAATCTTGGATCACATACGAGCTACGGGAGCCTTAAGACATTAGCAAGATGACTGGAGCAGTGGGTGCAGAAGATCATGGAGAAGCAGAGGTAGTGCTAGGACACTGGAGAATACAACAGCACAGTGTAGAGGTAGCAGCAGTGCGAGGCTCATGGGACTTCAGTAGCGCAGAGGGGAAATTCTTACGCAGTGTATAGGCTCTAGAGAGACAACGCAGCGCAGAAGCAGAGGGTGCTTCAGTGATGAGATGCAGCCTAACTGACTTGTCTGTCAGTGATTGGGTGGAGGTGTTTTTGTTGATTACTTCTCAACAACTAAATTGCAGTGCAACAAT
This sequence comes from Pinus albicaulis, assembly GCA_034641835.2. Classification (NCBI taxonomy): domain Eukaryota; kingdom Viridiplantae; phylum Streptophyta; class Pinopsida; order Pinales; family Pinaceae; genus Pinus; species Pinus albicaulis. The sequence goes on along the minus strand of CM076579.1, from coordinate 1,642,840,756 downwards.
TGGCAACATGATGCAGAAATTTGTGAGGGAGTTGCAGTACCGATGCGGAAGTGTTAGTGACAGTGACATGGGCAGAAGTACAGAAAGCAATAGCGCAATGGATAAAGGGCAGCAGATCAAGCATCAGCGCGGAGACCAATGCTAGAGATCAGGGCAATGCTTCAATGTGGAAGTATTGCTAGAGCACGCTCCTCGCTAAGAGGGAGTGTTGATATTTTGGGATAGCATCGGATGTGCTCTAGCTACAAATATTTGTAGAGGGGTTGGAACACATGAAATCTCCAAGACCCAAAAAGCGTTTGGAGAAATTCCATCTGGTGTAAACGTTATTCAAATAATTAAATTTTTAATGAGGACTGTAAGTCTAACGTAGGGAAATTAAAAAATTAAAGTGAATTAATTTACACATGTGATGAGAACATTCTAAGTGATGTGGATCAAGCTACTTCTAATCTTATCCATTGATTAGATATTAGATCACGGTCGTTGATGTGCCAACGAGAAAAGTATGAAGGAAGGGCTTGGGGTCAGTTGGAGGATACACACAGAATCTAAGAGATCGAATTCTTCTAACGGAGCAGTGCTCAGACGAAGATTAGATCTGAGTGATTCAGATAAGTAGTGAGGGGCAGATGCAGTGATTAGTTAGGAGGGCCAAGAGTACAACGTAGAGCAACGAAAGAAGAGACGCAGTGGAGGAAACGCAACTATCAGAGGGTGTGATGGAGTCCCTAAAGAGGGTGATGTAGGCCCACGCAGAGGCAACAGTGTCTCCAAAGAAAATTATGAAATTCACCAGAAGCACGGGTTTTTAAGCCAACGGGGATGAAACCAGATCCGAGAGAAGTTTATCAATGCAGAGCTAGGGTGTCGCAATCCCTCAGCCAAGGCCACGTAGCCTTACACAGTGAAAACGTAGAGACTACATAGAGCTAGCTGGGGTTTCATTAGTTGCTCATCTGGATCAATCAGGACTTACGAGAGTGAGGTATATCTCACATTTTTTTGTGTAGCCGAGGTTTTATCTGTTGGGTGAGCCGATTTGTGGCACCCTAGATGTACTCAGAATATTGTTGCTTAATAATAATAAACCCTCATATATGTTGCACTGGTTTTCCCGCATTGGGTTTTTCCGGGGACATTGGTCCAAAAAATCTGTGTCCTTTTTCATAAGTGCGTGATGTTCAGTAAATGATTTGTATTTGTGTAGGCTGCTAGTTGTGTTTACTTCGAAGTTTTTCTAAATATTTCAATTAAATAACTTTGTATAATAAAACAAGTAGGAGAAGTAAATCGATATTTAGTAATAGGATTTTTGTGCTCATAATTTTTTCACATGGTATCAAAGCATTGCAGATCAAGTTGAACCATCAACAAAGGGGCTGAAGATATTTGTTGCAGGAAGGGCAGCTGAAGCAGCATAGATCCGAAAGAAGGCAACGCATCACCAAAGGGACAACATAGATACTGTAAGGGTGACGCAGAGTCAATCTACTCATGCAGAGGCTGACGCATCTCCAAAAAGGTAACACAGAGCCAGTCTGCTCATGCATAGGTTGACGCAGTACCAGGAGAGGGATGTTGAGCCAGTGTGCTCACGCAAAGGCTGACACATCACCAGGAGGGTGACACAGTCCAAGAGGGAGTGACATTGTGCAGTTTATCGGGGCTAGAAGTGCAGTTTCTGATCTTCAAAATTTGCTAGTGTGGTATCAGTTCTGTCGGTGCAAAATAGTGCCTAGCAAAGGTGACAAAGTGAGGACAAACAGTTCCTTGGCAGACTTTTGCCAAGAAGTCTAAGATTCGATCAGGGGGGTGATCGTAGAGGGATGATTTAGTAGAATTGGCGGAGGATTTCCGAGAGGGAAATCAATTGTCAGAGGGAGCAGTATCTCTAGAGCGTTTCTATCGCCAAGAAACCCAGATTCAGTCTTCTGTTGAGTGCAGCAGCAGTAAAAGGGAGAAGAGTACCCGCTTCGACAGTTTTGAGCAAAGATGGCCTTGTACAGACTGAGAGATCAGGATATGTTGGATGATGTGTCCAACTTTGCGATCTGGAAGGCCAGAGTCCTGATAGTCCTGGAGGAGTACAGTATCAGAAACCACACCGAAAATGTCCTAGCTGTGCTGACCGATGTAGACGCTCTGAAGAAGTTCAACAAAAATCAGGGGCGAGCAAAGCGCTTGATCATGAATGGGTTGAAGGATCACATGCTCCCACACATTGACGAGAAGAGGATAGCACATGAGAAAGCTTTGACAATGATGTATCAAGGCAGCTTCGTCCAACGGAAGATGCTTCTAGAGAACCAGATGAGGATGTTCCAGATGCACAAGGGTGAGGAGATCGATCCCTTCCTCTCCATATTACAGATGATCCGAGATCAGCTGATTGCCATGGGGGAAACTCTGGATGAAGTGCTCTTTGTGAGTATTGCCCTGAATGCAGTCACTGATGAGTGGGAGACCTGTGTCCAAAGCATCTTGGGCAGAGAACAACTCCCAAATTGGGGCGACATGTGGGTTATCCTTCGATATGAGGAGATCCAAAGGGTGACCAAGAAGGAATTCAGCAGCAGAGGTGTCAAGGTAAAGAAGGAGGAGGAGGAGGATGCGGCCCTAGCATCAAAGGGACAACGACAACAAGGGAAGAAGAAGCAGGACCTATCCAAGGTCTGGTGCTTCAGATGTGGAAAACTTGGACACTTCGTCAACACTTGTCTTAAGAGGAAGGACAAGGAATCTTCAAAAGCAACAACTAGAGGGGACAATGGTAGTAAGGATGATGTGGCCATGAGTGGTCATGTGCCTCAAGAGAATAGGTGGGGCAATATTGATTTGTAGAGAAACTACAGATGGGAAGGCAGGATCCTTGAAGGTGCACAAACTCTTTGATCACATACGAGCTACGGGAGCCTTAAGACATTAGCAGGATGACTGGAGCAGTGGGTGTAGAAGATCATGGAGAAGCAGAGGCAGTGCTGGGACGCTGGAGAATAGAGCAGCACAGTGCAGAGGTAGCAGCAGTGTAGAGGTTGATGGGACTTCAGTAGCACAAAGGGGCAGTGCTTATGCAGTGCAGAGCAACAGCAGTGCAGAAACTCTAGAGAGACAATGCAACGCAGTAGAAAAGGGTGCTTCAGTGATGAGATGCAGCCCGACTGGCTTGTCTGTCAATTATTGGGTGGAGATCCTTCTGTTGCTTACTTCTTAGCAACTGAATTGCAGTGCAGCAGTTGGCATCATGATGCAACAATTTGAGAGAGAGTTGACGTACATGCAGCAGTGTTAGTGACAGCGACATGGGAAACAGTATAGAGAGCAGTAACGCAGTGGATGAAGGGCAACAGATCAAGCATCAGCGTGGAGACCGATGCCAGAGCTCAGGGCAATGCTTCAGTGTGGAAGTATTGCTAGAGCACACTCCACGCTAAGATGGAGTTTTGATATTTTGGGGTAGCATCAGATGTGTTCTAGCTTCGAAAGTTTGTAGAGGGGATGAAACACATGAGATCTCCAAGACCCAGAAAGCATTTTGAGAAATTCCATCTGGTGTAAAATTTATTCAAATAATTAATTTTTTTAATGAGGACCCTAAGTCTAACTTAGAGAAATAAAAAAATTAAATTGAATTAATTTACACATGTGATGAGAACATTCCAAGTGACGTGGATCAAGCTACTTCTAATCTTAGCCGTTGATTAGAGATTACATCACGGTCATTGATGTGTCAACGAGAAAAGTATAAAGGAAGGGCTTGGGGTCAGTTGGAGGATACACACAGAATCTAAGAGATCAAATTCTTATGACGGAGCAGTGCTCGGACGAAGATCAGATCTGAGTGATTCAGAGAAGCAGTGAGGGGCAGATGCAGTGATTGGTCAACAGGGCCAAGAGTAAAACGCAGAGCAACGTCAGCAAAGACGCAGTGGAGGCAACACAACTATCATAGGGTGTGACGTGTTGAAAAATATAACTAGGTTGGTCTTCATATTGACTATGTAATTATGGATTTATGTAAAGTAGAAGACAAAGATAATAAAATGTATTTTGTACTTGCTTCATGGGTTTCATGAGCAAGAGTTTATTATAGGTTAGTAGACTTCTTCTTAATGTCTATCTAGGTTTTTGTCTTCTAGATATAAATGTAATAAGTGTCATATATACATGAAGGATCTAGTCAAAATAAATGCTCCAAGACCAAGTCCAGGAAACATAGACGAATGGATCTATCAACCTTCACTCAAATGTTGAAAGATAAGATTAAATGATGTATTAAAAGTCGGCCTCATAACAATCATGTTGGCTCCCAAATAGTCACATCGGTTCACCAAGTCAGATCGGCTTATATTCGGCTTCTATACATGGGCAAACAACTATATATACCATGTAGGCTTCGCAGAAAATACATAATTTCAAACATCTCTAAGTGTAGTTCGATCATCTCTAAGTGCAATGCGGAAGCGCAACAAAGTGCAGTGCGGAAGTGTAACAAAGTGTAGAGCGGATTAAAGGTGAAGTTCAATGTGGATTAAAGGACAAGATTCAGTGCAAAATTTTCATATGTTTTAGGTCTAGTTAAGGTTATCTTGAAGCAGCTGCAAGAAGAAAAGGTCAACTCAAAAACAGTGTTGAAGTGCAGATCTCCTGAAGTAGCTACAGCAAGGCAAGGTCAACTAAAAGACAATTTTGAAGTGTGGATTCGTCTTGAGTTTGTCTACGGACTATACTGAAGTATAATTGTTGTTAATAGGGTGATTTCTGGTTCATTAAAAGTTGGAGTAGTTGGGAAAATCTTGAAGATACTCCAAAGGGAAGGAGCAGTGAGAAAGTGACTGAAAGTAGGAAAGTAAATATGTGATTTACTTTCCTTACCACAACATATATATATATATATATATATATATATATCAAGTATCTAAAGTCTCAACTATATTCGAATGAATGGTTGGTGTAGAACAATGCAAGTTGGTGAAAGAAAGAAGTATCATCATTGAAGGACATCAAAGAAGCAAGGACAAGGCCTTGGATGCATATGTAGATGAAGGGTCTAAATTTTGGTCATGGTACTTGTCATCTAAACATCTATAAGAATAATTTCTCGTGGGTTTTCCTCTCCAAGAGGGAGAGGTTTTGCCCTGGCTCTAGGAGTCTAATTCTTGTGTCTCGTGTATTCTGATAATAGACTTGATGAAAGATTAACTAAGTTAAGTAAGAAGAAGACATAAGTAACTCAAGTAAGTTCACAAGTAATTATCAAGAAGAGAATTTGTTTTAATCACTAGCCCTCCAAATTCTCAACATGGTGCAGTCCCTAAAGAGGGTGACGCAGGCCCACAGAGGGCTCATGCAGGGGCAGCACAGTGTCTCCAAAGAAAAGTCTGAAATTCACCAGAAGCAAGGCTTTTGTAAATTTTTCAAGATGTTCTATGCTTGATGCAACTTTACTTTTATTACAACAATCACACAAACAGTTAAGTAAAATGTTGATAGAACATACCAGTGGATCTATAGAAGGAAAACCAGAAACAAAGGAATGTGTTGGTGCGTTACGGCGGTTAGCAGGATGCTTCAACCAGCAAAGTCTTCTTGGTCAGCCAACCCAGAATGTGTCACAACAATCCTCAAATCAGTCACCTAGTCAACTCAAAGTCAACCCCAGAAAAGTCAACGCAGTACAGAAAAAGTCAACGCAGGGCAGCAACAAGAAAGTCAACACAGCTCCAACTTCAGTCAACTTTTTGACCTCGATTTTTGTGCCAATGAGTACGGCCTACAAAAATCAAACTCTCCATAAAATTTCAGCTCAAACGGACCATGTGTTGACCAAAGTCAACGCTGGTCAAACTTGCCCAGAAACCCTAACTGCAGAAAATTTGCTGCGGCAAATTTCGTCCTTTAGCTGCAGTAGATTTCGTCCTTCTTCTCACGTGGGAGATGAAACTACTTCTCAAATGCTTGTAGATAATCAGAGGAGAAGATGTGTGATGAGATGAGTGAAAAGCTCTCCAACGTTGACTGTATTTATATCCATCATTGAGGTGTGTGACACATCTGCTGGGGGTGTAAAACCTTAAGGCCGACCTGAACATATAATTTATTATAAATAATAAATTCAAAATAAATGTTCTGCTCATCGGATTAAGATCAACTTTATATCGATCTTACACCTCTCCGAAAGAGGAACCCAATAAAAATATCGGTATCTTCATCTAAGCATCACAACATGGAGTTTGGACCTAGTTGTCCAATTTTAACACTCCCTCTCAACTAGGGAGAACTCCATCCACCTGTGCAAACAAACATCGTGCGTCATCCCGCCGTAACTTGCTTTGCTGGCCTCTTTATTTCAGAACAGGAGTGGGTCAGTCACAAAGACATCATCCCTCGGCTGACAAATTCAGCCTAGAGGTCCGAAACCTCTATCAGACTCACAAAGAGTCTCCAACCAACCCGAAGTTGGTTCATCTGACCCGAAGTCAGGCGGAGGTCCAAGACCTCACTAGACTTGATCCCAGATCAAGTGGTTGGACCGTGCCATCCTAGATAGAGAGTACGGCAATTTCTGATGCGTCCATCAGTACAAAGACATCATCCCTCGGCTGACATATTCAGCCCAGAGGTTCGAAACCTCTATCAGACTCACAAAGAGTCTCCAACCAACCCGAAGTTGGTTCATCTGACCCGAAGTCAGGCAGAGGTCCCAGACCTCACTAAACTTGATCCCAGATCAAGTGGTTGGACCGTGCCATCCTAGATAGAGTACGGCAATCTCTGATGCGTCCATCAGTATTTGCTACTAGTCTCTAGCTTTTCCCACCTCATTGGCCAAATGAGAGGTACTTCCCATGAGCCCTAAACTCAATGGGTAGGATGCATACGGGGCACAGAAAATGAGAGGTGAACCAACTCAAAATCACAACGGTGGGGTCCAAGCACACCACCAAGGTTGGCAAGCCTAGCCTTGTGGTTGCCCATAGCTCCAAGAAGCTCTCCCCCAAGCCCCCCAGAGCTCCCAGAGCTCATCGTCCAACAGGACCCACATCATAGGGTCTTTCCACGACACCAAGACTCTCACGGAAGGTTAGGAACTTGACCTTCCCCGGGGGCTTAGTGAGAATATCCGCGACCTGCTCATCAGTTCCTATATGATCGAGCCTTACGGCGCCTCGCTGTACCATATCCCGAATAAAGTGGTACCTGATATCAATATGCTTGGATCGGTCGTGGAACACAGGATTCTCAGTCATACGAATCCCACTCTGGTTATCACAGAGTATCACGGTGGTATCTAGCACATGTTCAAACAGCTCACTAAAGAGCTTTCGCAACCAAACTGCTTCACAACAGGCCATACTTGCTGCAATGTATTCGGCCTCTGCGGTGCTCAAAGCCACCGACTTCTGCTTCCTGCTCATCCATGAGATCGAAGCAGAACCGAGATTGAAGCAGCATCCCGATGTGCTCTTACGATCCACCACACTGCCAGCCCAATCGGCATAAGTATATCCAAGGAGTGTCACGCTCCCGGCAGTGTATCTCAGCCCATGGTTTATCGTGCCTCGAAGGTATCTCAGAAGATTCCTGGCACCAACCCAGTGAAAGTGATGAGGCTCAACCATCTGTTGACTCAAAGTTTTCACTGCAAAACATATATCTGGACAGGTGTTCACTAAGTACATCAGAGCCCCTACGAGTTGACGATACTCAGTAGGATTTGCCAATACGGGCCCAGCAGCGCTGCCACTCAACTTCTTGAAATTGAGTTCCATTGGTGTTGTCACAGACTTGCAATCCACCATACCAAATCTTTCCAGAAGTTTCACAATATATTTTCCTTGAGAAAGGAAAATCTCTCCAGGTCTCTGCTAGACCTCCAGGCCTAGGAAGTAGTGCATCAGTCCTAGGTCCTTCATCTCGAACTCAACAACAAGCTCCCTCTTGCATTGATGAATGAGAGGGTCAGCACCTGTCAAGAAGAGGTCGTCCACATACAGCACCAGAATGAGAGGCTTCCCCTGGACAATCTTGAAGCAAAGGTTCGGATCAGCATTACTTCGAGTGAAGCCCAGCTTCATCAAGTAGCTATCTATCCTCTCGTACCAAGCTCTGGGTGCTTGCTTCAACCCATAGAGGGCTTTCTTCAACTTGCAGACATGAGTGTCCCGATCCTGGACTTCAAACCCCAGAGGTTGTTCTACATACACCTCTTCTTTTATTGCACCATGCAGAAAAGCGGTCTTGACATCCATCTGATGAAGACTCCATCCTTGCGTAGCAGCAAGGGCTATGATTGATCGAATGGTGGTATATCGTGCCACGGGTGCAAATATGTCATCATAGTCAATTCCTTCCTTTTGAGAGAAGCCACGGGCAACAAACCTTGCCTTGAACTTTTCAGCACTCCCATCAGATCCATGTTTGATCTTGTAGAGCCATTTCGCGGTGACAACAGATTTGTCCTTCGGTCTCGGGACCACATCCCAGACATCATTCTTCATTATGGACTCATATTCTTCGTGCATAGCATCCTTTCAGACTTGATGCTTTACGGCTTCCTCAAAAGATCCAGGTTCAGATTGTACAATAGTACTCATGGCAGCCAGATACCCTTGGTATCTACACGGCTTCTTGCTTTCTCGGAATGTCCCCCTCGGGGCAGCATGTCCCTCAACATCTTCGAGAGTGTCCCTGAGCCATGATGGTCTCTTTCTCAGTGAAGGAGATGGATTGATTGGGTCCATTGGTCCTTCAGCATCAGGCATTGTCTCATCCTGCGGTTCTTCTTGATTTCCAGGCCTTACTTCATGATTTTCCTCAGATCTCGGAAGATCTACTACTTTCTTCAGGGAAGCATCTTCGTCAAAAGTGACATCATGGCATATTTCTACTTCCCTTTGACCAGGTACATAGACTCTATAGGCCTTAGAGGTTTCGCTATAGCCCACAAACATTCCTTTCTTCCCAGAAGCATCCAGCTTACTTCTCTTTTCTTTTGGCACATGAAAATAAACAAGACATCCAAAAATTCTAAAATGTGAGACGTCAGGTTTCTTACCAGTGAAAACCTCTTCGGGAGTTTTGGAGTCCAGGGCGGAATGAGGGCATTGGTTTTGAATGTATACAACAGTATTCGCAGCTTCTCCCCACACAAACTTCGGTAGACCCTGGTCACATAGCATGGCACGGGCAGCTTCCACAATGGTCCCGTTCTTTCATTCAGCAACGCCATTCTGCTCAGGAGTATAGGCAGTAGTAGTCTCCCTCTTAATGCCAGCTTCTCTGCAAAAGTCCTTGAACTCATTTGACTCATATTCAGTGCCATTGTCGGTCCTCAAAATCTTGATCTTCTTCCCTGTCATATTTTCCACCAAGGCTTTGAAGGTACGGAACCACATGAAAGCCTCATCCTTCTTTTTCAAGAAGTATATCCAGGTTTTGCGGGAGAAGTCATCAGTGAATGTCATATAGTAAGAACATCCTCCCAGGGATGTTACGGGTAGCATACCAGATAGATCAGAATGGACCAGTTGCAAAATATCAGATGTCTTTGTGACACTTGTGGGGAAAGGTCCCCTTGTATGCTTTCCTTCGGCACAACCCTTACATACACCTTCATGATTATTTCCAAAATCGGGCATCCCTGTCACCACCTTCCTTGCTTCGGGAAGGGCCTTGTAATGAAGGTGTCCAAACCTCCGGTGCCATAGTTCAGTTTGTCGGATAGTATCACATGTCATACCTCCTAGTGGACTTCCTTCAACTTGGTAGAGTGTTCCAACTCTAAAACCAATCACGATAGCTTCCTTGAGATTCTTCTTCCACATGCGCACCTTTCCAACAGTGAATGCCACATTGAAGCCTTTGTCTTCGATGGCTAATATAGACACAAGGTTTTTCTTCAATTTTGGTACATAGAGTACATCTTGCAAATGTAGAACTTGTCCTTGAGACAAGTGGAGGGTCACAGTCCCTGTTCCTTTCACGGGATATGTGGCATTATCTCCAAGGATAATTTCCAGATTAGTATCCTTCTCAACCATGTCAGAGAGTGCTTCCTTGAACCCAGTGATGTGTCTTGAGGCACCACTATCTATCAGCCAGACATCCATAGTGTCGGGCGGGGATGCAGCAAAGAGGGCAGATACAGGAATGTATTCATTTCTTTTATCAACAACATTTGACTCCTCATACCTGGAGTTTCTAGACCTTTTGAAAGGTTGATTACTTCCACCAGAGGGAGCCTTCCTCTTTCCTTTGGACCTGTCGTTTCTTTGATTTCCATTCCGTCGGTTGTTGTTGTTGTCATCACTATCGGGAGAATCCTTCTTGAAAGGACATTCTCTAGCATAGTGACCAGGCCTATGACAAGTGAAACACTTGCCCTTCTTTCCTTGGGCCCTTGCTCTTCCTTTGTTCTTAGGACCACCAGAGTTCTTCTTTCTAGAATGAGCAGCGTAGGCAGCATTTCTATCATTTTCGTATTCCTAGACATCCATAGTGTCGGGCGGGGATGCAGCAGAGAGGGCAGATACAAGAATGTATTCATTTCTTTTATCAACAACATTTGACTCCTCATACCAGGAGTTTCTAGACCTTTTGAAAGGTTGATTGTTTCCGCCAGAGGGAGCCTTCCTCTTTCCTTTGGACCTGTCGTTTCTTTGATTTCCATTCCTCCGGTTGTTGTTGTTGTCATTACTATCGGGAGAATCCTTCTTGAAGGGACATTCTCTAGCATAGTGACCAGGCCTATGACAAGTGAAACACTTGCCCTTCTTTCCTTGGGCCCTTGCTCTTCCTTTGTTCTTAGGACCACTAGAGTTCTTCTTTCTAGAATGAGCAGCGTAGGCAGCATTTCTGTCATTTTCGTATTCCTTCATTCTTGTCTCTTCTTGCATGCATCTGGACAGTAGCTCGTCAAAGTTAGGAATTGTATTATTATTGAGAATGGTAGCGTTGAATACTTGCCATTCATGTGGGAGCCCTCCAAGTGCGGTGAGTACCATCTCACGATCGGCTATTGTCTCCCCAATAGCCAGCAGATTGTTCCTGATCTCGGTCAATTTCAGAAAGTATGTTTGGACAGACTCATCCCTGCCTTTCTTCAGATTCTTCAATTGATTCTTGAAGAATAACACTTGGTTTGCATTTTTTACCTTGAACATTTGTATCAGCTTATCATACATCTCCTTGGATGTGCCTAGCTCAGATATGTAGGCAACTAGGCTTTTATGTATGGATTCCCTGATCATTAGCTTTGCTTTGATCTCCCCCTTCTTATACTTGGTTTTAGCAGCAGCAGTAGCAGTGGATGGAGGTTCTTGTATCTTACCTAGTACATAGTCCATGAGATAATGGTCTTCCAATTTGAGATCTAATATCATCTTCCAAGCATGGAAGTCATCCCTTCCAGTGAGCTTGTCATCCTCCTTGAAGCCATAACTTGTGGAACCCATTTTCTTAGATGGTGATTGCTAGAAGTTAGGGCTTGTCTTCACCTCAGCTCTGATACCATGTAAATTTTTGAAGATGTTCTATGCTTGATGCAACTTTACTTTTATTACAGCAATCACACAAACAGTTAAGTAAAACGCTGATAGAACATACCAGTGGATCTATAGAAGACAAACCAGAAACAGAGGAATGTGTTGGTGCGTTACGGCGGTCAGCAGGATGCTTCAACCAGCAAAGTCTTCTTGGTCAGCCAACCCAGAATGTGTCACAACAATCCTCAAATCAGTGACCCAGTCAACTCAAAGTCAACCCCAGAAAAAGTCAACGCAGCTCCAACTTCGGTCAACTTTTTTACCTCGATTTTTGTGCCAATGAGTACGGCCTACAAAAATCGAACTCTCCACAAAATTTCAGCTCAAACGGACCATGCATTGACCAAATTCAACGCTGGTCAAACTTGCCCAGAAACCCTAAATGCAGAAAATTTGCTGCGGTAAATTTCGTCCTTTAGCTGCAGTAGATTTCGTCCTTCTTCTCACGTGGGAGATGAAACTGCTTCTCAAATGCTTGTAGATAATCAGAGGAGAAGATGTGTGATGAGATGAGTGAAAAGCTCTCCAACGTTCACTGTATTTATATCCATCATTGAGGTGTGTGACACATCTGCTGGGGGTGTAAAACCTTAAGGCCGACCTGCACATATAATTTATTATAAATAATAAATTCAAAATAAATGTTCTGCTCATCGGATTAAGATCAACTTTATATCGATCTTACACCTCTCCGAAAGAGGAACCCAATAAAAATATCGGTATCTTCATCTGAGCATCACAACATGGAGTTTGGACCTAGTTGTCCAATTTTAACATATTTTCTTCCATAAATTTCATTACCACAACATCTGTTGCATTCCTTGTAGGTATAGCTTCCACCCACTTCATGAAATAATCTGTGACAGTTAATATCCACTTATGCTGACCACTTGATGGAGGATGTATTTCACCGATAAAGTCAATTCCCCATTGCTGGAATGGTTCATCCACGTGAACATGGATCATGGGTAGAGGTGCCAACTTCTGTCTTTCAGCAAACCTTTGGCATTTCTCACAAGCTCTAACCCGGGCAAACACATCTCCAAAGAGTTTGGGCCAGAAGAAACCAGCCTTCAGGATTTTGTGAGTAGTAGCCCTCTAACTATAATGACCCCCACAGATTCCTTCATGAAATTCGGCCATTATACTCTCTACCTCGTCTTCTGTGAGACACAGGAGCAAAATGCCTGAGGGATCTCGCCAGTACAACCGACCATTGGCAACCACGTACTTTTGTGATCTCAACCTTAGTGTTCTGTATTTAGCTTTATCACAGCTAGGAGGGCAGCTGAGTGTTAGAAGATACTCCACTATCTCTTTGTACCACGAGCTGATGAGGTACTTCATATGTATCTTCTGAGTAGCTATCTCTACTCCCTGTTGCTCTTCTTTCTTCTCAGACTCCTCACTTGTGATCATGGACAGATTTATACCCAGAGCCTGACAGTTTGATTCGGACAAGATTTTGGCTAACCCTTGTCCCTTGATCAGTTTGGTAGGACAGATGTCTAGCTCATACTCTTGTATTTTGGCAATCCATTTCCCTCTTTTTCCTTCGCTATCTCCTTGGATAAGAATATCTTTTAAAGTTGTTGTAGGCACAAATGCAGTGATATGGGACTGCAAGACATACATGCGGAATGCTTTAAGAGACTTCACCAGAGCATATGCCTGCTTTTTCAATATGTTATATTTCAGCTCTGCATCACGGAGGACCTGACTGAAAAAAGCGATGGCTTGCTCATACCCTTCTTCATTTTTCTGCAATAAAACTCTTGCCACTGTATGAGGTGATGCAAATGAAAAGATCATGAAAGGTTTGGCGTAGTCTGGTCCAGCTAGCACAGGGGCTTCAGCAAAGGCATTTTTTATCCTAAAAAAGGCCTCTCGTGATTCTTGGGACCACTTTACCTCATTATTTTTCTTCCGCATGTCAGTTATATGTCTAACTATCTCAACATAGTTAGGGATAAACCTCCTCAGAAAGTTAACGCGCCCTAGGAACACCTGCACCTCCTTTTTACCCCATCTTTGGTTACAATATGTCTCAAAAGCTTACCCTCTTCTAATGCAAACAATCACTTCTATGGATTGAGAGAGAGACCATACCTTCTGCACTTCTCGAAAGTTCTACGCAAGTGTTCAATGTGCTCTGCATCATATTTTGAGAACATAGTGATGTCATCCAGATATACTACCACAAACTTATCTTGCTCCCCAACAAAGGCAACGTCCATGGCCCTTTGAAAAGTGGCTCCTGTGTTGATCAACCCAAAAGGCATCCTGGCATACATAAACGTACCCCAAGGAGTGGTAAAGGCAGTCTTCTTTTGATCTTCTGGCAGTACAGCCACCTGATTGTAACCAGAGAATCCATCCATCATTGACATCTGAGAAGCTCCTACCACTTTCTACAGGATGTGATCCATCTTGGGCAGGGGATAATTATCCTTTAAGGATGCTCGGTTTAAATTTTGGAAATCCACACATAGCCTTATTTCTCCACTCTTTTTCTGGACAGGGACTAGGTTTGCTACCCACTCAGAATATCTCAATGGCACAATGATTTTGGCCTTCAACATTTTCTTAATTTCTTTCTCAATAGAGGGAAGCAGTAGGGGATTTATCTGTCTAAGCTTCTGTTTATGTGGCTTCGCATCCCCCTTCAATGGAATTTTATGTTGCATGATGCTGATATCGAAGGTTTTTAGGTCCTGATAAGACCATGCAAACACATCTTTGTATGACTGGAATAAATTCTGGTAGAGCTCTTTATACTCCTCTAGGAATTTCTTGGATAACTTCACAATTTTGGGGTCAGCATCAGTACCAAGGTTAAGATCTTCTACCTAATTTTCCTCCACAACTTTGTTCAGCTGCAGTGGGACATCGTTTCTGTTAAAAAACCTTTCTAAGGGCACTAGTCCTCGGGGTATAATGTTGCCTTTTAGTTGCAGAACTTTATGGCCAGCCACCTTTTCTTCCCATTTATTTTCTGAAATGTCCTCAGCCTCTTCTTCTTCACAAGCATCAATCTCCATGTTGGAGAATTCCCCTACTGTTTCCAGGAATCTTTTCACTTGTTCTTCATCCTCAAACACCTGCCAGTGTTTGATGTTATCTGGGATCGATGGTCGATAACGTACCTCAATTTCATATCTTAAGAGAGGGTTTTGAGGTGGACGGAAGGTACTGGCAGCCACTGCAAGGGAGTCTGCCATCCTATTTTGCTCCCGGGGCATGAACTGAATATTAAATGGCAAGAAAAAATTCTCCACCAGATCCCAAACTTCCTTCCTATAAGCTCTCAGCCTAGGATGTTTGGTTTGGCACTGATTCTTCACTTGTCTAACCACCAGTTCCGAATCTCCCAGAACCTTTAAACTCTGTATGTTCATACTCCTGGCTGTCTGTAACCCTAACAAAAGTGCTTCATACTCGGCCACATTATTAGTGGCTTCATACTCTAGTTTGAAAGACAATGGGACCCATTGGCCTGTAGGAGAAATCAATAATACTCCAGCCCCATTACCTTCTCTGGAGTTTGCTCCATCAAAATGAAGTGTCCAGATTCCTGCTTTATGGGTCTCTATGGACTGCTCGGTCTTGATTTGGCAAAATGATGGTTCATGAGCGTAATCTTGATCTTCTTCTAGCATCAAACATGAGAAATCTCCCTCCTTACTATAAACTGGAGAATTAACTGAGTTTGTCAGCCTTGGTGACCGTCTTAACAAATCTAGTTTCCCGGTACAACATCCTCTCCTGGCCACCAAAAACTGGGATAGTAGCATAGGTCAAGTCCAACTTGATTGATCCACTAATTTTAGTTCCCCAGGACCTTGACAACAACATGCCGAAGCGAGTTGGGATGTCAGCCACCACGATGTCCATCACCACACTTTTTGCTGGGATTTGGGCCAAATTGACCACCAAATCCCTGATCATACCTAGCCTCCCTGAAGTAGTTGTTCCATGAATGATAGGGGCAATAAGTTATGGGAGGCTCCTGAATCTAACATACAATTATGCAACAATAGGTCATGAATTACTAGGGACGCATAAAATGGGGGAGTAGAAGCATCTAATTCCTCAACATGTGGGCCAAATACAACCATAGGTCTTTCTTCTTGAAGGTTCAGACTATCTGGAATATGTGCTACTTCTGGGGGAAGCATAAAGGATGTGACCTGGGATTGATATGCAGGTTGCTTCAACAATTCGGTCAAGGGAACTGGGATTTTAACCTTCTCAAGCTCCTTCTGTAAACTGAAGAGCGAGGATGACTTATCTACTAACACTTCTTTTGACTCTTTGCTTTGGACAAGGGGTTTGACTTCCTTTGTGACTGACTTAACATTAGGGGGAGTAGCCACTTGTGAAGAGGAAGGAATTTGATCAACAGACTGCAAAGATTCGTTAAGAGGCCTCTTACCTTTGTTTTTGTTCCCTTGAGCTGTTGTCTCCTTCTGAGCAAATGCTTCCTCATGGGGTGCGTCTTCCTCTTGATCCTGAGTGCGAGTTCTCTTCCTAGAAGATCTGAGGTCATATCTTCTATTAAACTGTGCTTGCATGAAATCGACAAACTGCTTGTAGTAGTCATCGATCTCAAGATCTTCGGTGCTTTCATTAACTTTTTCTTCCACATGTGATGGAATCTGCACTTCATCACTTCATTGTAGGGGACATTCTACTTCATCACTATTTGAAAAATCAAGGTATGCTTCCTCTTGCTCGTAAGTGGTTTCTTCGGTAGGACCATCTACTTGACCTTCCAAGTACAGAGGGTGTGGTACCTGATCTTGTTGTTCCTTTCGTTCCCTTTGCAGTATCTGCAAGGGTGGTTTTCTGTACTGAGGGTTGTAACCCTTGTTTGGAGCGTTCTAGAAATTCTTGGAGGATGAATTCTTGGCCTCTAGTTCAAGTCTGACCAACTTACTTGAAATATTCTTAATCATTTTGTTCATTTCCTCAATTCTGTCATTAGCTGAGTCTCTGTCTTGGCTAGAGGTAGATACTTCTTTCCCCTTTCTTCTATTATCTTGTTCAGATTTTCCCTTTGATTTACCAGTGGAGGCAAAGTTTGCCTCCAAATCTAGTGCATCTGTTTGAGCATCATCCAGGGTAGCTGGCTTTCTTTCTCTCAGAGAGAAACTGAATTCTGAGTCAAACGCGGCTACGAAAACAACTTTAGCAGCAGTTTGATGAGGTTTCATATCAACAGGAAGGCTCAGATACAACTTGTTAAATCTCTTGATAAATTCTGACACCCCTTCATTATGTCTTTTCTTGAGTGTGTTAAACTCAGTAAGACAATGTCCATGATCTATCTTCTCTCCCCAATTTCTGAGAAAAGTATCTTCCATTCCCTCCCAAGTGGTGATGGAACGGTCTCCTAATGTCTTAAACCACTTTCTGGCTTCACCATCAAGAGATTGCACAAACAGTCTTAGGACTACATCTAGGTGTTCCACATTAAAGTTCTCTGCAAAAGAACAAAAGACCTCAAGATGTTTTTGAGCTTCATTCTCGTTTTCCCCATTAAATCGGGGTAAGATCTTCAGATAGTCCTGTGGCATATCATTCAACACTTGAGGTAATGCCAGGGGGGCATATTTATTCAACAAGAAGCCAGGAACATTGGCCATTGGAGGAGGTGGAGGTAGTGCAAGGGTTTGATGTGTAAAAGGAGGGGGAGGAGGTGGAAGTGAAGTATGAATAACAATAGGAATGTATTGGACAGCGGCTTAAGGTGTTAATGGGAACAACAGGCTGTGAATAGCAGATACTTCGGTGACTTCCTTGACCTCTTCGACTTCAGGAGTAGGGTGAAAGGGGTAGTATGTGGTATCCCTTGACTCAGCTTCATCTTTAATTCAGACACCTCTTCGGGGTGGACTATCTGAGTAGTAATCGGTATCTCCCATAGTGGAGTCAGGACCATGTACCTGAGCAACTTGAGAGGAGGAGGACGGAAAGTCTTCTAAAGAGAATTCAGGGATCTCAATATGGACTGATGGTCTTTCTCTCCAACTCCTTCTATGTAGGATCTTGTCTAGGTCAGACACAAAAGGTGTCTTTGGCTGAGACGTATCTGACCTCAAGTGTGGCTTACGAGGAGCCAGGACTGCAAGTAAATTTTTCTGATAAATGAATGTGGAGTCGCCAAGGTGAGGGATCTACAACTCTCAACTCTCCATGCTCACCTATTTGAAGAGTGAATAAGGTTTTGTCGAGGCTCAAGGATTCAACTTCTCTCAACTTCGATATCCTCGACAACGACGCCAGAAAGATGTTGTCAATCCTAGAGACAACCTTGAGTTGTGAAAGATCAGTGCCTAGGACATCTTATATAATAAGGAGCAGTATGATATAACAAGGACAATTAGCAAAACAAGGCTCTTTTGCTATTTTAGTTTTAACAGGAAAGATCAATGTAGATGGAACCAGAATATTCACAAACTCAGCATAATGAAAGGAACACTGCAGAGGCAAGGAGTGAATTCTCAATATAAATGTATCAGACAACTCAAAGACAGCTTGCTGTAAGGAGGGCTGGATTCTAAAAATTCTTTACAGAGATTGAAAATCAGACGGCATGCTGTGTAAGAAATATAGAAGGAATACTAACTACTAATGAGATGAAATTCCATAAACATATCTGAACATGAGATGGGCTTAAGATAATAAGAATCCATACATGTCCATAGCTTTCAAAAAATAACATCCCATAACACTTAATATAGAAGAAACGTGGATGAAGTTGAAAATGAAATAGCATATCATGACTAAGCCATACTTAAAGCGCTAGACAGATTTAGCATGAGTATCGATTGTGATAAATTCATACCAGAACCAGTGAGCCACTCGCATTCCAGAGCATGATACAAGAAGGATGGAAATAGTGAAATGAACAGCTAAACTATATCACATAAGACAGAATTACAAACTATAAAGCATCAAGACTAGAATCCTCATTAAAGGTAAAACTCCTTATCGTTGAGACCCAACGAGCTCCTCACATTTGTATTAAAACTTCAACAAAATGCATACAAGAAACTCTTTCACAGCCAATTCTTCAGAAAATCTGGAACCTTTTTTTCTCTTTAGTTGCTGCTTATATAGAAGCCTCAGAAACATGAGCAAGAAGATATTTTTGGGAAAAATACCTTCCTCGCGTGCTGGTAATCAATTTGAGGTCTCCATCAAAAATAACCAAAATTCATGATGAGGAATAGGGGCATCTCATCATTGACAGTTAGGCTCACGGCCGTTTTAAACCAAGAATATTAAACAACTGTTTTTGACAGAAAGTAAAATGTAGGAGTGGAATGTGAATTCCACTCGAAATTTAAAAGTAACAAACTAAAATGAAAGTGAAAGGCCACTAGGGTCGAATCATGAATTGACAATGTTCACTGACAAGGTGGAGTTGAGGCGGTCGCTGTCACAGATGGCGGAATGTTGGCTAAGAGGAATCGATTTGCCTCTGATGTGGTAGTAGAGGCTTTTCTATCTGTAGATCGTCATGATTTTCTTTAATTCTGATTTAATTTGGAGGATGGGCTTTGGATAATCAATCTTAGCCGTAATCCCCAAATTGTCTCCAATCTTCTATTTCTGCCGTGGTGGGTCTTCGACATTGATACTCTTTTAACGTGATCCCGTGTGTCTTGTTGATGTGCAGCGCTGCGCAGGAGGGCTCACAAGGCATCAATGCCTATGAAGCATCAACGAGACATGGAGTTTGAACCCTGATAATGACTGTAACATAGTAGAAGTGGTGGGATCCCAGCATGACGGGGAGCGATGGGCGCGAGCGAGACAAGCGCTGGTCGTCAGATCTTAAAAGATCGACAGTGGAGATTGCTTCAAAGGGCCGACAGACTTAACACTATCGCATCGGGACTTTCATGGTTTACAAAGGAAAAAGACGTTTCTGCTCCAATTCTCCGATGCAATTAGCGCCCAGGCCTTAAGCGCTTGGTTGCGAGCGTGAGGCATATGGGGAAGTGGTTAAAGGGGCTGGTCGAAAAGGGGCTAAGCCTCATATGTGAAAAGTGGGTTTTTGGCCAAATGTCAATGTGTTTTAAGGCCAAAAAGGGGTAACGGTAGAGAGGAAAAGGGGGTTATTAAGCCAAACAAAGGGTATTTGTGAGGTTTAAAGGGGAAATAGGATGATTTTGAAAGATCAGAAGGGAATTAGAAGGGGAGACAAGGGGATGAAAACAGAGGTTTAAAAGGTGTGAAATAGGGGGAAAAAAGGCTTTTTGGGCATTCTTCTTCACAAACAGAGAGGCTTCAAAACTAGGAACAACAGTGAATGTTAACCATATGATCAACACCTCTCACATGAGGAATGCAATGGTCTTTGATTCCGTCTAGAATCAATCTCTTACCCTTGTTATTCTTTTTATTATAAGCTGCCAACTGAACAGCATCAGTAGGCACATTAACAGGGTGCTGTGCGGTATGCACCATGACATCCCAGACTTCTGCCTCCTCAAAGATGCTCTGCATTCTCTCCTTCCAAACACTATAGTTACTATGCCCATCCAACCTATCCTCCAACCTCAAGCCCAAAGACATGCTTGCTATCCTAAATAAACTGAAAATAACACTGCTGTAGTAAAGGTAAAATTTTCTGTGTGAAAAAACAACTTGCTATAATTTCTGAGTTAAAAATCAGCTTTGCTGTAATTTCTGAGTGAAAAATTAGCTTGCTGTCCCAAACTGCATTTTCAGAAAAATAACTCTGATACCATGTAGAAATTTCAGTTTCCCACCCTGGTTTTTAGTTTCACCTTATTTCTCCATATAGTTAAATGCCCATTCCCATAGCCTTACATTCAACAAGCTGAAAAAATAAATATTTTCTGAAAACACAAATTCTGAAAATTTTCACAATGCTGGAAATTATAGAAATAAAAATCAGCAAAATAAATCAGCCACACAGAACATTTAGACATGCTAATTTTTGGTCAATATGACCCTGGAAAACCCCCTACAACTCTTGGGGAAAAGCAGTTCGAAAGCTTCTCTTTTATTTTTTGAATATTGCTTTTTACAGTGAAGCAGGAAAAACACAGAAAAAATTCTAGCAACCAAATTTACAGACTTATCTTGATTTTTGTGCTTGCACACCACCTCGGAAATTGTGCCAAATCAGCAACAATAGAAACAGAAAAATTACAGCATTTATAACAGCATTAAATGTTGTACGACCACCTCGGGAAGCGTGCCAGAACAACTATACTTGACTGTATGAATTTCGTACAGCAGCCTCTTCTCAAATTTCATGCCAAAATCTGGACTGTAGCTGCTGTCCTCTTCCTCGGTTTTTGTGCCGAAAATAACAGCAGCCCTCTTCCTCGAAAAATGTGCCAGACTTTGCCCTCAAAATGCATGCTTGCTACTACTGCCCTCTTCCTCGATTTCTGTGCCTCCTCACTTGAAAACACTGCCTCTCTTGCTGTACGGATTTGCTGCCTCGGTATTTGTGCCAATAAACGCTGTTGTACCTTTGCTGAAATCTCCTCACTGTTGCCCTTCTCCTTCTCACTGTTCAGAAAATCTCCTTAGCTTTCTCTCCTCCTCTCTCAATCTGCTCATGAAAGAATGAATGACCTTTTCCTTCCTTTTTCTCCTTTAACCTAACCCTAAGTGACTTTTGAGGAATCCCTAAATCTAATGGCTGAGATAGCTTTAGATCTAGGGCTGAGTGTAAATGTTCATTTAAATCTCACTTTCTATTTTTTAATTCACCCCACTTTAATAAAGACCCACTTAGTCATTTATTTCCAAAGTCACTTTTCCTTTCTAATTTCACATTGACTTTATTAAAGTCACTTTTACATTAGATTTGACTTTATAACTTTATAAAGTCACTTTAGGAGAAAAATTAAATTCTTTTGGACACTCTTCCTTAGGCCAAAGATAAAAGCCTTAGGGAACCACCTGTCCTCCGGTAACCAAATTTCAACAACGTCTAGTTGATGTGGATTACAAAATAACTGATCCAGTCATTGAATTCAATCTGTTAGATCTCCACTGCTGGATTCTAGAAAAATCCTTAGATCAAGGAGATGAAGTTTAGGTTTGGGAGTCCAATTTACCCAAATATGTAGTCCCACATACTCATCAGTGTCCAAAAGTCATTAGGCTATGTCAATCCTACTATTCCCCAGACCAAAGAGCTATGGTTGATGCTAACAAAGAAGTATTGTTCACTATTACTGCAAAGTCTATTAACCTAATGCTTCAGCTTAAACTAGATCCAAATGTAGTCCCATTATCCATAGAAGCTCTCACAAAGCTCTATATTGAGTTAGACTTTCCTAAGAGATTTTAGATCTTCCAAACTTTCATGCCTGCATATGTTGAAATCCCAAAGATAAACCCTCCCTATTCATCTTCTAAATTTCCTGAAGGGTCAAGGCATGTCATTTCTATGTTATCCTTTATTCTTGGTTATTTTACTGATGAGCACACAGATGAGTCTATTCTTGGTTTTCTATCCACTTTTGTGCCAAGTCAACCTCCTTCTGTCATCTATGACTATGCTGAATACATAGCTGATAATATCCATGATCAGCTGTGAAATTGCCCACTGAAGGAGTTTTCAGATATTCATCCTTCCTCTTTCACATGTTCCTTTACTTCCAAGTAGATAAATTCCCAATAAGCCTTCAAAAATTGGATGTAGAAGGGAATCTACTATCAGTCATCTTTTGGACATCTCTAATCAGAAAAGAATCAATGGAATTCACTTATGTGGATTTTATAGATTGTTTTGTTCGTCCATTAATAAACATGCTGACAAACAGTGTACAACCAAGAATCAATAATGAGATAAAGAAAGTGTTACAGCTGTCAGAGCAAAGTAGAACTGGAGATTGATACCTTTACCAAAATCATACACATATCAGAGTTTATGGGTCAAACCTTTTACCCTATAAACTGCCAAAATACTTGCCAATGAGAGTTTTTGCCTTAGAGTACATAAGGCAAATTCTAAATTCAGATTCTATCAACTTCTTGGCTGCCAAAAGGAAGACTCAATTCAAGTTAAAGAACTAGGTGGGACCTTTTATTTGTAATTCTCGAGGATGCAGGTACAGAGGCAACAAAACAGTTGTTGGAATACAAATTTGAAGAAAGTTTCTTATGGAATTATGATCCTAATGGAATTCTCAGTAAAATGAGGGTAAAATGCAAATTTACCCCTTATATCCATGATAAAAGGCCAAAGATTGAACAATTTGCTAATCAAACAGAATGGATAGAAAATACCTTGGTAGAAACAATTAAACAAGGTGATACTAGTCACACTTAGAAAACTGTAAATCAAGAGGACATAACTACAAAGAGAATCAGGGAAGAAGACACCTAAATAGCTGAAACAACAACGGAGACTAGGTTTAAAATCATATATAATAAGAAACCTACGCTCAATCCAGTGAACAAGGAAAAAGAAACAATTGAGGTGCTAGATGAAGAAAATACAGAGAAGAGCACACATGCTGCTACAGTTATTGTAAATGAGCAAAAAAAAGATACTCCAGACACTCAGATGATTGAAAGACAACAAAATATGGAGGCATCTTCATCACAGTAAGCAGAGAATACAGACAGTGACATCAAAGAGAAATACAAGGAAATCAAGGCTAAGAATGAAGAGTTAAAAAATGAAATTTATTCACAGTATCTAAAACAAACTCCAGGAAGTCAAAACAGATTATTATCAGCCTTTGATTACACCAACAAGAAATTTCTTATGACAATACTACAACCAACATTGCCTAAACCTACAACAGTAGTAGACTATAAGAAAGTTGACTTGGAAGTACCAGTTGATAGCATTCATCCTTTAGATCAAATTGAGTTTCATAAGCAAAGTTCCGAAATGCTTTATTCTACTATGACTACCAAGGCAATGAGTGCCCAAAAACTTCAGAACACTATAACCAATTTGAGAGATCAAATTAGGATTGAAAAAGCTTCCTCTTATATCAAGGACACTAGAATCAAGTCCTTAGAAAAATTGGTAAATGAAGTAGGGCATGACCCTGCAAATGTAAAGGTTGCAAAAGAATTGGTGAAAAAGAAAAATGCTGACATTGCAACACTTAGAAAGCAAGTAAAATTGCCTCCAACAGAACATCCTCAGGCAAAATAAATTGTGTAGGACGCAAATCAGAAAGATGAGATGATGAGTCTCATTCTCCAAATGACATCACAGATTAAGGAAATGGAGATAGAAATGGACAAGCTTATTCAAGAGAAAGAAGCAACAAAAACTCAAAGTGCTCCTTCCACAGTCATCCCTATGGTAACTATAGCAGTTCCCTCAACCTTAGCAGAGGAATTAGCACCAAAAGTCCCATTGGCTACAGCTGTGCCAATGACATCTTCCACTACTTCTACTACAGACTCGTCTACATCAGCAGTGCAACAAACAGATGAGGCAAGCAAGCTCATAAAAGCTATGAAAGATATGTCCATACAGAGTAATGAGATCAATAGGTTGAAAGAAAAAATCAAGAACTTGGAAGATGCCAAGAAATTAGCTCAAATCAATGCTAAAAATGAGGAACAGAAAGCCAAAAGGCTAAGTGAGCAGTTGAAGAAAGTTGACGCAGAATTAACTTTAAAGGAACCAATGGCTTTCATAAAAAATCAGTTGTGGTCCAAGATCATTGAGTCAATCAATGATACTTGACCTTCCATTCAGGTAATTTATGAACAAAAAGACTTGCTTAAAGTAGCAAAAGAAAAAATTGTGAAGACAAAGGAAGAGCTTGGTGCCAAACGTGAAGAGGCCCAAGAAATAATCAAGTTTCTCAAAACCAAAAACAAGCAAGAATTGGATGAGATTGGGATAACTGATAGAACTGAAACAATTCTTGAGGTGAGAAAGGTAATTACAAAGAAAAACTTGATGAAGCAACTTGAAGAGAAGTGTCAGAACATGGATTTGGTCATAACTAGATTTATGGTAAAGTTTGATATATTGAGGCAAAAAGGCTTGCCAAACATTCTTGTTCTAAATGATAAATTAATGAAGCAAGAGGATTACAACAAGAAAATCAGAGATTTTGCCAAAGAACAAGTAAACAAAGCAGATTGGCAAGGAGTACCCACAGGCAAAGTGTTGCACAAAAGAATTGAAGATTTGTTTTATTTACAGCATGAGATAAAACATCTCTTTATGGTCAAACCAACCTTTGTTAGGTACACAGAGGCTGATGAAAATTACAAAAAACTTACCAAGATAAAGTTATCCGATGAAGAATTCTGGCAAAAACTTATTGATTTGCTATAAAAGACAGTTTTACAGTGGAAGAGAATAAAAAACAGATTGCTGTTTTTACACAGTAAAAATAGAATTTTACAGCAGTAAGGCAGTTAAAATAGTGATTAAAGAGTATCAGGATTTAAAGTGTATCAGATGAAAGAGTATCAGATAAGAGATAACACTTCAAAACAGGTTGAAGATCTTTTTGCCAGTGTTGAAGACAACACAGCAGCCAACTGCACCTAAATCCAAACAACATTTATATTTTATGTGAATAAATAGGACAGCTTGCAAAGTTGTTAAGTAGCGGGCACTATTTTTTTGTAAAAGATATTTTATTTTCCTTAGAAAAATCCTATGAATATTCTAGAATATTTTGTAACACTTTTTGTATAAATACTTCACTCTTTGAAGTATTATTGTGGAATAAATCGCTGAAGATTTCTATAGTCAATATTTCTGTACCTGAAGGGCTTTTGTACCAAGTTTCAAGTCAGCAAGGTTGGATCAAATCAATAAAGCATCATGTTTTAGGATTTATGTGTTGGGCTAACTTAAGTGAAGTATTTTCTACTATTAAATTGTTCAATCTTCTTATGTTTTCCATTAATAAATACATGTGTTATAAATTTAAATGTGAAATTAGGAAGTGATATATCAGAATTTGTTAATAGCAGTCTGTTATTTACTGGTTTTCATTTTGATGTTTTCCGCTGATTTCCAGAGTAGGGAACCCTTAATTGCTCCCTCTTTCGAATGACCTCTCTCTTCTTCACTCTTTGTCTGGATCAAAGAATCATTGATTGCTCTTTATCCCGATTAAACCACTTCACCAATCAATCTCAAAGAACTTAAGTGACTCAACTATCTTGCCTTGAAAATATTTGACTTTAGACTTTGATCCTGACCTATCTGCTTGACATATTGACTCCATTTGCCCAATGGAAAAACATATCTATCTCTATCCTTCTCATTAAGTGATTTTTCCCACCAAACCAAACCAAATATTGAAACCCAATTGCCCCATATAACTAGCCTAAAATAAAACATAAAAACAAAGTTAAATCTTATAGAGAGAGCCCTCTCTGAGCCTTAGGAAGGCTAGATCCTAGAGCTTGAAAGTAGGTTTGTGGTTGCCTCTAATATTCTTAAAACTATAAAATCAAAATCTCACAAATTTGGGAATTATTAGAGTGATAACATCGCATACCTCTAAGCCTAGGAAGTAATGCATTAGTCCTAGGTCTTTCATCTCAAACTCAGAAGCTAGCTCCCTCTTACACTGATGAATGAGAGGGCTAGCACCTATCAGGAAGAGATTCTCCACATAGAGAACTAGAATGAGAGGCTTTTCTCTATCAACCTTAAAATAAAAGTTTGGATCAACATTACTTTGAGTGAAGCCCAACTTCATCAAGTAGCTATCTATCCTCTCATACCAAGCCCTGGGGACTTGCTTCAACCCATAGAGGGCTTTCTTCAATCTGCATACATAGGTGTCTCTATCTCAGACTTTGAACCCCAAAGGTTGCTCCACATATACCTCTTCATTTATAGAACCATGCAGAAAAGCGGTCTACACATCCATCTGACGAAGACTCCATCCTTCCATTGCAGCAAGGGCAATGATAGATCGGATGGTGGTATAACGGGCCACAGGTGCAAATATATCATCATAATATATGCCTTCCTTTTGAGAGAAGCCTTGGGCAACAAATATTGCCTTGTACTTTTCAACACTTCCATCAGATCCATGCTTGATCTTATAGAGCCATTTCGAGGTGACAATAGATTTGTCCTCCAGTCTTCGGACCACTTCCCAAACATCATTTTTCATAATGGACTCATATTTCGTGCATAGCATCCTTCCAAACTTGATGCTTTACAGCTTCTTCAAATGATCCATGCTTAGATTCTACAATTGTACTCATGGCTGCTAGGTACCCTTGGTACCTATTCGGCTTCTTGCTTTCACGGAATGTCCCCCTTGGGGCAATATGTCTCTCGGAATCTTTGAGAGTATCCTTGAGCCATGAAGGTCTTCTCTTATTTGAAGGAGATGGATCAACTGGATCCATAGGTCCTTCAAAATCAAGCATCGGTTCATCCTTCGACTCTTCCTGCTTCCCTGCTTCTTCATCTTCTTTGTCTTCCTTGGAGCTAGGAAGATTTCTCACTTTCTTGAGGGCATCATCTTCATCGAAGGTGATATCGTGGCATATCTCCACTTCTCTTTGACCAGGCACATAGATTCTATATGCCTTCGAAGTTTCACTGTAGCCCACAAAAATTCCCTTCTTTCTAGAAGCATCCAACTTTCTTCTCTTTTCTTTCGGCACATGAAAGTAAACAAGACAACCAAAAACTCTAAAATGAGAAACATCAGATTTCTTACCAGAGAAGACTTCTTTCGGAGTTTTGGAGTCCAGAGTGAAATGTGTGTATCTATTTTTAACGTACACAGCAGTGTTCACAGCTTCTCCCCATAGAAACTTCGGAAGACCTTGGTCAGATAGCATGGCGCGGACAACTTCCACAATGGTCCTATTCTTTCTTTCAGCAACACCATTTTGCTCAGGAGTATACGCTGTTATGGTCTCCCTCTTAATGCCAGCTTCTCTACAAAAGTCATTGAACTCATTTGACTCATACTTGGTCCCATTGTCGGTTCTCAAAACTTTGATTCACTTCTCGGTTTGATTTTCCACCAAGGCCTTGAAGGTACGAAACCATTTGAATGCTTCGTCCTTCTTCTTTAAGAAATATATCCAGGTCTTGCAGGAGAAGTCATCTGTAAAAGTCATGTAATAGGAACATCCTCCCAAGGATGTCACGGGCAGCATACCAAATAAATCAGAATGTATCAACTGCAAGATATCAGTTGTCTTTGTGACACTTGAGGGGAATGGTCCCCTTGTATGCTTCCCTTCGACACAACCCTGAAATATACCCTCATGATCATCTTTAAATTCGGGCATCCCTGTCACCAGCTTCCTTGCTTCGAGAAGGGCTTTGTAATGAAGGTGTGCAAACCTCTAGTGCCATAACTTTGTTTGAAGAGTTGTATCACATGACATAGCCCCCAATGGACTTCCTGCAAACCTGGTAGAGTGTATCAACTCTAAAACCAATAGTAAGAGCTTCCTTGAAGTTCTTCTTCCAGATACATACCTTTCCATCAACGAATGCCACCTTGAATCCTTTGTCTTCCATTGCCAAAATAGACACAAGGTTCTTCTTCAAATCAGGTACATACAACACATCTTGTAATATTCCCAATTAGCTTTGCTAATTGGAATATTGCATTTTTGTTTTATTTTGCCGCTTTAGCCAGAAATAATAAATAAAGTGAGAAATAAGAGGGGTCACCTCACTTTAGTCATCTCACTTTATAATAAAGTGTTCTTTTTCCTAGTAGATTGACGTTGTAACTTAGAGAGGGGGCCTTGGGGGTCCACTTGAGTATGATGGGGGAGGCATCAGGCTAACCCAAGGTAAACTGCACAGAACCAGGGAGAGTTAAGTTTTGGAGGGAGTTTGACATTATAAAAGGAGAGGTTCTCACATTTGGATCATTCATGATTTGATATTCTTCTTGATAGCTAGACTTTGTCTGCTTCAGCACGCCGATTGTTTAGTCGGTCTGCAGCACTGCTTAGTGCACGAGTGTCTCCGGTCGGAGATCTCACCCTTAGCCTCGGGGGATTTCGAGTGCCTGCCCTGGTAAGGTTATTTCTGGTTTCACCCTTAGCTTCGGGGGACTTCGAGTGCCCGCCCTAGTAAGGTTTGTCCGAGTACACTTTCCGGTTCCGGTAGCAGCGGCGACGGTTACGAAGCAAATCGAGGAGGAGAAAGCCCTCTGGTCGGCTGCCTTGATTCGGTGAGGGAGAGGGCCATTTGTCTCATCAGGAGAGAGGACGCTGTTCTATTCAGGAGGGTGAGGACGCTGTCCCAGGAAGGACGCAGTCCATATCTGGCAAGGGAGAACGCTGTTCAGGAAGAGGAGAACGCTGTCTAGCCTGGGAGAGAGGACGCTGTCTATTTCTGAAGGAAAGGGTTGCAGATCTGAAGGCCCATTGTTAGATCCAACCTTGAAAAGGGTAGATCTGAGCAGATACTTGCAGATCTAGTCTTGTATGTTGCAGATCTGGAGGTTTAGCCCTAGATCCAGCTTGGGGAGTTGCAGATCTGAGGAGATATTGGCAGATCTAGTACAGATCTGAAGGGATAACATCAGATCCAGCCCTAGAGGCTGTAGATCTGAAGAGATATTGTCAGATCCAGCATAGATCTGAAGGTTTGGTAGCAGATCTGATAGTGGAGGACCTTGTGAATCGAAAAAAGAGGGAAGGGCAGATGTTTGGTTTAGGCTTGAATCAATGGTCCGAGCATTCGAGTAGATCCACTTGGTAGGACGGCGATCGTGGGGAGGCTGGGTGAGGTAGGCTCAACGGCGTTTTCGCCTTGGAGGCGATCTATACGTACGGAGGTGGGTGGCGGTGCTCCATCCTGTTTACTGCTTATTTGTCACTAGCGAAACCGAGCGTTTGGGAAATGAGAGGGTTTGCAGTGGGAGATCAGTTATTTATCAATCTTCAGCCCTAGTACCAGCGCAGTTCATCTTCAGCATTCAGAGTAGCTAGGACGCTGTCCTTGTTGCATTGCAGCCATTTGTCCGTTGAGAGGGTCTCCACTTGCCTGTGGCAAGGGTCTCCACTTGCCTAGGGCAAGGATAGGTGCACTTACTCTGATTTACTTGTACTCCTTTCTATGTACTTTCTGATTAATAAAATGGCTCAGTTTCCGGTATTCTATGTGTCATGATTCAGTGATCTGGTTCAGCGTTATATTTTCTATATCTGTCTGGTATATTTCTGTTTATTACTGGTTATTTCCCTTTGGGGATATTACAGTGGTATCAGAGCATAGATCTGGCTCAGCCTGTGGTGCTAGCAATCTATGGCATCCAGAGGTCATCCCCGTATCTTCGGAGGAAGTGATTCTGATTCAGAGGCAGAACAGCGTAACCCAATGGAGGCCATGTTCGCAAAGCTGACTGAGAAGTTGACTGCGAAGATGGATGCATTCATGCAGGATGTCACCAAGAAGATGGCAGAGAAAGAACCCCCTAGGGTTTTCCAGGTGGGGGAAGGATCGGGAGTGTCTAGCCACATACCAGATGCTATTCCCATTGTGTCAGCGCAGAGGGTCGATTCCACACCCACTCGCCCGACCATGCCTACTTTCCCGGTAGAGGAAGAGGAGCAAACGGCATCAAGAGATGGGGGTCTAGATCATCATGCAGTTCTGTTTGCAGATTGGCGAAGCATGGGACAGGAGTTCATGGATGCTTTCCCTTTCAATCAGTATATCCAGTTCCGATGTGGCGGCAAGTCTTATGATCGAAACAAGGGGCGTGGCTCCCACCGTGACGGTCACCGTGCAGCAAGCAAATTTCATCTGCCAATGTTTGATGGCTCACAGAAGGCTACGGCCAAGTCTTGGGTGGAGAAACTGGACCTCTATTTTCAGCTTAACCAGATGCCGGAGAGGGAGGCCATTAAGATGGCTGCATTACATCTAGAGGGTGAGGCCCAGAGCTGGTGGTTTCATGGGTTGACAACACTGGGGCATTCCGCAGTGACTACATATGCTGAGTTCACCAGGAGAGTGGTGGAACGTTTTGACAGGAAGGACCCCGATCAGCCTTTCCTTGAGCTGACCAAGCTCAAACAAACAGGGAGTGCAGAGGCATACATCTCAGACTTCTTGAGGGTATCAGTAATGGTACCTGATTTATCAGCAGCTCGGATGACCACGATGTTTATGGAGGGGCTGTCAGAACCACTTCGTGGCCTAGTCCGGTCAAACAAACTGGCTACACTACAGGACGCTGTCAGTAGGACCCGTGACCTACAAGATGTCTTGCCTAGGAATAGGCCACCTTATCCCCAGAGGCAGACTTTCCAGCCCAAGGGTAAGGACACGAGGGTTCCGCCTCCCAAGGCGAATCCAGGACGAGGACAGTATGATGATGAGGCCAGGAGAGAGCTGAGACGGAAGCGATTATGCTTCACCTGCCAGGAGCCGTGGGCACCAGGACACAAGTGCACAGCAGGGAAGGCACATTTCATAGAGGTCTTCTCCGAGGGCAGTGGAGAAGAGGATGAGTTGGATGATGAGGAGGCAGGAGAATGTTATGCAGCGCAGAGTACCTTACCACCTCCACCACCCGATGCAGGAGAGGCATCATTCGCACCTACTGGGGGAGCTCTAGCAGCATTACGAGGAGTCCCCAAGTATCTGACATTGCGCGTGCGTGGGACAGTGCGGGGACAGAGAGTTTCGGTCTTAGTCGACAGTGGGGCTACCCACAACTTCATTGATGCTCAGATGGTTGCACGGAGAGGCATACCGATGGAGGGCTTTGATGGGTTTTCTGTTTTGGTTCCAGGAGACCAGACCATGGCTTGTGCTAGATATGTACCAGAGTTATCAGTTACGATGGGCACATATACATTGACCGATCACTTCTTTGTGGTGGACATTCCGGACACCAATGTGATATTGGGAGTTCAGTGGCTCATTACTCTGGGGAAAGTCACGACGGATTGGAAGGCCTTGGAGATGGAGTGGGATGATCCCAAGACAGGGAAGCACGAGAAGATCCGAGGGCAGAACACATATCCACCCCAGACAGTATCGGCACACAGCATGGAGGCAACATTCCGCAAGGGAGACATAGAGTGGGCAGTTGAGTTACGGGCTTCAGAAGCCGTAGATACTGGACGGGCGGTGCATCCTGATCTACAGACTCTTCTCGACAGGTATGCAGTAGTTTTTGGAGACATTCCACCAGGACAGCCACCGGATCGGGGGTTTGAGCACACGATCGAGTTGGAGCAGGGCATACAGGCAGTGATCACCACACCGTATAGGCATCCCAAAGCCTATCGGGACGAGATAGAGCGGGCCATTCAGGAGCTGCTGGCCCTTGGGCACATTCGACCCAGCACCAGTCCTTTCGCCTCCTCAGTAGTGCTGGTGAAGAAGAAGGACGGCACATTGCGCATGTGCATTGATTACAGGGCTTTGAACAAAAAGACGCTGAAGAACAGGTACCCCATTCCCAGGATCGATGAGTTGATGGACGAGTTGAGAGGAGCACGGTTCTTCTCCAAGATTGATTTGAGGTCCGGGTACCATCAGATACGCATGAGGGAACAGGACATTCCCAAGACTGCTTTCAGGTGTCACTATGGGCACTTTGAGTTTTTGGTCATGCCGTTTGGGCTGACCAATGCACCTGCTACTTTCCAGTCTTGCATGAACCATATTTTCAGGGATCATCTGAGGAAGTTCGTGCTGGTTTTCTTTGATGATATCCTCATATACAGCAGGACCTGGGAGGAGCACCTCCAGCACATTGAGACGGTCTTGCACATTCTGAAGGAGCAGCAGTTCTTTGCCAAGCTCTCCAAGTGTGAGTTTGGATTGACAGAGATGCTGTATTTGGGACACATCATAGGAGTGGACGGGGTGAGAGTCCACGACGAGAAGATCCGGGCTATCAGGGACTGGCCAGAGCCGCGGAATGTGACAGAGCTTAGAGGGTTCATTGGTATCTGTACTTACTACAAGAAGTTCGTCAAGGGCTTTTCACAGCTTGCTGCACCCCTCACGGAGCTGACGAGGAAGGGGGCATTCAGTTGGACGGATACCGCCCAGCGAGCTTTTGATAAGCTCAAGGAGGTGATGAGTAGTTGTCCGGTGCTGGCATTACCAGATTTTACTCAGCCCTTTATCCTGGAGTGCGATGCATCAGGAGAAGGCATTGGGGCAGTTTTGATGCAGGAGGGTCATCCGATTGCATTCGAGAGCCGGAAGCTCCTCCCACACGAGAGGCTTTATCCCATCTACGACAAAGAGATGCTGGCCATCATGCACGCACTGGCCAAATTCCGGCAGTACTTGGTAGGTGGCAGATTCAGAGTGAGGACGGACCATAATAGCCTGAAGTACTTTCTGGAGCAGAAGCAGTTACAGGAGAGGCAACAGAAGTGGATCAGCAAGATCCAGGCTTACGATTTTGACATTGAGTATGTCAAGGGGAAGAATAACGTTGTAGCAGATGCCCTTTCCCGTAGACCAGCCACATTATCACTCATGAGCTTGGACGCTGATTGGAAGGCCCGATTGCTGGTTGAGTATTCCAAGGATAGATTTGCATGTGAGGTGCTGGATGGACAAGTAGCAGACAGCAGATACAGGGTGGCCGATGAGGTCATCTATTACAGGGATAGGATCTTCTTGACTGAGGGATCTCAGCTCAAGGGGAAGATACTCCAGGCTTCTCATGATTCACCTTTGGCGGGCCATCAGGGGTTCACCAAGATGTACAGGGCCATTCGGGAGAGATTTGCTTGGAAGGGCCTCAAGGGGGACGTACTCCAGCATGTTCGGGAGTGTGAGGTCTGTCAGCGGAACAAAGGAGAGTTGAGCCATCCCGCAGGATTGCTGCAACCACTTCCCATTCCGGAGGGGAAATGGGAGAGTGTTTCGATGGACTTCATCACAGGGTTGCCCACAGTACAGGGCAAGAACTGCATCTTCGTGGTAGTGGATCGGCTAACGAAGTATGCTCATTTCTTCGCCATTTCGGCACATTACACAGCAGCACAGGTGGCAGAGTTTTTTTTCCGGGAGGTTTTCAGATTGCATGGTCTACCCAAGACCATTGTTAGTGACAGGGACAGCCGCTTTATGGGTGGCTTTTGGCAGGAGCTCTTTCGACTAGTGGGGACTGAGCTGACACCGAGCACTAGCTATCATCCCCAGACGGACGGGCAGACAGAGATAGTTAACAAGTGGCTGGAGGGCTACTTGCGTAACTACGTCAGTGGGCAGCAGAGAGCGTGGCTGAAATGGCTACATCTGGGCGAGTACTGCTACAACACAACCCATCATATGTCTATCGGTATGACACCCTTTTATGCATTATATGGATATCATTCCCTATCTTTTGTGGACATGATGTTTGGGGTTAGCAGGGCTCCACGAGCCAAGTTATAGATCCAAGAGAGCCAAGATATCCTCCGGACTCTCAAGGACAACATAGCCACCGCACAAAATCAGCAGAAATTGTATGCGGACAGGGGCCGAGTGGAGAGACACTTTGAGGTAGGGGATCTGGTCTACCTACGGTTACAGCCATACCGCCAGTCTTCGCTCAAGCAGAAGGGGGCAGAGAAGCTTAAGCCTCGCTTCTATGGACCGTACAGGGTGATTCGTAGGATCGGACAGGTTGCATATGAGTTGGAGCTGCCCCAAGGCAGCCGGATTCATAACATTTTCCATGTATCATGCCTGAAGAAGGCACTGGGCCAGCACGTGACAGTCACCGGGGAGCTACCACCGACTGATGATGAGGGGCACTTGGTATTACAGCCAGAGGCCATTATTGACACCAGGGAGAGACAGCTGCGGAGCAGGAAGATCAGAGAGTTCTTGGTGAGATGGAAGAATCTGCCAGATGAGGATGCCACTTGGGAAGATGAGAAGATCTTACGGCATCCCTCACTTCAGTTGCTTGAGGACAAGCAACGTTTTGTCGGGGGAGACTGTAATATTCCCAATTAGCCTTGCTAATTGGAATATTGCATTTTTGCTTTATTTTGCCGCTTTAGATAGAAATAATAAATAAAGTGAGAAATAAGAGGGGCCACCTCACTTTAGTCACCTCACTTTATAATAAAGTGTTCTTTTTTCCTAGTAGATTGACGTTGTAACTTAGAAAGGGGGCCTTGGGGGTCCACGTGGATATGATGGGGGAGGCATCAGGCTAACCCAAGGTAAACTGCGCAGATCCAGGGAGAGTTAAGTTTTGGAGGGAGTTTGATGTTATAAAAGGAGAGGCTCTCACCTCATTTGATCATCCATGATTTGATATTCTTATTGATAGCTGGACTCTTGTCTGCTTCAGCACGCCGGTTGTTTAGTCGGTCTGCAGCACTGTTTAGTGCACGAGTGTCTCCGGTCGGAGATCTCACCCTTAGCCTCGGGGGACTTCGAGTGCCTGCCCTGGTAAGGTTTTCTGGTTTCACCCTTAGCTTCGGGGGACTTCGAGTGCCCGCCCTAGTAAGGTTTTGTTCTGAGTACACTTTCCAGTTCCAGTAGCAAAGCAGCAGCAGTTTCTGAAGCAAATCTGAGGAGGAGAAAGCCCTCTAGTGGCTGCGCAGTTCAGTGAGGAGAGGACGCTGTCTCATCAGGAGAGAGGACGCTGTTCTATTCAGGAGGGTGAGGACGCTGTCCCAGGAAGGACGCAGTCCAGATCTGGCAAGGGAGAATGCTGTTCAGGAAGAGAAGAACGTTGTCTAGCCTGGGAGTGAGGACGCTGTCTATTTCTGAAGGAAAGGGTTGCAGATCTGAAGGCCCATTGTTAGATCCAACCTTGAAAAGGGTAGATCTGAGCAGATACTTGCAGATCTAGTCTTGTATGTTGCAGATCTGGAGGTTTAGCCCCAGATCCAGCTTGGGGAGTTGCAGATCTGAGGAGATATTGACAGATCTAGTCCAGATCTGAAGGGATAACATCAGATCCAGCCCTAGAGGCTGTAGATCTGAAGAGATATTGTCAGATCCAGCATAGATCTGAAGGTTTGGTAGCAGATCTGATCGTGGAGGACGCAGATCAGGAAGGGAAGGACGCAGATCTGGTTTGGAGGCTTCAGATCCAGCAGATCTGAGCATTCAGGAGTAGATCCACTTGGTAGGACGCTGATCTGATGAGGAGGCTTGGGTGTGGTAGGCTCAACAGCGTTTTTTTAGCCTTCAGGAGCTGATCTATCTGTCTGGAGGTGGGTGACTGGTGCTCCATCTATTTCTGCGCTGTCACTAGCAGAGACAGCGTTTTGCATTGGAGAGGGTTTGCAGTGGGAGATCAGTTATTTATCAGTCTTCAGCCCTAGTACCAGCGCAGTTCATCTTCAGCATTCATAGCAGCTAGGACGCTGTCCTTGTTGCAGCCATTATCTGTTGAGAGGGTCTCCACTTGCCTAGGGCAAGGATAGGTGCACTTACTCTGATTTACTTGTACTCCTTTCTATGTACTTTCTGATTAATAAAATGGCTCAGTTTCCGGTATTCTATGTGTCATGATTTAGTGATCTGGTTCAGCGTTATATTTTCTATATCTGTCTGGTATATTTCTGTTTATTACTGGTTATTTCCCTTTGGGGATATTACACATCTTGTAAGCGGAGGACTTGACCTTGAGATAGATGAAGGGTCAAAGTCCCTGTCCCTTTCACGGGATAGGCGACATTATCTCCAAGGATAATTTATAGATTTGTATCAATCAAATCAGAGAGGGCTTCTTTATAACTGGCGAGGTGCCTTGACGCACCACTATCAATCAACCAGACATTCAGGGTGTCGGGAGGAGATGCAGCAGAAAGGGCAGATACAATAATAAATTCATTTCTCTTATTATCAACAACATTAGACTCATTGTACCTGGAATTTCTTGACCTCTTGAAAGGTTACCCATTTCCACTATGATCAGAGGGAGCCTTCCTTTTTCCTTTGAACTTGTTGTTCCTTTGATTGCCATTCCCCCTGAAGTTGTTGTTGTCATCATCCCTGGGAGAATCCCTTCTATTAGGGAGCTCTCTTGCATAGTGACCAAACTTGTTACAAGTGTATCATCTTCCCTTCCTTCCTTTGGGCCCCGCTCTTCCATGGTTTTGATTTCTCGGACCTCCATTGTTCCTCTTCTTTGCATGAGCGGTGAAGGCAATAGGGTCGCCTCCATTTCCATTAGAGGGATGATCTCTCTCCATCAGTCTTGTCTACTCTTGAGTGCATCTCGTCAATATTTCATCAAAATCAGGAATCACATTATTATTAAGAATAGTGGTATTGAATACCTAACAATCACGGGGGAGACCTCAAAGCGTAATGAGAACCATCTCTCGATCAACTATTTCTTCTCCAATAGCTAGAAGATTGTTCCTGATTTCAGTGAGCCTCATAAAATAGGATTAAATGGATTCATCCTTGCCCTTCTTGATATTCTTCAATTGAGTTTTGAAGAAAAGAACTTGATTAGCATTGCTAGCCCTGAACATGCTAACTAGCTTATCATACATCTCTTTAGATGTGCTCAGCTCAAAAATGTAAGCAATCAAGTGCTTATGAATAGAATCCTGGATAATCATCTTTGCTTTGATTTCCCCTTTTCTATACTTTGTCTCTGTGGCAGCAGGTGCACTTGATGGAGGCTCTTGAATCTTCCCCTGCACATAATCCATGACATCTTGATTTTCTAATGTCAAATCCAAGGACATCTTCCATGCATGGTAATCAGACTTATCAGTCAATTTATCATCAGACTTCAAACCCTTATAGGTTAAGGAGGCCATTGGTCCTTGATAGCATTTCTTCTTCGGTGATTGCTTTTCACACTAGCTTGGGCTTTGTCTTCACCTCAGCTTTGATACCATGTTAAATTTAGATAACCATGGTGTGTTCTATGCTTAATGCAAAATTTACTTCAATCTTTCTTAGGCCCGATTCAATTTAGAAATCACATAAACATGAAAGTAAAATGCTGGTAGAACATAATAATAGATCGACAAACAACAAGCCAATAATATAGATTAGATTTTACAATTCTTCTTGTCCAACAAAGATATAGGATAGTGAGCGTTACGTCAGTCAACAGGATGCATCAAGCAACAAAGTCTTTCTCAACATTAGATCAGCCAACCCTCCAAAATGTCACGCACAATCCTCAAAGACAGTTCATCAAAAGTCAACGTTGGTCAACCAAAGTCAACACAAGACAGTCAACACATAAAGTCAATGCTACAGATTTAGGGCTTCAGTGAACTTGCTCATTTTCCTCGATTTTTGTGCCCAGCTGTATGGCCTTCAAAAATCGGATTTTCAACAAAGTTTGGAGGTCAAACGGTCAAGGGTTGACCACAGTCAACGCTGGTCAACGCACAACAAACAACCCTAAAATAGATCCGCAGATTTCCCCAGCTTCAACTCCGCACGTGCGAAGGAAAGAGGCCTCCAAAGGCTATTGAACCAATCGGATCACAATGAGAGAATGTTTGATGAGATGATGAGCAAATGATCTCCAAGTCTCTCCAATTTATATCCATTAGTGAGGATGTGTGACACATCTGTTAGGCTTGTGAGCCTACATTACAAATCTGGCCGACCTAGCACATGTGTGGAAAACAAAATCAAAATATATGTTCTGCTCATCCAAACAAGATGATCTTTAGATCAATCTTGCACCTCTCCGAAAGAGGAATCCAACAAAAATATAATCATCATCATATGAGCAGTGCAACTTGGAGTTTGGACCTAGTTGCCCAAAATTAACAGAATTTCGATTGCTGCAATATGGGATTTTAACTTGTGCATGTTGTGACGATTTCCAGAACTTTGTATTTGTTTCTAACCTATAGCTAGTGCATGTCTTTGGTATTTCACTTAATATTTCCATTAGGAATATCACATATTCCCACTAAGATTCAAAGATGGGTCACTGGCATGGCAACACCTTGTCTCGACCACTAGACCACAACCTTGTTCTATAACCTAACATACTAAATACCAATGTTTTGAAAATCACGATCGGGATTAAATCGACGAGGGGAAAAAAACGGAAAAAATCGTAAAAATCGGGAAAAAAACGATAAAAATCGGGAAAAAATCGGCACATACAAAAATATTCATTTTTTTTCAAATTTTTTAATATCTAAAGCACCCACAACATAAAATAAATGCATTGACACATAAATATGAAAAAAAAACTAATATATAAGATGTGTAATATCATGTCTAGTGCTACATCACACATAATAGTGAATCATGTCCTGAATACTAAGTCGAGTCTCAACTCAACCTCAAAATATCAACAAAAATATAATAATGTATCTCATATCATGAGTCATAATGTTATATAAAAGGAATGCACCAAATAACCTATACTATTGATTTCCTCTGCCCCTCTTGCGAGAAAATGTAACAACTTTCCCTCTAGACGAAGAAGCTGGCGGGGCTAGCAATGGACTCTGTTGTGCTCCAAATCCTGAAGCACCAGGAGCTAAAGGAGGCAGACCACGTCCTCTACCGGTAGCAAGGGTAGGTGGTGTCACCTCCTCCTCCTGCTGTTGCTCCTCCTCCTTCTCATGAAACTCATCATTGATTCATCGCTACTAGAAATGGGATCATCAACAAAAGATACATAAACATCATCTAGCTCAAAGTCTTCAAACTTGGATTGCTCAACCTTATAACATGATAGAAATCGAAAAAGTTTAACATGCCTAACCAATGATTTTGGTTTGAGTGAAGGGTTCATCTCCTCAACCTTAAAATGCGGTAGAAAAAGATTAACATGCCTAACCAGTTGTTTTCCTTTGAGTGAAGGGTACATTCTTGTTAAGGCCACTGTAGGGGAGTTCAACAATCAATACCACCAACATCAACAAAGTTCAACAATCAATGCCACCAACATCAAGGTTCTTAAAGGACTTCATACTCTTGATCAAATGCCAATCTCATACCCTTACACATAATAGAATCAAATGGAAACAATGCAAATCCTCAAACCATGAAACCCTGAAAACCATTAAGTCTGCTGAATTTTGAGTGAAATCTAAAATTCTAGTTTCTCCATATGAAATCCAATGAGGTCGAAACCACTCTTAAACATCCTGAGTCATTTCATGGTAATGTTAAAAATTTAAGTAAAAGGATGATATTTCTCCTTTTACTTTAAGAATTTAACATTACCATTCACTGCCAACAGGGTGTGTCAGGAAAATGAGAGGGTTGCAAAAATGACAAAAGAAAAAATCGATTTTTGAACTTATAGGGTTGCTGTTTGATGGGCCCACGATTTTTACCGAAAAAATTGCGATTTTTTGGCGATTTTTTCAAATCCAAAAAATCACCCAAAAATTCGCCGATTAAATCGGCCTTCCGAAAAAATCACGATTTTTTAAAATAATCACAATTTAATCGTGATTTTCGCTTCTTTGCTAAATAGTAAGCAATTTTTACATCTTTAAACAAATTCATAAATAAATAAATCAAGGAGATAATATTAGGTTATAGAACCAAAACATGCCATCTACTTCATTCTTGTTAAGCAAACAGTCACATTTATCATAAAATTATGAGTAAAAACAACCAACTTTAAATGGATAATTCTACAAATCTGCTGTCCACTTAGAATACCAAAAACCTTGTAAATTGTACTTTCCGAATTATTCTTGAAAAACACAAATATATGCAATTTAAGAGTGAAGACTCTTGAGCCATCATCTTTGAACATATGATTAAAAATACTGCGAGCTTATCTCAAACGCACACCTAAATCTACAAAAGTTGGCTAAACACCTGAACCAGTCACTAAACTTCTTTGAACAAAAAAACATATTTGGAAATTAGATGGTTACTTTGCCAATGCTTCAATGAGTCTCCAACGCATCCAAGAAATCTCCATTACTAGAATGGTTAGCATGTCATAACTGCCGCACAAAATGAATAAATATATCGAAAACTCTCTCATAACTTC
The DNA here is from genome assembly GCA_034641835.2 of Pinus albicaulis. Lineage (NCBI taxonomy): Eukaryota > Viridiplantae > Streptophyta > Pinopsida > Pinales > Pinaceae > Pinus > Pinus albicaulis. Next base: position 1,642,800,309 of record CM076579.1, on the reverse strand, counting down.
ACCAGAACATTAGCATGACAGAGTGACTTTTATTTATCAAGTAATTGACATTCTAACTGTTGTCAACAGAATGGCTTGCATTTGTAACTGTCTGCAAATAGATGTACAATCTCCACAATGTTGAAGGATCCTGCAATGCTCTCAAAGCTCAATATTTGATAGCTGTCTAATCTAATTCAACTCAAATATGAAAAGATAACGACAATACCGTATATTTTGGCCATTTTACTAACAAATACCAATACAACTTATCAGACTGATGACTTAGACAGAATCTGCCCCTTGTCATACCATGCAAAACAGACTTTCAAAGTCTTTCCTGTGATATATTTTGGTAAGTTTTATGTTTTATGATTAGATGAGTATATTTCATTTTCATGTTTAAAGGTGGGCACTTACCTCATTGTCCAAATCAACCCTAACCTCCTTAGCTGAAACATTATATGAATGATTCCTCTGTGAAATAATCTCTACAATACGATTAAGGCCAGTAGATGGAAGGTGCTGAATTCTGTGGGCCAGTTCTTTCTTTTCTGTTGCTGACATTGGCCTGAAAAGTGGAAAGAAAATAGTTAATAAGCCAACAAATCTAGCCATCAATATATGTGCACTGCTGGAATTAAAAGTGTAGTGTATTCATTAAGTCAATATGAACTTGAGATTAATCTTTTGAAAAGACGAAGAGTGTTGTTAAAGGAAAACTTCTGTACCCATTGAATGGATAAGTAGCCATTGAGATGAGATGATATGTGAAGATTTTTGACATTTGTTGAGTCGTCTGTTTGAGGAGATGAGTATGGCTGCCAGCACTAGTGTATGGGGATGATTCATTTCTATTACTGAGAATTGTTCAGCCAAAATTTTATTCCAGTGCTTCTGATCACGTGGTGAATGATTCTTTGGTTTCATGACTTGTTTTCTGTGTATTCTGCATTTTATTTGTGATATTCTCGATTGAAGCTGTGAGTAATTGTTCTCTCATATTTTGGCTTTCTACCTTTCAAAATTGATTTGAGCCATTTCCTATGAGGTAAAGTTATTGCATATGGGTCTATTGAAACCATGTTTTCTTTGTTGAGGTATCTTGTTGAAGCTCTTTGGTTTAGTTTATGATAACAGTCCGACAATAGAATCAAGAATGAAGACATGGATTATATCAAAGGATCAACAACTAGACTTTCAAAAGAAGATACTCAAGCACATGCCAAATACATTAAGGGACTCTCTCATCCCCTATGGTAGAGCTATTCTCGGTGAGTACTGCAGGTGAAGTAATATCTCTAAAACAAGAACTATACAAATTGAAGTTGTCAAGAGAGGAAGGAATAACTTCATATTTTATGAAGATTTCTGAGATACGAGATCAACTGCAGGAATTAGGAGAAGTAATGTCTGATAGAGAAATGACTACAGTGGTGCTGAATGCTCTACCAGAGGGATGGGGAAACTTCACTTCAAGCATCTATGGGAAGAAAGAAGCAACACCATTCTAGGATCTATGGTCTCTATGTAAAATAGAAGAGACAAGATTAAAAGCTAAAATTGATACAGGATCAAAAGAAGAAAATCAAGCCTATGCTGCCATATCAAGTAGAAAGGGAAAATTTGGTAAGTTTGCTCCTCAGAAGAAAAGGAGAAACAAGGATAAGATACGATGCTATGGATGTAATGAACTTGGGCACGATAAGAAAGACCGTGCCAAATCGGATAAGGACAAGAGATCAAGATCGCCCCACTTTCGTGGTTCATAAGCGCTCATGGCTACGTCATCTTTAGAGTCGTCGTCTGCTATAGCAGCCTCGGAGCTAGAAGCTTCCTTGTCCTTCTTCTTCTGAGGACAATTGTTGGCGAAATGTCCAAGTTCGCCTCACTGGAAACACTTGATCCTCGACAGATCGGGCTTCTTTCTCCCTTGCTGCCTCTTTGATGCCAAGGTTGCATCTTCCTCTTCTTCCTTCTTCACTTTGCTAGAACTGGTGTTGTATTGTTGTTTGGTCATCCAGCGGATTTCCTCTTGTCGAAGGATAGCCCACATGTTGTCTTAGTTGGGAAGGTTTGCTCTACCCACGAGACTTTGGACAAAATTTTCCCAGTCCTCTTTGATTGAATTGAGTGCAATCCTCACCATGACATCGTCATCTACCTTGACCCCCATGTCAGTCAACTGATCTCGAATCGACTGTAGTCTGGATAGAAAAGGGTCGAACTCCTATCACTTGGCCATCATGATTCATGAATAACCTTAGTTGGTTCTCCAGGAGCATCTTTCTCTGGACGAACCTTCCTTCATACAATGTGGTTAGAGCTACCCACATCTCATGAGTCGTTGCCTTCTCGGCTATGTGTGGTACCACATGATCTTTTACCCCATCCATGATGAAGCGCTTAGCATGTGTCGTTGCTTCATTATGCTCTGTCAGGAGTTTCACATCGGTCAGCATAGCCAAGACTTTCTCCGCATCCTCCCTCAAACCATATGCCTCCATGACTACCAGGATTTTGGCCTTCCAGACTGCAAAGTTGGACAGGCCGTCCAACCTATCTTGATCACGTAGTCCATGTGGCGCCATCTACTCAGAAGTTTATCGGAATGAATCCTCCTCTCTATGCTAGAGACTTGGATCTAGGGTCCTTGGCGAGAAAGGCACCCTCTGCTCCCTCTGACAACTGACTCCCTCTCTTGGAAGCTTTCCAATCACAACGAATCAACTCTCTTCGATCCTCTGATCAATCTGCAGACATCTTTGGTAGGAAATCTTCTGAGAAGTTGTTCTCCTCTTGCTCTTCGTCAACTTAGCTTAGGCTAAATTTTGCACCGACAAAATTTTCACCCCACTAGCAACTGTTGAAGGTTGGTAGCTTCAGCTTCTGGATCATGTCACTTTGCACAGTAATCAGCTTCTGGACTGCATCACCCTAGCTGGCCTCTGCGTGAGCAACTGACCTAGTGCAGCCTCTACGCAGAGACTGCGTAGCGTAGGCTGCTCCTAAGTCCCTCTGGGTGGCTTTGCTTTGCCTCTGCATCACCCAGTAAGGACTGCGTCAGCCATCTGCGTGGCTTTGCTACTTCTGCATCCCTCTGTTACTGCGTTGCCCTTTCTAGGTTATCTTCTGTTGCTTCTGCTTTCTCTGCTACTTTCTGCAGCACAAATTCTTCAACCTTATTGCTGGAGATTCAGCTAGATCTACAATCGCTTTGATACCATGTGAAAATTTCTGAATATGCTCAAACAAAAACCCTAATGTTAAATTTTTGATTTACTTCTCCTACTTACATTAAGTTATTAATGTGTAATCTTCAACATTAACAGTGAAGTAATACATTAACATCCTACACATACAGATCTAAATTGAATAACACCCACAATGACAAAGTGACACACAAGGATTTTCTGGACAACTGTCCCTGAAAAAAACCCAATGCGGGAAAACTGGTCTTCTGGCTGCTGGAAGGTTTTTATTATTAAGAAGAATATAAGTACAACAGATTCGGGCACCAAACTGGTTAACCCGATAAAAAAATGCAGCTATAACTCTGTTCTGGAGATAAAAAACTCACTGATTCACACCCTCAAACAGGATTTACAGAACTCAGCCTTTTCCAGTACTCAGAAACCCCAACGCTACTCTAAAGCCCTCTGCGTTAGCATCTGGCTTCTCAGGAAGGTCCTGGGTCACCCCAGACTAGGTTACGCTGCCCCTGCGCAGCACTGGCTGGCCAACGTCAGTTCTCCTGGTGTTATCATTCCACCAGATTCCCAAGGCTAAAGAAGGAATCCCAACAAAGGTAACCACAAACCAAACTTTTAACTTGGTATCTATCCCTACCAAGTCGGAGAGGGCCCTCTCCACAAAGAATCACAGCCAAGAGGGCTAGATGAAAAGGTTTTACGCTAGCTAAGAAGTGCAGAAGGGTTTGTTTTGGTTTTATTGGGTTGGGTTGTTGGATGAGGTTTAGGTCACGAGGACTAGGTCAAGGCAAATGAGATGGAATTGCAGGCCATTCGATGGGGCAAGGTAGGTAGAAGGCTCAGCACTTAAAGGCGATTTGGTGAGATGGTTTAAGACTGATGAGGAGCTAGGAAGAGCATAGGAGATGTATTCTTCCTAAACTGAAGAAAATGGACAAATTATGACAAATTTCCCAAAACAGAGCATGAAAAACATGTATTATGCATATCAACTTGAAATTTATCATATAATAGACATGAAATGTTTATGATCTTACAAAACATTCATACAAATGATCACAGAGAAAAAACTATGCCAAACATTCATACCACATGAATCCCAAGGAAATAGCTGCAATTCTTCATTAGTTTCAAGCCAAACTGATTACTTGATCAACACAAAAGCATCCAACTAATTCCAACTTTTGAAAATGAGTCAAAAAGTACAAGATATAGACCTCAAACAACCTCTCCCAACCTCAGGGGTCGAATCCATGAGAGGATTTGATCCACAATAATCTGAACTAATACCTAGAGTGTAGGGACGTCAAAGTGACTCAACCCAAATTACATTGAAACTAGTTCATTTGACTTTGATGAGTACATTTACCTCATTAATCTACCCCTAGCCTCTAGGTAACTTATCCAAATCATATTACATTTACCATGCTCAATTACATAAGTGAAATCATGATTCTCAAGACAAAAGTCAAAATTTGTAGTGAAATTTCAAAATATCAACAAACTGTCAAACGCGCCCTCTCTTTGGTAAATGCGGCCTCCATCTTGTAGGTTGTTTTTGATTGGGTTGCAAGTGTCCAAATTAGCTCCAAGATAACTTGTTGGAAAGCCCTTCAAGTCTAGTTTCCAGATCTGCCTTCAATTTTCAAAATGAAGGTCATTTGCCCTGTAAAAGCTCCATTCTTCCAAGACTGCTAAATGCGCAACGCCAGGGCCAAAAGTGAGGCAGAAACATGATTTTTTGGTGGTTTTTTTACTTTTTCACCTACCTGTTTTGCAAACCAAGCCTTGCAAAGTGGTTTTATGAGATGCATTGACCATTTTACATGTAATGGTGGTGACATTTTTCTCAAAGGATGGCTCAAAAAAGAGTGCAATGCCATTAGGAAACACGCCCTCCCTTAAGCAAATGCGCAGCACTAGAAGGAAACACGTCCTCCTTATGTCAAACGTGCCTTCCAACTTGCAGACCACTTTTGGAGGCCTTCCCGGTGTCCAAATTGGGCCTAGGATAGCTTGTTGGAAAGCTTATTCTGTCTACTTTCCAAACATGCCTTTAGGCTGCAAAATGGACTTGATTTGTCTTGTCAAAAATTGATTCTCCCAAGACTGCTCAAAAGTGCAAAATGAGAGTGCAAAAATGCAATGTGCTTTTGCAGGCAACTTTTGGAGGCCTTCCTCAACTCCGAATTGAGCTCAAGATAGCTCATTGGAAAGCTCTCTCTGTCTAGTTATCATTTGACATATCAAGAAAGTCATTTGGACACTCCATCTAGGAGAAATATTGATTTTCCCAAGGTCATGCCAAAAGTGCAAAAAACCTCTTGTAGCAACAGTATTTTTGACATTTCTCCAAAACCATGACACCTATGTAAAAACTGAATGAGGTTTTTCTTCCTTAGCCTATGATGGACAGAAACCTCTCTCACTTTTACCAAATTCATCTTTGTTTTGTCAGAAACACAGTTTGAAGAAAAACTGGCCCTATGTGTAGCAAATGATTTATCCCTTGGAATGACTTATTGAAAAATGATGGAGACATGATGTTTATGAGTTGGAATGGCCTTATACTTGCTGAAATGACATCCCTTATGCCTCCTCTACTCAAATGTCTCTAATTCCTTAGCAAACCCTAGCTTAGTGGGAGCAGAAATTAGGGTTTGGTGTAGGGAAAACAGGGGATTTAGGACTACCTTGTAGAGGGAGGGGAGTGAAGGGGTTAGGGGCTGTCTAAATTCTTGGAGAAATTTTGGGGGATAGGGATATATGTTAGAGAGTGTGGGGAGGTGGAATTTCTAGAAATGAGTGAGGAGAAGGGGTCCAAAAGTGAAAAACACAACCCTAACCTAGGAAGGTGTCAAAAGTGTAGCAATAGGCTAGGGTTTGTAGGAAAGTGAGGGAAATGAGAGGAATGGGCATGGGAAAAGTTTAGGGTAGGTAGATGGAGTGTAGGTGAGGGTGAGCTTGATGGCTTAGAGAGAAAATGAGTGCCTCTTTGATGTTGTAATGGACTTTATACTTAATAGATTGAATGAATTAGCTCTTGGGACCCATTTTACTTTCTTCACATTCATCTTTGAACTTTGACATTGTACCTTTCCATGTGACATTTTGCTTTGACATCTGATCATCTGATGAGCTTAGAGAACACTAGGATTTGACATTTTGATGCTTTGACATGTGGAACCTTAGGTTGGTAGCTTGGGAAACTTGTACTTATTACATTTGAAAGAAAAAATTACATAATGAAAATAAAAATTATTACATTGTGAAATCCAAATTACATGCTGAAATGAAAATTTTTCTTTACAAGTCATCTTCACATGGCAAAGAGAAGTTTATTAGATCACCCTTTACTTACTGGTCTTATGCAATGGAATGGAGTTTTATTAAATCATGGAAATCCTAATCACCTAGTTAAACCTTGAAAAACCCTAAAAGACCTAATGAGGCCTTGAAGAACTGAATTTCAAGATGACATGACTGACATTATGGCATGATGACATTAACTTAGTCACTTACGACTACCTCTCATGGAAATGGTCATAGATGAATGACTTACTTAACGTAGTTGAATTCCAAAAATGATATCTCAGATAATGCACTGCGGAAACCCCTCATACTTAAAATACAAAGAGTAAAGGGATCTCTACTTGAATGGTTCATGAGGCACAATACTTGCTAAGGTTTTGCAAATGGGGTAGCAAGCTAAGTGGGCTTGATTGTGGGGAAAACTCCACAGTTAAGCGCGCTTGAGCTAGAGGAGTTCTGGGATGGGTGACCTCCCGGGAAGTCCTGGTTACCGGGTGCAAGCCCCGAAAGTGATGATTGATGCTATGTGATTCATTTCACTAGTTTCAATCCCACTTCTTCACCCCTATGACCATCACTCGATGCAATGAATGCTAAGTGAACTATTCAAAAATCATGAGAAAGTAGTCACTTACCACTACCTCTCATGGAAATGGTCATAGATGAATGACTTACTTAACGCAGTTGAATCCCAAAAATGATATCTCATATAATGCACTGCGGAAACCCCTCTTACTTAAAATACAAAGAGCAAAGGGATCTCTACTTGAATGGTTCATGAGGCACAATACTTGCTAAGGTTTTGCAAAAGGGGTAGCAAGCTAAGTGGGCTTGATTGTGGGGAAAACTCCACAGTTAAGCGCGCTTGAGCCAAAGGAGTTCTGGGATGGGTGAATTCCCAGGAAGTCCTAATTACCGGGTGCAAGCCCCGGAAGTGATGATTGACGCTATGTGATTCATTTCACTAGTTTCAATCCCACTTCTTCACACCTGTGAGCATCACCCGATGCAATGAGTGCTAAGTGGACTATTCAAAAATCATGAGAAATTAGTCACTTACGACTACCTCCCATGGAAATGGTCATAGATGAATGACTTACTTAACGCAGTTGAATCCCAAAAATGATATCTCATATAATGCACTGTGGAAACCCCTCATACTTAACTTTATGGATGGTGTATAGTCAGCAAGGTATGAAACTATGCCAGCAAGTAATCAAATTTGAAGAAGTGTGATTATTTTTGGACTTGGGGCTACCATCAGTGACTAATTTTTGCATGACCTAGTGGAATGATAAAAAAATTGTGAGTGGGACTCCTAAAATGATATGAAAAGAGTATTTTTGATCATTGATGGCAGTATGCAAATACTGACACTAACATTGGCCTTATTGGGGATGATAGCTCTGAAAGAGGTGTCAAGAACCACAAAACACTGGATTTTGCAGATCAGTGCCTTATTCATTGGGCCAATACAGTAAAAAATCCAAACCAAAAAAAATTGACTGAAAACTAATAACTTGGAAAAATAGACTGACTCAAGACAAACTCAAATGACTGAAACTTGACTCAAAACTAACTGAAAATAAAAAGCTTACTAAACTTATTGTCACCGAGACTTGAGGGATTCAAATCCTGATGACAACCACTTGCCTGCTGAAGACATATGTACAATTATGTGAAGTGATCCTTCTAGTGTAACCAATCCAGCAAATGGCTACTTACTGAAATTTTGTTCTCATTTTCCTCGAGCAGTCAATAAAAACAAAAACTAGGCCACTCCAAGTGTCTACTGAACATGTGCTTCTGGTCCATGAAAACAAGAAAATACATCTTCCCTGCTAACTGTATTAAATCAGTAAAAGGATCTTCAAAAACATGAAATGTTACCTTGTTTTGAGATCCAACAAAAACACAAGCACACTCTTCATTTTGATTTGAAAGAACATTTGGTTGTTGATCCATAGGAGAGCATAGGGAAGTATGGCTTTCTGCTATCTAAGTGTTAGCTGCAAATTCTTGAAGCACGGGAAACTCTGACTCTATCACTTGCACGTTGTCTCTCTTAGGCTCATAGTCCTCAAATTCATATTCTAAACCATCTTTGAACAAAAAACATTCTTCAAGATTGTTAAACATGACAACCCTATTCTCTTCATGAAAGACAACGGTCTCTGTTAGTCGATCTCCTTGCAGGAAATCATCATCACAAATTGGCTTACTCTCAACAACTTCGTGTATAGTTTCATCAATCTCATGACTGTCATCATTTAAACTCAAATTTTCATTTTCAATGATGGAAGAAGTTTCACTAACACATTCTTGACTATGTCAACACTGCAAACTTGCATTATCTTGGGCTGTAACATGACTTTTCATGAGCTGATCTATCTCATCTTTAGACAAAGGAGAAAACAGAGTTTTATAGCAATTAACATTGGCTTGATGATTCTCACTTTCAAGATCAAGAATAGGCATTTGTTTTTTAGGTCCTGGTCTTTTTCATCCAAGGAGGAAACTACTGATCCTTGTTGGGAGGAAAAATCATATAGGGCTTCTATGATCTCATCATCTAGACACTCTTCATCCCCATACAAATTTTCAAGAAACTTAATGAAATTATCAGAGATCTCCCAACAACTATCAATCATCGACAAGGAAGAATTGAAGCTTTGATAATGTTGAAAGAAAACTAAATGAAAGTCCTTTAGAGAATATAAACTAGCAGATGGTAGACTCTCGTACCATGATCTCGCTTTTTCCTCCAAGGTAGCCATAAACATCTTCATCAGACAATCTTCAGGAAACTCAATCTTTAGTCCGTTAATATGCAATGAAATTTGACCAAATGCAAACTAGCATCTTCACCGTCTTGACCCTTAAACTTGGACAGTCTTGATTGCCAATCTATACGAGGAATATAGTTCAGAAAACCAGGAATATGAGCTCGATTCATAGGAGCATACCTTCAAGCAATCGAATACATTTTGACAATAGTGAGTTCACCAAGAATATCTTCAAACTACCGGTTCTTGAAAAGTGGAGTCGCCATGAAAATTCTGAACCTTTGGATTCTCCAACACTGGAGTAGCCAGGTGAATGATGCACAACCTTCTTGTGCCTGATCGTTGTTCACCATCAACACCTAGATCTAAATTTTGTCATTCTTTCCCAGGGAAGATCTGATCTTTCGTTTCCCCGGCAACGACGCCAGTATGTTATCACTCCACCAGATTCCCAAGGCTGAAGAAGGAATTCCAACAGAGGTAACCACAAACCAACCTTTTAACTTGGTATCTAGCCCTACCAAGTCGAAGAGGGCTCTCTCCACAAAGAATCAAAGCCAAGAGCGCTGAATGAAAAGGTTTTAGACTAGCTAAGAAGTGCAAAAGGGTTTGTTTTTCTTTTGATTGGGTTGGGTTGTTGGATGAGGATTAGGTCAAGGGGACTAGGTCAAGGCAAATGCGATGGAATTGCAGTCCATTGGATGGGGCAATGTAGGTAGAAGGCTCAACACTTAAAGGCGATTTGGTGAGATGGTTTAAGATTGATGAGGAGCTATGAAGAGCATAGGAGATGTATTCTTCCTAAACTGAAGAAAATGGACAAATTATGACAAATTCCCCAAAACAGAGCATGAAAAACATGTATTATGCATATCAACTTGAAATTTATCATATAATAGACATGAAATGTTTATGAGCTTACAAAACATTCATACAAATGATCACAGAGAAAAAACTATGCCAAACATTCATACCACATGAATCCCAAGGAAATAGTTGCAATTCTTCATTAGTTTCATGCCAAACTGATTACTTGATCAATACAATAGCATCCAACTAATTCCAACTTTTGAAAATGAGTCAAAAAGTACAAGATACAGACCTCAAACAACCTCTCCCAACCTTAGGGGTCGAATCCATGAGAGGAGTTGATCCACAATAATCTGAACTGATACTTAGAGTGTAGGGAGGTCAAAGTGACTCATCCTTAATTACATTGAAACTGCTTCATTTGACTTTGATGAGTACATTTACCTCAGGAATCTACCGCTAGGTAACTTATCCAAATCATATTTGCATTTACCATGCTCAATTACATAAGTGAAATCATGATTCTCAAGACAAAAGTCAAAATTTGCAGTGAAATTTCAAAATATCAGCAAACTGTCAAACGCGCCCTCTCTTTCGTAAACGCGCCCTCCATCTTGAAGGCTATTTTTGAATGGGTTGCAGGTGTCCAAATTAGCTCCAAGATAGCTTGTTGGAAAGCCCTTCAAGTCGAGTTTCCAGATCTGCCTTCAGTTTTCAAAATGAAGGTCATTTGCCCTGTCAAAGCTCCATTCTTCCAAGACTACTAAACGCGCAACGTCGGGGCCAAAAATGAGGCAGAAAAATGATTTTTTGGTGGTTTTTTGACTTTTTCACCTGTCTGTTTTGCAAACCAAGCCTTGTAAAGTGGTTTTTTGAGATGCATTGACCATTTTACATCTAACGGTGGTGACATTTTGCTCAAAGGATGGCTCAAAAAAGAGCGCAGCGCTAGAAGGAAATGCGCCCTCCCTTAAGCAAATGCGCAGCGCCAAAAGGAAACGTGTCCTCCCAGTGTCAAACGCGCCCTCCAACTTGCAGACCACTTTTGGAGGCCTACTCGGTGTCCAAATTGGGCCCAAAATAGCTCGTTGGAAAGCTTATCCTGTTTACTTTCCAAATATGCCTTTAGTTTGCAGAATGGACTTGATTTGACTTGTGAAAAATTGATTCTCCCAAGACTACTCAAAAGTGCAAAATGAGGGTGCAAAAATGCAATGTGCTTTTGTAGGCAAGTTTTGGAGGCTTTCCTCAACTCCAAATTGAGCTCCAGATAGCTCATTGGAAAGCTTTCTCTATCTAGTTATCATTTGACATATCAAGAAAGTCATTCGAACACTCCATCTGGGAGAAATATTGATTTACCCAAAGTCACGCTAGAAGTGCAAGAAACCTCTTGTAGCAACTGTATTTTTGACATTTCTCCAAAACCATGTACCTTGTGTAAAAACTGAAGGAGGTTTTTCTTCCTTGGCCTATGATGGACAAAAACTTCTCTCACTTTTGTTAAATTCATCTCTGTTTGGTCAGAAACACAGTTTGAAGAAAAACTGGCCCTATGTGTGGCAAATGATTTATCCCTTGGAATGGCTTCTTAAAAAATGATGGAGACATGAGGTTTATGATTTCTCTAATTCCATAGAAAACCCTAGCTCAGTGGGAGAGGAAATTAGGGTTTGGACTACCTTGTAGAGGGAGGGGAATGAAAGGGTTAGGGGTTGTCTAAATTCTTGGGGAAATTTTGGGGGATAGAATTAGATGTTAAAGAGTGTGGGGAGGTGGAATTTCTAGAAATGAGTGAGGAGAATGGGTCCAAAAGGGAAAAACACAACCCTAACCTAGGAAGGTGTCAAAAGTATAGCAATAGGCGAGGGTTTGTAGGAAAGTGAGGGAAATGAGAGGAATGGGCATGGAAAAAGTTTGGGGAAGGTAGATGGAGTGTAGGTGGGGGTGAGTTTGATGGCTTAGAGAGCAGATGAGTGCCTCTTTGATGTTGTAATGGCCTTTATACTTGATAGATTGAATGAATTAGTTCTTGGGACCCATTTTACTTTCTTCACATTCATCTTTGAACTTTGACACTGTAACTTTGCATGTGACTTTTTTTTTTAAACATCTGATCATCTGTTGAGCTTAGAGAACACTAGGATTTGACATTTTGATGCTTTGACATGTGGAACCTTGGGTTGGCAACTTGGGAACTTTGTACTTATTACATTTGAAAGACATAAAATTACATAATGAAAATAAAAATTATTACACTGTGAAATCCAAATTACATGCTGAAATGAGAATTTTTCTTTACATGTCATCTTCACATGGCGAAGAGAAGTTTATTGGATCACCCTTTACTTACTGGTCTTATGCAATGGAATGGAGTTTTATTAAATCATGGAAACCCTAATGACCTAGTCAAACCTTGAAAAACCATAAAAGACCTAATGAGACCTTGAAGGACTAAATTTCAAGATGACATCACTGACATTATGGCACGATGACATTAACTTTATGGATGGTGTACAGTCAGCAAGGTATGAAACTATGCCAGCAAGTAATCACATTTGAAGAAGAGTGATTACTTTTGGACTTGGGGCTACCATCAGTGACTAATTTTTGCATGACCTAGTGGAATGATAAAAAATTTGTGAGTGGGACTCCTAAAATGATATGAAAAGAATATTTTTGATCACTGATGGCAGTATGCAAATACTGACACTAACATTGGCCTTATTGGGGATGATAGCTCTGAAAGAGGTGTCAAGAACCACTGGACACTGGATTTTGCAAATCAATGCCTTATTCATTGGACCAATACGGTCAAAAACTCAAACTAAAAAAGCTTGACTGAAAACTAATAACTTGGAAAAAATACAATGACTCAAGACAAACTCAAATGACTGAAACTTGACTCAATACTGACTGAAAATAAAAAAAAAATTACTGAACTTATTGATGGCAGCATATCACCGAGACTTGAGGGTTTCAAATCCTGATGACAACCACCTGCCTGCAGAAGACATATGTACAATCATGTGAAGTGATCCTTCTAGTGTAACCAATCCAGCAAATGGCTACTTACTGTAATGTTGTTCTCATTTTCCTTGAGCAGGCACAAAAAACAAAAACTAGGCCACTCCAAGTGTCTACTGAACATGTACTTCTAGTCCATGAAAACAAGAAACTACATCTTCCTTGCTAACTGTAGCAAATCAGTAAAAGGATCTTCAAAAACATGAAATGTTACCTTGTCTCGAGATTCAGCAAAAACAAAAGCACACTCTTCATTTTGATCTGAAAGAACACCTGGTTGTTGATCCATAGGAGAGCAAAGGGAAGTATGACTTTCTGCTATTTGAGTGTTGGCTGCAAATTCCTGAAGCACGGGAAACTCTGACTCTTCACTTGCACATTGTCTCTCTTAGGCTCATACTCCTCAAATTCATATTCTAAATCATCTTTGAACATAAAACATTCTTCAAGATTGTTAAACATGACAGCCCTATCCTCTTCATGAAAGATAACGCTCTCTGTTAGCTGATCTCCTTGCAGGAAATCATCATCACAAATTGACTTACTCTCAACAACTTCGTGTATAGTTTCATCAATCTCATGATTGTCATCATTTAAACTTAGATTCATTTTCAATGATGGAAGACGTTTCACTAACACATTCTTGACTATGTCAACACTGCAAACCTGCATTAGCTTGGGCTGTAACATGACTTTTCAGGAGCTGATCTATCTCATCTTCAGACAAAGGAGAAAACTGAGTTTTATAGAAGTTAACATTGGCTTGATGATTCTCATTTTCAAGATCAGGAATAGGCATTTCTTTTTCTAGGTCCTGGCCTTTTTCATCCAAGGAGGAAACTACTAATTCTTGTTGGGAGGAAAAATCATATAGGGCTTCTATGATCTCATCATCTAGACACTCTTCATCCCCATACAATTTTCAAGAAACTTAATGAAATTATCAGAGATCTCACAACAACTATCAATCATCGACAAGGAAGAATTGAAGCTTTGAAAATGTTGAAAGAAAACTGAATGAAAGTCCTTTAAAGAATATAAACTAGCAGATGGTAGACTCTCATACCATGATCTCGCTTTTTCCTCCAAGGTAGCCATAAACATCTTCATCAGACAATCTTCAGGAAACTCAATCTTTAGCTTGTGAATATGCAAATGAAATTTGACCAAAGGCGAACTAGCATCTTCACCGTCTTGACCCTTAAACTTTAACAGTCCTGATTGCCAATCTATACGAGGAATACGGTTTAGAAAAACCAAGAATATGAGCTTGATTCATAAGATCATACCTTCGAGCAATAGAATCCATTTTGACAACAGTGATTTCACCAAGAATATCTTCAAACTATTGGTTCTTAAAAAGTGGAGTCCACATAATTTTGAACCTTTGGATTCTTCGACACTGGAGTAGCCAGGTGAATGATGCACAACCTTCTTGTGCCTGATTGTTGTTCACCATCAACAACCAGATCTAAGCTTTGTCGTTCTTTCCTAGGGAAACGTGCCCTCCTAGTGTCAAACACGCCCTCCAACTTGCAAACCACTTTTGGAGGCCTTCCCAGTGTCCAAATTGGATCTAGGATAGCTCATTGGAAAGCTTATCTTGTCTACTTTCCAAGTACACCTTTAGTTTGCAGAATGGACTTGATTTGACCTGTCAAAAATTGATTCTCCCAAGACTGCTCAAAAGTGCAAAATGAGGGTGCAAAAATGCAATGTGCTTTGCAGGCAACTTTTGGAGGCCTTCCTCAACTTCAAATTGAGCTCAAAATAGCTCATTGGAAAGCTCTCTCTGTCTAGTTATCATTTTACATATCAAGAAAGTCATTTGGACACTCCATCTAGGAGAATTATTGATTTTCCCAAGGTCACACCAGAAGTGTAGAAAACCTCTTGTAGCAATTGTATTTTTGACATTTCTCCAAAACCAAGACACCTTTGTAAAAACTGAAGGAGGTTTTTCTTCCTTGGCCTATGATGTACAAAAACCTCGCTCACTTTTGTCAAATTCATCTCTGTTTGGTCAGAAACACAGTTTGAAGAAAAATTGGCCCTAGGTGTGGCAAATGATTTATCCCTTGGAATGACTTCTTGAAAAATGATGGAGACATGATGTTTATGAGTTGGAATGGCCTCATACTTGCAGAAATGACCTCCCTTATGCCTCCTCTGCTCAAATTCCTCTAATTCCATAGCAAACCCTAGCTCAATGGGAGAGGAAATTAGGGTTTGGTGTAGGCAAAACAGGGGATTTAGGACTACCTTGTAGAGGGAGGGGAATGAAGGGGTTAGGGGCTGTCTAAATTCTTGGGGAAATTTTGGGGGATAGGGATAAATGTTATAGAGTGTGGAGAGGTGGAATTTCTAGAAATGAGTGAGGAGAATGGGTCCAAAAGGGAAAAACACATCCCTAACCTAGGAAGGTGTCCAAAGTGTAGCAATAGGCTAGGGTTTGTAGGAAAGTGAGGGAAATGAGAGGAATGGGCATGGGTAAAGTTTAGGGGAGGTAGATGGAGTGTAGGTGAGGGTGAGCGTGATGGCTTAGAGAGCAAATGAGTGCCTCTTTGATGTTGTAATGGCCTTTATACTTGATAGATTGAATGAATTAGCTCTTGGGACCCATTTTACTTTCTTCACATTCATCTTTGAACTTTGACACTGTAACTTTGCATGTGACTTTTTTCTTTGACATCTGATCATCTGATGAGCTTAGAGAACACTAGTATTTGACATTTTGATGCTTTGACATGTGGAACCTTAGGTTGGTAGCTTGGGAACCTTGTACTTGTTACATTTGAAAGACATAAAATTACATAATGAAAATAAAAATTATTACATTGTGAAATCCAAATTACATGCTGAAATGAGAATTTTTCTTTACAAGTCATCTTCACATGGCAAAGAGAAGTTTATTGGATCACCCTTTACTTGCTGGTCTTATGCAATGGAATGGAGTTTTATTGAATCATGGGAACCCTAATGACCTAGTGAAAGCTTGAAAGACCCTAAAAGACCTAATGAGACCTTGAAGGACTAAATTTCAAGATGACGTGATTGACATTATGGCATGATGGCATTAACTTTATGGATGGTGTACAGTCAGCAAGGTATGAAACTATACCAACAAGTAATCAAATTTGAAGAAGAGTGATTATTTTTGGACTTAGGGCTACCATCAGTGACTAGTTTTTGCATGACCTAGTGGAATGATAAAAAATTGTGAGTGGGACTCCTAAAATGATATGGAAAGAGTATTTTTGATCACTGATGGAAATATGCAAATACTCACACTAACACCTGGGACTGTGTCAGCGCTCTTGGCACTGCGTAAACCCTCCTGGCCTCTTGCTGCCTCTGCGCTGCCCCTACTGGGCTATGGCTGCTCGTAGCTGTTGCTTCCTTTGCGCTACTCTGGTTCACTGCTTCTCTACCCTCGTTGCAGTCTTGGCCTGGGACTACACCATCCCCCTCGCCAATATTGCCCCTCGCTGCAGCTGAAACACTTCTGAAATTCTTAGCAAACCAAGCCCTAAAATTCCAGCGTAGTTTCAGTACTCTGCCACTGTGTGTGTTCTCCAATTGACCCCAAGCTATAATATTCCTAATTAGCGACAGTTAATTGGAATATTCAATTTTGTTCAGTTTTTCCGTCTATAGTTTATTAATAAATAAAACGTGAGTGAAGAAGGTCTAACTCACTTAAGTGGAATAAAACACCCTCCTAGTAGCACAACGTTGTAACTTAAAGAGGAGCCAAGGGAGGCCAAGCACCATGTAGAGAGGGGGCCTACGTATGCTCTAGAAGCTACTGCGCAGATGAGGATGAGCACGTGGCAAGAGAGGGAGGCTACATTGAGGAGATGAGCCTTAGGGTTGGAGGAAGGCCAACGTTATAAAAGAGGGTGGAGCCTTCTCATTTGATTCATTCTGTTGTTGATGATATTGAGCTGGACGTTTTGTCTTCTTGAGCACGCTGGTTGTTTAGCTTGTCTGCAGCGCTGTTTAGTGCATTGAGTGTCTCCGGTCGGAGATCTCACCCTTAGCCCCGGGGGACTTCGAATGCCTGCTTGGGCAAGGTTATTTCTTCAGTATTTTGTGAGAGGTTTTGGTGTTTGGGTTTGTTGCGGAGCTAGGCTTTCATAGAGACTGCGCAGTCACTGAGAGGGAGGATGCAGTCCATCTTGGAGGTGTTCCGGATCGGGATTTTTGCAGGAGATTGAGTCGAGATTTTGAGCAGAGGATCAACCTTTGCTATTGGGAGGATTTTGGTGGAGTTTGAGGCGGTGTTTCAGTCATTCTCATTTAGCCTTTGCGCAGAGCCTTGGAGGGCAGCATAATTCCCCAAGGGGGTATTTTCCGGAGGTTTCGGGGGTCAGCCATTTTTGATATGGTTTCTTGGTTTTGTCGGGATTGGTAAGTAGAGGAGGATTTCATATTTTCAACTCATTCCGGCAAGGGGATCAGCCCCTAGACTTCAGTCCATTCCAGCAGTAGCAGCTACACGGCAATTTTCCAACAGCTAGGACGCAGTTCAGAGAGCAGCCATTTCCTGTATATTCTGAGAGTATTTCTTCACTTGCCTTGAGCAATTTTAGGTGCCATCACTCTGATCACCTATTGTACTTCATTATATTTCTCAATTTAATAAATGGCTTAGCATTTCCTCTCTATATTTCTGGATGAGTTGCCGTACGTTTTGTCTATGTTATTATATGTCTGCTGCACTGTTATTTTTATATATTCTTGAGCATTCTAGTTCTATACCACTTGGTGTGTTTATCTTTCACTCTTAGACAGAGTCTGGAAAGGGCTAGGTAGCCTCCGGATTTCTTCCTCTTTTCAGAGGCGGCATATCCGGTGAATGCCCTCCCAGTCTATCTCTAGTTGGAGTTTGTCGTGTTTTAGAGATATCCCCGAAACAAGATATTACAGTGGTATTAGAGCATAGTTCTGGCTCAGCCTGTGGTCTATGACACCGGGGAAGAGACCCTATATTTGTTATAGAGGCAAGAAGTATAGAGACCGTGAGCGTAGGTTGGAGAACACCTACGGAGAGGGAGATCGTGTTCGGGTGGAGGACACAGAGCATGACAAAGAGCCTGTGACAGATGCAGAATAGGAGGAGCCTGTATTAGATTCAGAGCAGAGAGGGCCAATGGCAAATGACATAGAGGCCAAACAGTTTGGGGAGGCACTCCTCAAGTTAGTGCAGGATTTAGCCAGACAGATTGAGGTGATGGGGCAGAGATTCACTGCTGTAGAGGCTAGACAGCATGAGACCCCACGGGTTTTTCAGGTAGGAGAGGGATCAGGTACATCTCATCATTTGCCGGAGCATGGTGCTGCTCAGCGTGATACTCCTCAGCTGATGGCTTCACGTGCACCTACCCGCACTACCATGCCCACTTTCTTGGGAGCAGACACAGGGGCAAGAGCCCAGCAGGAGGCAAAGCCCAGACACATGGGCGAGTATTTTGCAGAGTATCAGGCCTATGGACAGGAGTTCAGGGATGCTCTCTCGTTTCGGGATTTTGTTCAGCTCCAGCGGGACAATAGACCCCGCGACCATCATAGAGGGCACCGACATTATCATGATGGGGATACCCACCGCACATCTAGCAGATTCCATTTGCCTACGTTTGATGGCTCATCAAACAGTTCGGCAAAGTCTTGGGTGGAGAAGCTGGACATCTATTTCTAGCTTAACCAGATGTTGGAGACGGAGGCCATCAAGGTGGCGACATTACATTTGGATGGTGAGGCCCAAGACTGGTGGTTCCATGGGATGGTCACACTCGGGCATTCTACAGTGACAACATATGCCGACTTTACCAGGAGGTTGATGGAGCGATTTGACCAGAGGGATCCGGAACAACACTTTGTTGAGCTGACGAGGCTCAAGCAGACGGGGAGTCCTGAGACATACATTGCATATTTCTTGAGGGTTTCAGTGATGGTGCCAGATCTATCCGCAGCACGAATGATCTATATGTTTGTGGAGGGGTTAGCAGAGCCACTTCGGGGTCTAGTCAGATCTACTAGACCAGCTACATTCAGGACGCTATTAGCAGGACCCGAGATTTACAGGATGCATTGCTCAGGACTCAGACACCTTACCCCCAGAGACAGGGTTTCCAGCCCAAGGGGAAGGATGTGAGGATTTCGCCTCCAAAGGGGAATTCGAGACGGGCACAGATAGATGATGATGCCAGGAGGGAGTTGAGGAAGAAGCAATTGTGCTTCACTTGTCAGGAGCCGTGGGCACCAGGGCATAGGTGTGCTGCTGGCAAAGCACACTTCATTGAGGTCTTCTCTGACGATAGCGGGGAAGAGGAGGAGGAGGCAGGAGATAGTCAGACGGCCCAGGATCAGTTGCCGCCTCCACCTCCAAAGACAGGAGGTGCAACTTTTGCACCCACAGGGGGGACCCTTGCAGCCTTGAGAGGAGTTCCCAAGTATTTGACGCTGCGTGTACGAGGGACAGTACCTAGTTAGCGGGTGTCAGTTTTGGTGGACAGTGGGGCAACCCACAACTTCATTGATGCATAGATGGTCGAGCAGAGGGGTATACCGACCGAGAACTTTGACGGATTTTCAGTCTTGGTCCCAGGAGCCCAGACGATGCAGTGTGCCCAATATGTTCCGAAGTTGGCAGTGACGATGGGTACCTACACCATGACCGATCACTTTTTCGTGGTCAACATACCAGATACCAATGTGGTATTGGGTGTTCAGTGGTTGATTACTCTGGGGAAGGTCACCATGGATTGGGAGGCTTTAGAGATGGAGTGGGATGATAAGAAGACCGAGAGGCATGAGAAGATCCGCGGGATGCACACTTACCCACCTTAGACAGTTTCGGCACACAAGATGGAGGAAGATTTCCGAAAGGGAGACATAGAGTGGGCGGTTGAGTTGCGGGCATCAGAGGCAGAGACCACCGGTCGAGTAGTTCATCCTTATATACAGGCCATCCTTGACAGGTATGATGCAGTGTTTGGGGATATACCACAACGTCGGCCACCGGACCGAGGGTTTGAGCACACCATTGAGCTTGAGCAGGGCATTCAGGCGGTGATCACTACCACCTATAGGCATCCCAAAGCCTATCGGGATGAGATTGAGCGGGCCATTCAGGAGTTGCTGGCTCTTGGGCACATCAGACCGAGCACGAGTCCGTTTGCTTCTTCCATGGTGTTGGTGAAGAAGAAGGACGACACCTTGAGGATGTGCATTGATTACAGGGCCTTGAACAAGAAGACCCTGAAGAACAGGTATCCTATACCCAGGATCGATGAGTTGATGGATGAGCTGAGAGGAGCCAAGTTCTTCTCGAAGATTGATTTGAGATCAGGGTACCATCAGATTCGCGTGAGGGAACAGGACATTCCCAAGACCGCCTTCAGTTGTCATTATGGGCACTTTGAGTTCTTGATTATGCCTTTTGGGCTAACCAATGCACCAACTACTTTTCAGTCTTGCATGAACCATATCTTCCGCAGTCATCTGAGGAAGTTTGTATTGGTCTTCTTCGATGACATACTCATATATAGCAGGACTTGGGAGGAGCATCTCCAGCATATAGAGGCAGTATTACATATCTTGGAAGAGCAACAGTTCTATGCTAAGCTCTCCAAGTGTGAGTTTGGGATGACGGAGATGTTGTATTTGGGTCACATTATTGGAGTGGACGGAGTGAGAGTCCATGAGGAGAAGATTAGGGCCATCAAAGCCGAAGCTGAGAAACGTGACGGAACTTCGAGGG
The DNA here is from genome assembly GCA_034641835.2 of Pinus albicaulis. Classification (NCBI taxonomy): domain Eukaryota; kingdom Viridiplantae; phylum Streptophyta; class Pinopsida; order Pinales; family Pinaceae; genus Pinus; species Pinus albicaulis. The sequence goes on along the minus strand of CM076579.1, from coordinate 1,642,779,418 downwards.
TTCATTGGTATATGTACTTATTACAGGAAGTTCGTCAAAGGTTTCTCACAGCTTGCTGCACACCTTACAGATTTGATGAAGAAGGGGGCATTCAGTTGGTCAGACACAGCACAGCGAGCCTTTGATAGGCTCAAGGAGGTAATGAGTAGCTGCCCAGTGCTTGCATTGCCGGATTTTACGCAGCCATTTGTCTTGGAGTGTGATGCGTCGGGAGAGGGGATCGACACAAAATTGATGCAGGGGGGACACCCTATAGCCTTTGAGAGCCGAAAGCTCCTTCCGCATGAGAGGTTGTACTCTATATACGACAAGGAGATGTTGGCCATTATGCATGCCTTGGCCAAATTCCGGCAGTATTTGGTAGGGAACAGGTTCAGGGTGAGGACTAATCACAACAGCCTCACGTTCTTTTTGGAGCAGAAGCAGCTACAGGAGAGGCAGCAGAAGTGGATCAGTAAGATCCAAGCATATGACTTTGACATTGAGTATGTCAAGGGTAAGAATAACGTGGTAGCAGATGCCCTTTCACGTAGACCTGCCACGTTATCTCTTATGAGCTTGGATACAGATTGGAGGGCTCGACTATTAGTGGAGTACTCCAAGGACAGATTTGCGTGTGAGGTTCTGGATGGACAGGTGGCGGATGACAGGTACAGGGTGGTCGATGAGATCATCTACTACAGGGACAGGATCTTCTTGACTGAGAGATCTCAGCTTAAGAAGAAGATACTCCAGGCATCACATGATTCTCCATTGGCAGGCCATCAGGGGTTTACCAAAACCTATAGGGCCATTAGAGAAAGGTTCTCATGGAAGGGCCTCAAGGAGGACGTACTCCAGCACATCAGGGAGTGCGATGTTTGTCAGAGGAACAAGGGGGAGATGAGCCATCCCGCAGGATTGTTGCAGCCTCTTCCCATTCCGGAGGGGAAATGGGAGAGTCTCTCGATGGACTTCATCACAGGGTTGCCCATGGTGCAGGGCAAGGATTGTATCTTTGTCATCGTTGATCGGCTGACAAAGTATGCGCACTTTTTCGCCATATCCACGCATTACACAGCAGCACAGGTGGTTGAGCTGTTCTTCAGAGAGGTTTTCAGGCTGCATGGTCTTCCTAAGACCATTATCAGTGATAGGGACAACCGCTTCATGGGCGGATTTTGGCAGGAGCTTTTCCGGTTAGTGGGGACGGAGTTGACACTGAGTACCAGTTATCACCCACAGACGGATGGATAGACGACGATGACGACGATAGTTAACAAGTGGCTAGAGGGCTACTTGCGTAACTATGTCAGTGGGTAGTAGCGAGCATGGCTGAAGTGGTTGCATCTAGGGGAGTACTGCTACAACACGACACATCACATGTCCATTGGTATGTCGCCATTTTATGCTTTGTATGGATATCATTCCTTATCTTTTGCTGATGTGATGTTCGATGCTAGCAAAGCTCCTAGAGCCAAGATTTGGATCCAAGAGAATCAGGACATTCTCCAAGCTCTCAAGGATAATATGGCTATAGCACAAAACCAGCAGAAGCTGTATGCCGACAGAGGTCGGGTGGAGAGACAGTTTGAGGTAGGGGACTTGGTCTACCTACAATTACAGCCATACCGACAGTCGTCGCTGAAACAGAAGGGAGCTGAGAAGCTCAAGCCTCGCTTTTACGAGCCATACCGGGTGATACGCAGGATTGGGCAGGTTGCGTATGAGTTGGAGCTGCCCCAAGGCAGCAAGATCCACAACGTTTTTCATGTATCATGCCTGAAGAAGGCGCTGGGGCAGCAGGTGACAGTGACAGAGGAGTAACCACCCACGGATGATGAGGGGCATTTGGTGTTGCAACCAAAGGCTATTATTGATACCAAGGAGAGGCAGCTACGGAGCAGGACTATCCGGGACTTCTTGGTGAGGTGGAAGAATTTGCCGAATGAGGATGCCACTTGGGAGAGTGAGAAGATTTTGCAGCATCCATCACTTCAGTTGCTTGAGGACAAGCAACATTTTGCCGGGGGAGACTGTAATATTCCTAATTAGCAACAACTAATTGGAATATTCGATTTTGTTCAATTTTTCCATCTATAGTTTATTAATAAATAAAAAGTGAGTGAAGAAGGTCTAACTCACTTAAGTGGAATAAAACACCCTCCTAGTAGCACAACGTTGTAACTTAAAGAGGAGCCAAGGGGGGCCAAGCACCATGTAGAGAGGGGGCCTACGTATGCTCTAGAAGCTACTGCGCAAATGAGGATGAGCACGTGGCAAGAGAGGGAGGCTACGTTGAGGAGATAAGCCTTAGGGTTGGAGGAAGGCTAATGTTATAAAAGAGGGAGGAGTCTTCTCATTTGATTCATTCTGTTGTTGATGATATTGAGCTGGGCGTTTTGTCCTCTTGAGCACGCTGGCTGTTTAGCCTGTCTGCAGCACTGTTTAGTGCATTGAGTGTCTCTGGTCGGAGATCTCGCCCTTAGCCCCGGGGGACTTTGAGTGCCTGCTAGGGCAAGGTTATTTCTTCAGTATTTTGTGAGAGGTTTTGGTGTTTGGGTTTGTTGCGAAGCTAGGCTTTCATAGAGACTACGCAGTCATTGAGAGGGAGGACGCAGTCCATCTTGGAGGTGTTCCGGATCGGGTTTTTGCAGGAGATTGAGCCGAGATTTTGAGCAGAGGATCAGCCTTTGCCGTTGGGAGGATTTTGGTGGAGTTTGAGGCGGTGTTTCAGTCATTCTCATTTAACCTCTGCGCAGAGCCTTGGAGGCCAGCGTAATTCCCCAAGGGGGTATTTTCTAGAGGTTTCGGGGGTTGGCCATTTTTGATATGGTTTCTAGGTTTTGTCGGGATTGGTGAGTAGAGGAGGATTTCAGATTTTCAGCTCATTCCGACAAGGGGATCAGCCCCTAGACTTCAGTCCATTCCAGCAGTAGCAGCTACATGGCAATTTTCCAGTAGCTGGGACGCAGTTCAGAGAGCAGCCGTTTCCTGTATATTCTGAGAGTATTTCTTCACTTGCCTTGAGCAAGTTTAGGTGCCATCACTCTGATCACCTATTATACTTCATTATATTTCTCAGTTTAATAAAATGGCTTAGCATTTCCTCTATATTTCTGGATGAGTTGCCGTACATTTTGTCTATGTTATTATATGTCTGCTGCACTGTTATTTTTATATATTCTTGAGCATTCTAGTTCTATACCACTTGGTGTGTTTATCTTTCACTCTTAGACAGAGTCTGGAAAGGGCCAGGTAGCCTCCAGATTTCGTCCTCTTTTCAGAGGCGGCATATCCGGTGAATGCCCTCCTAGTCTATTTCTGGTTGGAGTTTGCCGTGTTTTAGAGATATCCCCGAAACGAGATATTACACAAGCCCTCTTCTTATACATTTCTCGTTGAAACATCAACGACCGCGATCTAATCTTAAATCGACAGCTAAGATTAGAAGATGTTTGATCCGTGTGACTTAAGTCATTTTCATCACATGTTTAAATTAATTAATTTTAATATTTTAATTTTTCTAAGTTAGACTTAAGGTCCTTAATTAAAAAGATTAATTAATTAAATATCTCTTGGCCTGGGACTACACCATCTGCCTCACTAATACTGCCCCTCACTGTAGCTGAAACACTTCTGAAATTCTTAGCAAACCATGCCCTAGAATTCCAGCTTAGTTTCAGTTCTCTACCACTGTGTGTGTTCTCCAACTGACCCCAAGCCCTCTTCTTATACATTTCTCGTTAAAACATCAACGACCGTGATCTAATCTTGAATTGACGGCTAAGATTAGAAGATGTTTGATTCGTGTGACTTAAGTCATTTTCATCACATGTTTAATTTAATTAAATTTAATCTTTTAATTTTCCTAAGTTAGACTTAGAGTCCTTAATTAAAAAGATTAATTAATTAAATATCTCTTAAACAAGATGGAATTTCTTAAATCACTTTTTGGGTCTTGGAGATCTCATGTACTCTAGTCCCTCCACAAAGTATGGGAGCTAAAGCACATTCACATGTTTAATTTAATTAACTTTAATCTTTTAATTTTCCTAACTTAGACTTAGGGTCCTTAATTAAAAAGATTAATTAATTAAATATCTCTTAAACAAGATGGAATTTCTTAAATCACTTTCTGGGTCTTGGAGATCTCATGTACTCTAGTCCCTCCACTAAGTTTGGGAGCTAGAGCACATTCGATGCTACCCCAACACCACAAAATCTCAACAATTTTTTCTTTATATCCAATATTCCTTCGGTGGAGGACCTCCAAAAATTAATTCTTTTAAGACACAAAATTTCTCTACTTGGAGAATTTAATTTCTCTAGGACATTTTAATTTGACTCTAAATTAAGTAATTTTCTGGCTTAGGATTTATTTAATTTTTTTTCAGAAAAATTAATTAATTGACATTTGAGGGAATTTAATACTTTTTCCATCCTCTAATATTTTAACCATGATGTTTAAGTATGAGGGACCATGCATTAAAATGTTTATTAAAATATTTTTTACATAAGATTTACAATTTCAACCCTCAAAGGGGGAATACCCGTTCGGCTTAGACCCTCAAAATACATACCTAGTCTGTGACAGAACATGATCTAGTAGACCAAGTGGTTTGTTATAAAATAATTTAGCCAGCTAGCTTAAATTATTCCCAAACCACTTTTACATAAGACTTGACTAGAACACTAGGACTCACCTAAGACTTTGACGAAGAATTCCACCCTAGCTTTGGGGGCGAAGTTGAGGGAAAAACTCTGCCGACTATCCGTGTTTAGAAACACAAATGAATCAGTGAGACGAAAGACCTCCTAAAATGAAACTCTTGTCAAAATAATAGGCTTATTTAGGTTGTTACATACATTCATGGTCTTACTAGCATCATTTACATTACATAACTTGCAGAATGTTGATTTTTGGGTAGCATCGAATGTGCTCTAGCTTCGAAATTTTGCGGAGAGGCTAGAACACATGAAATCTCCAAGACCCAGAAATCGTTTGGAGAAATTCCACCCAGAATGAATGTTATTCAAATAATGAATTAATTTTAATGGAGCCTAAGTTAAAACTTAGGAAAATAAAATAATTAAAGTGAATTGATATAAATGTGGGTGAGAAGATTCTAAGTGACGAGGATCAAGTCTAGTTTAATCTTAGCCGTTGATTAAGGATTAGATTACGGTCGTTCATTCCTCAACAAGAAAATTATCAAGGAAGGCTTGAGGGTCAGTTAGAGAACACACACAGTGAGTGAATCTGGAGATCAAATTCCTCTGACGGAGCAGTGCCCGGACGAAGATAATTTCTAAGTGATTCAGCAGCAGTGAGGGGCAAAAACAAATCTTGGTCGGAGGACCAAGAGTATATAGCAGAGAGGCAACAGAGACAACATAGGAAGCAACACAGCCACTAGGAGAGGTGACACAGTCCCCATAAGGGGTGATGCAGGTCCACGCAGGGCTCACATAAGGATTGCGCAGTGGTTCCAAGGCATAGTTCGAATTTTGCTGGAAATGGGGGTTTCTAAGCCGGGAGGGTTGAAACTAGATTTTCCGAGAGGCAGATCGATTCAGAGAAGAGGCGACGCAGTCAATGGCCATCCCCACACAGGCCTACACATCTACTACGTAGAGGGAGCTAGGGTTTCGCCAATTCGGATTTGGATCAGCCGAGACTTGCAGTGTGAGGTAAAGCTCACTATTTTATCTGTCTGCCGGGATTTTTCTTTGTTGGGTGAGCCAGATTTGGTACCCTAGTTGTACTCGGAAAAATGTTGCTTAATAATAAAAACTCTCAGATCTACTGCATTAGTTTTCTCGCATTGGTTTTTTCCGAGGACGTTAGTCCAAAAATAAGTATGTCCTTTGTGTGATTCTCATTTATTTTTGAGTACTTGATATGTATATTGGTGTAGGCTACAGAGTATTTGCATTAATATTTACTGAATAATTTTGTAAATAACTTTTTAATTAAGAACACAAGTAGGAAATGCAAATCAGTTAACTGCAGTAGGATTTATGTTGGTTTAGATTCAGAAATTTTCACATGGTATCAAAGCAATTGCAGATCGAGGAGGACTGAGCCATCAATGAAAGAACAGAAGGAAATCTGGTACAGGAAAGCAATTGTACCGAGAGACAACACAATTCTGAACCAGAGAAGCAAAGGAAGGGTGACATAGTCACCAGGGAAGGCTCATGCAGAGCCTACGTCACCCTGTTAGGGTGACCCTATAGCTGCAAGAGGCAGCGCAGTGGTTGTTGGGCTAGCACAGAGGCTATTGAGTCTCAATTGACCGGTTGTCGTGGCTGGAGGTGCAGTGCATATTTTTATCTGAAGTTGTTGGTGGGACGCTGATTCTGTTGGTGCAGAACAATGTCTAGTGGGGCAAAAGCAAATTAGAGGGAGTCAGTTCCTCAGAAGATTTATTGCCAAGAAGTCTAGATCCAGTCCTGAGCAACAACAAAGAGAGATCAAAGAGGAGTGGTTCGACACTTGTTGGTAGAAGGATTTCCATGAAGGAAATTGAGATTCAGAGGAAGCTTGTTCCTTAGAGGATTTCTAGCGCCAAAGAAATCTAGATCCAAGTTTTGCTGGGCCAGTAGTGAAAGAGGGAGAAAGGAGCTTGTTTGACATTTAGTTGAGCAGAGATGGCCGCTAGTGGACTGAGGGATCAGAACATGTTGGACAAAGTATCCAATTTTTTCATCTGGAAGGCCAAGATCCTGGCAGTCTTGGATGAAACATCGCATTAAGGATCATGCCTTGAACACGATTGTTGTTCTGATAGATGCTGATCCTCTCAAGAAGTACGAGGAGGCTCAAGCAAAAACAAAGCACATGATCATGGATAGAGTCAAGGATCATGTGATCCCACACATTGCTGAGAAGAACAAAGCAAGGGAAATGTGGGTGGCCTTGACTACTTTGTACGAGGGATGTTCCGTCCAACGGAAGATGTTGCTTGAGAACTAGCTGGGATTGTTTCAGATGCAAAAGGGAGAAAGATCGATCCCTTCCTTATCAGATTGCAAGGGATCCAAGATCAGCTAACTTCTGTAGGGGCTACATCAGATGTTGGATTTATGGTCAGGATTGCCATGAATGCAGTCACTGAAGACTGGGAAACCTTTGTCCAAACTATCTTGGGCAGGGCTACTCTTCCAAGCGGGGAGGAGATGTGGGTAGCTCTTCGATAAGAAGAGATCAGACGGTGGACCAAGGTGAGAAGCAACGGTAAAGGGATCAAAGTCAAGAAGGAGGAAGAGGAAGATGTGGATCTCCCATCTAAGGGACAACAAGGACAACAGAGAAGGAAGAAAAAGGACCTCTCGACTGTCAGATGCTTCAGATATGGAGAAATGGGACATTTCACCATACAGTGCCCTCTGAAGAAGAAGGGCAAAGAAGAGAAGTCTGACTCGAAGGCTTCTCCAGCTCAGGTTGATGAGGGTGACGATAACTACGCCATCAGTGCTCATGCACCTCAAAGGAGGGGTGATATGGAGCTTTAGATTGGAGCTATATTGAGGGGCAGGGTGCCCAAACACTTGGATCACATATGGCTACGGGATCCCTTAATGACAGTAGCAGAATGACGGGAGTCAGTTGGTGCGAGGGATGATGTAGCGACAGTGGCAGAGCTAGAGCGCCAAAGTCAAAAGCAAAATAAGCAGAAAGGTGAGTAAGTGCAAGATTAGCGTGGTAAAGAATAAGAAGGCATTAGCAGGCAATGGGCAGTTGTGCAGCAAAGCAAGGTAGGCAGCAACAACGTTAAGAGCATCAAAAAAGTCAATGCAGACAAGCAAAGAAAGGGAAGCTTCAAAGATCGAGGTGCATCCAAAGATTGACTAATATGTCGGCATTTGGGATGTTTATCAGCTTAGCTTCAAAGAATCGAGTTGTAGTGCACAACAATATGGCGTGGCAGAAAAGAATAACGTTAAAGAGCATCAAAGCTTCACGCAGATGAAAGCAGCAAGGGAAGCTTCGCATCGAGGTGCATCCAGATTAACGAATATGTCAAGATTTGGGATGTTTCATCAGCTTGCTTAGCTCTTTAAAGAATCGAGTTGTAGTGCACCGTTAGCGTGGCAAAGGTTATGCAATGTTATCGAACGATCCTGCTTCGAAAACTCATTTCTGTCCGACCGGTTTGGAGGCAAAACCGGTCCGAACCGGCCCTCCGAACCGGAAATGACCGGTTCCGTACCGGTCCGGTTCAGAGACCGGTTCCACCGGTTCACAAGCCTAGGCACTAAATTTTTTTTTTTTTTTTTTTAAATTTTTTTTCTAAATTATTATTTTTCCTAGTTAATAACGCTACCCTAGCCCCCCCTAAAGCTACTTAAACACCCCCACCCCCTCTATTTCCCTCACACTATTCATGGTAATGTTAAATTCTTAAAGTAAAAGTGACATTCTCCTTAATCTTCATTTTCATCCTTTTACTTAAATTTTTAACATTACCATGAAATGACTCAGGATGTTTGAGAGTGGTTCCAACCTCATTGGATTTCATATGGAGAAAGTAGAATTTAGATCTCATTCAAAATCCAACAGACTTATCAGTTTTTCAGGATTTCAGGATTGGGTTATTGCAATGTTTCCATCGAATTTTGTCATGTATTAGGGTATGGAACTCGTATTTAATCAAGAGCACCAATCCCTCTATGTACCTTGATGTTAGTGACATTGGTTGTCAAACTCCTCTATCATGACCCTACTAAAAATGTACCCATCACTCAAACAAAACCTCGACTATCGAAGATGATAGATAAATCTATGTTTAAATCAATGAATTAAGTATGAATTTGTGTAAAAAATATCTAATTTTTAATATATATATATATATATATATATTTTAATATATATATATTTTTTAATAAAATAATATATAACGTATCGTATCCCAAAAGTATCCTGTTCCGGGGTCACCGTACCCGTATCCGATTCTTCGAATCCCCGTATCCCCGTATCAGGTGACTTAGGGATTCTGATGATGATTGATGATTTGATCATATGTAGCTTGTAGTATTGTAGGCTATAGTATAATACTATGATCTAACATGTTATTTTGGACTATAAAGGCCTTTTAGAGCCTGTTTCTTGATGTTTGTTACATTTTTTGTTCAGCGATGTTTTTCACTAAGTGCTATTTTGGCTATCTGCACCTATATAATGAAAACTTTTGCATATTTGTGCTTAAATGGTTTGTATTAATATGGATGTACATGAATATATCTGGTTTTTCTTTAAAATGTGAATATTTTATGTTTTTTTGGTAAACCGGTTTTTTTTCCCGTTTTTTTCCGGTTCCCGGTCCACAAGGTTTTCCGGTTCGATAACCGGTTCGGTTCCGATAACATTGGTGCTATGGGGATCATGATGCAGCGTATTGAGAGGGAGTTGCAGTATAGATGTAGCAGTGACAATCGCAGAGTCATGGGCAATAGTACAGATTGCAACAGCGCAATGGATGAGGAGTAGCAGGCCGAGCATCAACAACGCAGAGGACCGATGTCGTGGATCAAGGTGATGCTTCTGGTGAGAAGTACTGTTAGAGCACATTCCTCACTAAGAGGGAGTGTTGATTTTTGGGTATCATCGGATGTGCTCTAACTTCGAAATTTTGTGGAGAGGCTAGAACACATGAGATCTCCGAGACCCAAAAGTCGTTTGGAGAAATTCCACCCAGAATGAATGTTATTCAAACAATTAATTATTTTTAATGGAGCCTAAGTTAAAACTTAGGAAAATAAAATAATTAAAGTGAATTAATATAAATATGGGTGAGAAGCTTCTAAGTGACGAGGATTAAGGCTGTTTTAATCTTAGTCGTTGATAAAGGATTAGATCACGGTCGTTGATTCCTCAAAAGGAAAAGTATAAAGGAAGGCTTGAGGGTCAGTTGGAGAACACACACAGTGAGTGAATCTAGAGATCGAATTCTTCTGACGAAGCAATGCTCAAACGAAGATAAGATCTTAGTGATCCAATAGCAGTGAGGGGCAGAAGTAGTTATTGGTCGGAGGACCAAGAGACATAGCAAAGAGGCAACAAAGACAACAGAGGAAGAAGCGTAGCCACTAGGAGAGGTGACACAGTCGCTAGAAGGGGTGACGCAGGCCCACGCGGGGATTGCGCAGTGGTTCCAAGGGTTAGTCCAAATTTTGCTAGAAATCGGGGTTTCTGAGCTGGGAGGGTTGAAAGTATAAAGGAAGGCTTGAGGGTCAGTTGGAGAACACACACAGTGAATGAATCTGGAGATCGAATTCTTCTGACAGAGCAATGCTCGGACGAAGATAAGATATTAGTGATCCAACAGCAGTGAGGGGCAGAAGCAGTTATTGGTCGGAGGACCAAGAGTACATAGCAGAGAGGCAACAGAGACAACAGAGGAAGAAGCGCAGCCACCAGGAGAGGTGACGCAGTCGCTAGAAGGGGTGATGCAGGCCCACGCGGGGACTGCGCAGTGGTTCCAAGGGATAGTCCGAATTTTGTTGGAAATCGGGGTTTCTGAGCTGGGAGGGCTGAAACTCAATTTTCCAAGAGGCAAATTGATTCAGATAAGAGGTGACGCAGTCATCAGCCATCCCCACGTAGGCCTACGCATCTACTGCGCAGAGGCAGTTGGGGTTTTTCCAGTTCAGATCTGGATCAGTCGGGACTTGCAGTGTGAGGTAAAACTCACTATTTTATCTGTTTGTCGGGATTTTTCTCTGTTGGGTGAGCCGGATTTGGCACCCTAGTTGTACTCAGAAAACTGTTGCTTAGTAATAAAAACCATCAGATCTGTTGCACTGGTTTTCCTGCATTGGGTTTTTCTAGGGACGTTAGTCCAAAAATAAGTGTGTCCTTTGAGTGATTGTCTCATTTATTTTTCAGTACTTGATCTATATATTGGTGTACGCTGCAGAGTATTTGCATTAATATTTACTGAATAATTATGTAAATAACTTGTTAGTTAAAAACACAAGTAGAAAATACAAATCAGTTAACTGCAGTAGGATTTATGTTGGTTTAGATCCAGAAATTTTCCCACAGAATGGGTTTATAATGACACATATAAAGTACTGAAAGATGATCCGATCATTTGAAAAATCTTTGGAAAATTCTTCCTTGGAGCTTTGAAAAGAAGAGTGCAACATCTAGCTCCATATGGGTCACGTTGCCTCCATGAAGTAAAGTGAGAACCCCCAAAATCTCGCATCCAAGAAAACAGAAGTCCATCAAATAGATATCCATTCAAAATCGAAGTCATCATGTATACATAGTAAATCTCGCTGGAATAGAAAAATTCTACTGTAACAAACTAAACTATAAAAGAGATAACATAAATGCGTGAAATAAAGTTATCTAATAACATGAAATAAAAGGGAGTAGGGTTAGGGATATTATACAATACGATACCTTATGGCATCAGATGTCTTCAACATAGTGCATACTGAGCACCTGTCAACTCTTCGACAAGTCTGTGGGCTGCTTCTTGGATGTGCCATGCTGAATTATGAAAATGCTAGGACTTTGACTCATTCAAATATCGAGTTGCTCTTTGCCATAAGATGCACCAAACCTCTTCCTTCCTTTCTTCTTTTTTCTTTTCTTCTTGGTGGGTTGTGATGTCAATAATGAGACCAATGTATATTTCTGGTCTTGATCTTGAAGACGCTCGGGCGAAAGATCTGAAGAACCTGAAGTATGGCCAACCTTATTCTGAATATACTCTGTCAAAGGTGACACATAAGCTTGGTGTTTCTTAACTTTTTTTTAGCCATGGAACTTCTAGTTAACCCGTCTTCAATGGGACAAATGACCTCCTCGGAATGAGATGAGAAAAGCTCTAGCGGACTAGGAGGCTTATGATCTGTCAAAATTTCTTTGCTTCTTTCATCCTCTGATCTATGTTGATAGTCCTACTCCTGTGACCTTTCCATCTTTTGCGGCTTATTTTGAAGAGTGATGTTTTCAATTATCATGGCATCCATTTGCTTAGAATGTTCATCCTTCATAGCACAAATTTCTTTGGCATGGTTTTCTTCCATGGTCAACAAATTATTGTGAAGGCATATGTGGCCAACTTCCATATTCTTAATTACTTTATAATGATTTATTTGAATAGAACTTATTTCTTCCTTATGATTTTCTTCCATGGTGATCAAGCAATTTTGTATGGTGACCATCTGATTAAAATGATTAATCTCCATCACTTTGGGTTCCTCAGCATGGTGTTCTTATATGGCTAATAACCTGTTATGAAGACTGGCTTCCCTATCTTGAATAAAGCTCATTTCTTTCCTATGATTTTTCTTTATGGAGCTTAGCTCTTCAACATGCTTTTCTTTAATAGCCATCCACCTGATGTGCATGGATCTCAATTTGCTAGAGTGATCACCCATCAATTTCTCTTGATTAAGTCTCATGGTTTCCACCATTTGAGTTAACTCATTAATAAGATACTTATCATTTTCTTTTTCATCATCAATATTAGTTTGATTCTTCATCCCTGCCTTTCCACTAATAAGGATTCTTCTTGCAACAAAACAAGTGGATTCATCATGAGAACTGTCACAAGCTCTACAATATGGAAAATATTGACGTAACATGTTCTCTTAACACCTTTCTATGATATTTGGGTCTTTTGGAGGATCACTTTCATCCTTCTTCATAGTATTAGAGGCACAAGGTTACCCCCCTTGATTTTCATATCTATTTTTAAAAGCATCAATGATGACTTGAAAGGAGTCAAAATAATTGTCAAAAAAATCACAAAACCACTACCTAGCATCACCTTCCAAGGAAAGGACAAAGAGCTGCATCTTGACGTCTTCATGATTGTATGCAGTCACATGAGCATATCTTTCTAGACAAACTCTGAACCTTCAGATGTGCTTTGTAGAGTGATTGCATCATTACCTGTGAAAGAAGGTAATTTATTAATAGCCATTTCTAGAATATCATGAAGAATGTTAGTAAAATGAAAAGGGGTGAACAAGTCATCCATGATGACTTGCTTAAGGGTACAAGGACCTAATCGGTGTCAGAGAGAGAGATCATTGTTCAAGAAAAACAAGGGATCCATAAGAAGCGAGCTTCTAGCAGAAATTCTTGTAAAAAATGAAAGAAGTGGAGTCACCACTTGAACATGAATCTAACTCCTAAATCAAAAAAACTAAAAAAGTTAGTCAGGGAAAAGCAGATGGATATCAGGGAGAGTTTTTCGTCTGAGAAATTTTTTTTGCTCTCTAGAATGTAATTCGTTTAACTGAGTTCTTAGAACCTTTTCAGGATCGAGAGAGGGGTTAACCAAGCTACCAAGATTCCTTCTAGAGTAAGCTCTTGTGAATTGTTGAACAAGTGGAGTCGCCACACTTCCTAGGAGTCTATCAACCAAGTTTATGCTTGGAGGTAAGTTATTAATGCAAACTAAGTCCCAACTCCTAGGATGCTTATGCAATGATGATGAGTGAGATCCTTAGCTCAAGATTTGTTCAAGTACTTAGGTTATTAATGAAACTTTTAAGGACAAAAGTACATATAAATTAGATGCGATCTTGGAACCAAGAAAATGTGTTATTCAACTCAGTGCCAATATTAAACCCACAAGATGTCAATTACTTGAGATACAGATTAACAATCTTATGCCACAATTATAGATGACGTCAATAATAAAAGATGCTCAAGATAAATTCACCAAAGTTTATTACGAGATTACGAACTTGACTAAAGGCCTTCAATGTTTCACAACACAAATGAGATCTTAAGTGCCAGAGTGACTTTAAAGAAGACCAGAAGATTTAGGGCTTGAGTGATTTAAGTGCTAAGTTAACAAATTCTCAAAACAACGAGTGTTAGATTCCAAAATCAACAGTAATACTTCAGAAATTTCAGCACTTATTAATCTTATGATAACAATAAGAAAATTACTTCAAATCATGAAATTTTCCAAGCATACGAAAGAAAAAAATTTCCAATGGTTAGCCAATGTAAATTTATGAGTTTAGCCCACTTCAGTGTAGGAATTTACAGGGTAAGTTCCGTAGATCAATAACCAAAGGTCACCGCTCACAAACAGATCACAAATCAGTACACCAGTATAATTATGCGGTTAAAACCCTCAAAGAGGGAAACAGTCCACGCCCTAAGCCAACGCGGCCACTTTAGGGAATTTATTAATATAAAAGAAAAGTTACATATGTTTCTCTCATAACGATTACCGGACAAATGACCCTCCATGCTCTTTAAATAGAGATCATGGACAAATCGGGTGTTAAGCCACGGATCAAGTGCCGTTAATACCGAGGTGAGAGATAATTGTCGGTTCACTACAAATCGTGACCGTCGGATTATAAGTTACAAATGTACATGGTAAAGAAACACACTTTACCTAACTCTACACTAGACTAAGTAATTCTTAACTATTTCGTATGTGTCAGAATATCCTAACATCCCCCCTTAGGAACAACTTGGGATAGGATTGAAGGATTTACAAAGGTGACACAAAAGGAGCCTATTTCCTATGTGTCGAAATATCCTAACATCCCCCCTTAAGAACAAATTGGGATAGGATTGAAGGATTTACAAAAGTGACACAATAGGAGAAGGAAGGAGGTATTAGAGCCTATCCCCCTTTAATGACAACTTTCTTGAACTCCATGCATGGATCGAAGTTTGGTAAACTTCGCTTTTGTGAGAGCCTTTGTAAAGATATCGGCTACTTGATCATTGGTTAGACAATACTGCACTTCAAGAACACGATCATGAATGAGCTTTCTGATGAAGTGTATGCGGAGTTCAATGTGTTTCATACACTGATGCTAAACTGGATCTTTATATAGCTGAATGGCACTCTGATTATCACACCAAATTGTAGTTGGATGTTGTTGATGAAGACCAAATTCAGACAGGATCTGACGAAGCCACATGGCTTCCTTGCTGGCTTCAACTGCACCACGATACTCTGCTTCTGCTGAAGAAAGGGAGATGGCACTTTGTTTCTTACAAGACCAAGTAATAGGTCCTGAACCAAGAGTGAATACATATCCTACAATGGACTTCCAATCATCAGGGTCACCAGCCCAATCAGAATCAGTGAAACCAATCAACAAGGGAGATGCTCCTGCACTGTAATGAATCCCGAACTGAACTGTACCTCGAATATATCGAAGTATTCTTTTAGCTACTTTCCAGTGACTTTCATGAGGTTGGTGCATAAACCGAGCGACAAGACCAACGGCAAAGGAAAGGTCAGGACGGGTATGGGTTAGATACAAAAGTTTACCAACAAGTTGATGGTATAAAGTAGCATTAACTTCAGGGGTAGTACAGTTCACTGAAAGCTTGACTCCAGACTGAAAGGGAGAAGGGGCATGCTTACAGTCTTCCATGTGAAAGTGGTGTAGAAGATCACAGGCATACTTGGACTGAGAGAGGGTAATGCCTTCCTTGGATTGCAAGACTTGAAGACCAAGGAAATAATGCAAGTGTCCTAAGTCTGTCATTTCAAACTTTTTTTTGAGGCTAGACTTCACATGGTTTATATGGTTTGGATCACTACCAGTAAGGATAAGATCATCAACATAAAGAACAAGGATGGTGAAGGAATTACCCACCTTCTTGGTGTAGACGGTGTTGTCAGAATGACACCTAGAAAAGCCATTATCTAATAGAAATCTATCCATTTTGGCATACCAAGCCCGAGGAGCTTGTTTGAGACCATAGAGAGACTTCCTAAGGCGACAAACAAGGTTGGAGTCTTTTTGGATAAAGCCAGGGGGTTGTTCCATGTAGATTTCTTCATGTAAATCTCCATGTAAGAAGGCAGATTTAACATCCATCTGATGGACTTCCCATTTAAAGGAGGCAGCAAGGGAAAGAACAAGGCAGATAGAATTCATTTTGGCAACAGGGGAGAAGGTTTCAGTATAGTCAATGCCTTCAACTTGTGAAAAACCTTTAGCGACAAGACGAGCTTTATGTCTATCCACTTTTCCATCTGGTACAAACTTTGTTTTGTAAACCCATCTGCATTTGACAAGTTTTCTTCCCTTTGGAAGAGAACAAGATCCCAAGTATTGTGCTAATAAGGAACGCTACTCTTCATTCATAGCTTCATCCCAATATGGATGAACGGAGGCTTCTTCAAAGGTTTTTGGATCACTTTTTTCTGGAACTTGAGCCAATAAGGAAGAGGCTCTTTCGAACTGAGAACGTGTACGTCGTCGATCGGCAGGGTCACCTGCAAGAGAACTTGCTGCATCCCGAGTAGAGCGGACCCATCTTGGAAGCGGTGGAGTATAAGGAACAATTTCACGAGCTGGAGGAGGATTGTCATCCTCGCTGTCATCATCTGAACTAGAAGGAATGCTATTAAAAATAGAAGAGAGAGAGAGAGGTGGCACATATGCCGAATCAGGCTTGCAGGCCAAAGGTGGCACACCCGTCGAACTAGGCTCGCAGGCCGATATATTTTCATCAAACTTTACATCTCTTCTAATGATTATATTTTTGGATTTGGGTTGAAGAAGTCTATATCCTTTGACATCTTCAGAATATCCAATAAAAATACATTTTTCACTCTTAGGTTCTAAGGCTTTATGTTTCGCATCTGGAATATGGGCCCAAGCATCACTTCCAAAAACACGAAAGTGACTTACATCTGGTTTGATTGGGCTCCAAGCTTCTTCTGGAGTTATATTCTTTAAAACCTTAGTAGGAGTGTGATTTACTATGTAATTTGCACAGTTAATGGCTTCTGCCCAAAAATTGAGACCAAGTCCTTTAGATTGAAGCATACAATTAGCCATTTCTTTTAAGGTGTGATTCTTCCTTTCAACTACACCATTTTGTTGTGGAGTATATGGAATAGTATGTTGCAATTGAATGCCATGCTCAGTGCAGAAGTTGATAAATTTGTTGTTAACATATTCTTCGCCATTGTCTGATCTTAACTTAAGAATTTGATGTCCAGATTGTTTCTCAACAAAGGCCTTAAAGGCCAAGAACATGTTAAAAACTTCACTCTTGAGTTTTAAGAAATATACCCAAGTGCATCTGGAAAAATCATCAATGAAGGTTAATAAGTATTTGCAACCAGAGAAAGAAACAACAAGAAGTGGATCACATAAATCACTGTGCACAAGCTGCAAAGGGGCTAAAGCGTGTCAAGAGGCACGTTTGTCAAAACTATCCCGATGATGTTTTCCGAGTACACATTTGGAGCAAACACCATCCTGGCAAGATACCATGTAGAGATTTGCCGTTACACCAAAACTCGCAAGTGTTGGTAAACTTCCAAACCGGTAACTAGGATCCCCAGGGTGGAAATTATGGATTCCATAGAGGTGCGGTGATTATTCCAACACCTCTCCTCAAACGCAACTCGGGAATCAATACACCCCTCAAACGCAACTCGGGGGAATCGAACCTGGGTCCAGGCTCTGATACCATGTAGGAATTTACAGGGTAAGTTCCGTAGATCAAGAACCAAAGGTCACCGCTCACAAACAGATCACAAATCAGTACACCAGTATAATCACGTGGTTAAAAAATTCTCAAGAAACAATCACGCCTACTCCCACTCGAACCTTTGACCACTTTAGGGAATTTATTAATATAAAAGAAAAGTTACATATGTTTCTCTCATAAACAGTTACCAGACAAATGACCCTCCATGCTCTTTAAATAGAGATCATGGACCAATCGGGTGTTAAGCCACAGATCAAGTGCCATTAATACCGAGGTGAGAGATAACCGTCGGGTCACTACAAATTGTGACCGTCGGATTATAAGTTACAAATGTACATGGTAAAGAAACACACTTTACCTAAATCTACACTAGACTAAGTTATTCTTAACTATTTCCTATGTGTCGGAATATCCTAACATTCAGGATGTAGTATTCAGAAAATTTTCAGATCTGATTTACTTATTACAGCAATGAGAAAGTGTGACAACAGTGATTTATTAGTGCCACAAGATACCCATAATTTAAGAATTAGCTTGCCAAACAGAAAAGTTAGATTCTTAGACCTCTTATGATGCGAATTTTAGAATTATATCAGATCTGATATACCTTGTTACAGAAGTAAGTAAATCAGCAAATCAGTGAGTTATTGATGCTACAACAAGTGTCACTTCAAGCCCAAAACTTGGCAGAAAATTACCAAACTGAAAAATTTAGTTTTTGAGCCCGTTTAGGTGTGTGTCAAAAAAGTTCATATCTAATTCAGTGATTTACGCAGAAAAATCCAGCAAGAAAAGTGGTAGATCTAGGCTAAATCCTAGATGCCAAGTGGCCAAAAAACTTAGAAAAATTAATTTTGCAATTTTTTAGTTATTTTGACCAATTAGATGTAGATTTAGGGCACTTATATCATCATTACAGTAGAAAAACAGTGAGAAAACTAGGGTTTAGAGAACAAACCCTGGGCCCAAGGCCTTGAAGATCCCTTGGTCCAAATTTGCTGAAAGTTTAGGATGAGCTTGCCACCTAAAAATCAAAATTTTTGGGGCCAAAAACCTGCAAAACCATAGAGAATTCAATCCATAAAAATGAGAGATGGACTTAGGGCAGACTAGGGCTAGGCAAAGGCCAAAGAGGATGATGGGAGGAGGAAGGAGGCCAAGAAAATGTTGAGAAAGTCAATGGTTATGGAAGAGAAAGGGAAGGAGGGAAAAAATGCCCCAGAAGGCTTGAGGCAGGGAGGAGGAAGCCCTCTTAGGGCTGCGAATAGGGTTAGGAGCCCTTTTAAGGCTGTTGTGGGCCCAACAAAGACCACAACCTAGGCAAGGAAGCCGAAAAGGGAGGTCGAGGCCCGGAAGGGCTACAACCAGCGTTCGAAAGGTTGACATGGGCCAATGTTGGCCCTTGGAGGCTGACACAGGCCCTTGGAGGCTAACGCATGTGAAAATTCTACTGCAGTGTATTGGTTTATTTCTCCTACATGATTTAATTAATACACGTTATTTTCAGAAATTAGATTCAGAAAATACCGAAAATAAACACAACTACAGAGTACACATGCAGATCATTTACTGAATAATACGCTCATGAAACAAAGTGACACATAGATTTTTGGACACAAGTCCCCGGAAAAACCCAAAGCAAGAAAACCGGTGCAGCAAATATGAGGGTTTATTATTAAATAGTTCTGAGTACAGTAAATCTGGGTTCCAAATCTAGAAACCCCGACAAAGAATAAAAGAAATCAAATCTGCAGCTAACCTGAAGTTCTAGTGCCAAATATCTTACTGATCCACACCCTCAAACGGGATTTACAAAACTCAGCCTGGATCTTACCCTAGAAACCCTCAGCGTTGCCCCTGAAGCCCCAATGTCAGCCTTGCTAGCCTCAGAATGCCACTATGCTGCCCAAATAGGGACTGCGTAACCCCTGGAAGGGTGACGCAGGCCTTACACTAGCCTAGAAGCCCTCCTGCGTAAATTTGAAACCCTTTGGAGCCTCTGCATTGTCCTGCGTAGCTATTGCTCCGTTTCTTTGCGTTGTCCTTGTTGCTACTCCTGTGCCTCTTACTAACTCTTGGCCCTGGAATCAGATCATTCCCTTGGCCAACACTACCCCTCGCTGCAGGAAATTCCTCCGGAAATTCTTAGCAAACCCGCCCTAGAATTCCAGATCTATTCCTCAGCTCTGCAACTGTGTGTCTTCTCCAACTGACCCTCAAGCCTTTCTCTTATACTTTTCGTTGAACCCTTCAACAACCAAGATTAAATCATTCTTCAACAGCTGAGATTAAAAGACTGCTTGATCCATGTGACTTAAGACAATTTCAACACATGTGTTAATTAATTCACTTTAATTATTTTATTTTCCGAAGTTTAGACTTAGGAAATCCATTAAAATAATTAATTATTTGAATAACTTGAACACCATTTGAAATTTCTGAAATCCCTTCTGGGTTTTGGAGATCAAGTGTGTCCTAGCCCCTCCAAAAAATTTCAAAGCTACAGCACACCCGATGCTACACCAACTATACAAAATCTCAACGCTCCCTCTTAGCACGGAGTGTGCTCTAGGAAAGTGTAATCTAGCAATGCATCCACACCATGCACTACAAGATCTTGAAGTTGGATTATGTGACGTTGATGCTTGGCCTGCTGCCCTCCATCCAATGCACTGCTGCCCATGCCATTGCGACTAACATTGCCACATCTGTACTGCAACTCCCTCTCAAATTGCTGCATCATGCTGCCCATAGCATTGTCACTGTAACTCAGTCGCTAAGAAGTAAGCAACTGAAAGACTCTAGCCAACTGTTTGACAGATAAGTCAAGTTTCCCTCTACCACTGAAGCTCCCTGAATGTTGATTTATGCTGTCCTCTTAGAGACACTGTCATGCTGCAACACTGCACTGTGTGAGCACAGCTTCTCTGCGCTGTTGAAGTCCCATTAGCCCCTCTATGCTACTGCTGCCTCTGCATTACATTTCTCCCTCTTCAACTCCCTCTTCCGCTTGAGTGTGGCCTTTTGCAACAATCTCCCGACTCATCCCGCTACAGTCTTAAGGCTCTCATAGCTCATATGTGATCCAAGAGTAGGGCTGACTCAAGGATCTCGCCAGTCTGTCTGTAGATGCTCTACAGATCCATGTCACCCCACCTCTTCTCTCGAGGCACATGAGCACTCATGGCAGCATCACTTGTTGTTGCAACCTTGGAATCAGAAGAGCCTTTGTCCTTCTTCTCAGGACTACTGCTGGTGAAATGTCCAAGATCACCATAGTTAAAGCATCTGACCTTGGAAAGGTCCTTCTTCTTCTTCCCTTGATGCAAGGGTTGCATCCTCCTCCTCTTCCTTGACTTTGGCCTTTCTGCTTCCTCCACTGATATTCTGACCCTTGGTGACCCTCTTGATCTCCTCTTGGCAGAGGATAGCCCACAAGTCTGCCCAAGATGGTAACGCTGCCCTTCCCAGAATGCTCTGGACAAACGTTTCTCAATCTTCCGAGACTGCATTCAGAGTAGTCCTCACTAAGAGCCCCTCATCAGGAGTAGCACCAATGCCAACCAACTGATCTCGGATGGCTTGAAGCTTGAAGAGGAATGGATCTATCTCTTCACCCTTCATCATTTCGAACAAACACATCTGGTTCTCAAGAAGTATTCTTCTTTGCATGGAGCCTCCTTGGTACATCGTGTCCAAGGCTACCCACATGTCATTTGTTGTAGCCTTCCCAACAATATGAGGTATAACGTGGTCCTTGACTCCGTCTATGATCAAACGTTTCATCCGTGCTTGATTTTGTTCATACTTCTTGAGAGGATCTGCATCGGTTGGTACATCAAGAACCTTCTCTGCATGCTCTTTAAGACCATACTCATCTAGAACTGAGAGGATTCTGGCCCTCTAGATAACATAGTTGGACAGGTCGTCCAATCTATCTTGATCCCTCAGTCCATATCAAGGCATCTTTGCTCAGATCTGACATAAACAGTACTTCTCCCTCTGGATCTGGGTTTCTTGGTGACTAGAAACCCTCTAGTAGCTGCTTCTGCTGAAGACTAATTTCACTCCTGGAAATCTTCCACCAAAACACAAACAAAAAGTACTCTCTGATCCTCCTGATTGAATCTTAGATATTTTTGGCTCAAATCTGCTAAGTGGTTGTCTTCCTCCCACCTTTGTTGCCTTAGCTAGGCACAATTCTACATGTGCAAAATCTCTACCCCACCAGCGCTGCTGAAGATCTGAAGCACTACTTCCAGATCTTGGCAAAAATTCTTCCGCAACTGGAGAAATGACTGGACTGCATCTCTCTGGTTGGCCCAACGCAGTCCCAACACTACTCAGAAGTGGACTGTGTAACCCCAGACTGGGTGACGCAATCCTTACGCTACCCTGGGAAGGGTCTGCGTAAGCCTGAAGGCCTTCTGCAGCTTCAGCGCTATCCTCTTTTGGATCTACGTTCTCCTGCTGTCAAGATGCCCTTTCCGAATCTGCTGCTTCTTCTGCCACCCTGCAGAAAAATATTTCTTTAGCTAATTGTTGGAGATTTAGCTTGATCTGCTATCACTATGATACCATGTGAAAATTCTACTGCAGTGTATTGGTTTATTTCTCCTACTTGATTTAATTAATACAAATTATTTTCAGAAATTAGCTTCAGAAAATACCGAAAATAAACACAACTATAGCCTACACATGTAGATCATTTACTGAATAATACGCTCATGCAACAAAGTGACACATGAATTTTTGGACATACGTCCCCGGAAAAACCCAAAGCGGGGAAATCGGTGCAGCAGATATGAGGGTTTATTTTTAAGTAGTTATGAGTACAATAAATCTGGGTTCCAGATCTGGAAAACCCAACAGAGAATAAAAGAAATCAAATCTGCAGCTAACCTGAAGTTCTAGTGCCAAATATCTAACTGATCCACACTCTCAAACGGGATTTACAGAACTCAGTCTGGATATGGCACCTGGAAACCCTCTACTCTAGTGTATTGGTTTATTTCTCCTACTTGATTTAATTAATACAAGTTATTTTCAGAAATTAGATTCAGAAAATACCGAAAATAAACACAACTACAGCCTACACATGCAGATCATTTACTGAAAAATACGCTCATGCAACAAAGTGACACATGAATTTTTGGACATAAGTCCCCGGAAAAACCCAAAGCGGGGAAACCAGTGCAGCAGATATGAGGGTTTATTATTAAGTAGTTCTGAGTACAGTAAATCTGGGATCCTGATCTGGAAAACTCGACAGAGAATAAAAGAAATCAAATTTGCAGCTAACTGTTATGAATCTAATTCATAACTAATGTAATAAATATAGTCATTAATAGATAAATAGGGATTATGTAAAATAGTCATTAGGTTAATGAAAGTTAGACATGCCCATTCATGAAAAGGCACCTGCATGGGTATAAAAGCAGGGCCTCATTTGTAACTTTCAATCGTCTTATTATATCAAATCAATAAATATTTATTATTATAAATACCTCTTGTGTATTTTCATAATTAAAGCCATTTTTGCTATTAAACCAACAAATCTACAAGTCTTGCTGCTACAGAAACAAAATCTACAAGTTCTGTTGCTACAGTGGTATCAGAGCCATATTGAAGCCATCTGAGCCATATCGAAACCAAGTTGAAGCCATGGCACACAATATCGTCTTACAAGCTTATGAACGTAGCATACAAGCCCGGGAACATTGTTTACCATACAATCTGCCATTATGTGAAGATCCTGAAGGAAGTAAGCAGATTAATAAAATTCTAGAAAAGCTTCAATAATTAGAGAATTCATGTGCAGAAATCACAAACGGTTATAAAAAAATTTCTGCACGTTGTAAAAAAAATTCTGCAGTAATCTATAATAGAGAAGATGAACAACTTCATAAAAATGCGAAAAAGAAAAAGAAGAAAATCATGAGAAACAAAAATATGAAAAATGTTGAAATAATGAGAGGGCAGTTAGCTATGCCAAGGGAAAATCAAGTAGAACATCCATGGAAAATTCAAGCAAATACATCCCCCCACCAATGCGTAATAAAGGAAAACAACCAACTAATATTGAAGGAAAAAAGGAAGAGAAATGTTGGAAATGTGGAGACACATATTTCGCAGGACATAAATGTGCCTTCTATACTAGAAATATCATTGCCAGCAACAGTAAAGAAACAAAAAAATATGACTCTGATCTTGATAGGAATAAAGCCACTAAAGATGTTGAAGACGATGAGGAAAAAGAAAAAGCAGCTAATGAAGAATTCAAGCACAACCCGCAGAACTATATTCAATTTGAGCATGAAATTTCTCCATTTATTTCCTCTAAACTCACAGCAGAAGATACAATTGCAGATGAGGATATAGGAGTTTTAGGGTTAAGCGAAGAGAGTCGTGGCGGGACCATAAAAAATGAATCTCCAAAAAATGTTCATGAAAAATCACTAATTTCTGCAAAAAAACATGTTATGACAATGGAAGATTATGATGATGATGTAGGTGTTAAATGTAAAGATGATTCTGCTAGACGGAAGACTATTGAAGAAGCTGGAAAAAGTGATGAACAACAGAGTGTTTCATCCTCTGTTTTGAAAGAAACTTGTGAAGAAACAAACATACCTCAAGACACAGATACAGAACCAGATGCTGTATCGAATCACTCCAAGGCAATCTCGGTTGAAAGGTTGCCCGACGAATTTTGTCTTTTACAGCATAATTTGTCTGACAAAATGATGGCTTCTTTTTCAGCTGGGAAGTTAAGTGAAAATATTGTTGCAGATAACAATGCTAAGAAGCCAAGCAAAGGTGTTAATCCTGACAAGGCAGTAGCAATGGGTGCTGCCATACAGGGTGGCATTCTTAAGGGTGATGTAAAGGAGTTACTCCTACTTTATGTCAATCCATTATCTCTTGGAATAGAAACTCTTGGTGGAGTAGCTACCAAGCTTATCACTAGGAATACAACTATACCAACCAAGAAGAGTCAAGTGTTCTCCACTGCGGCTGATGGTCAGACACAGGTTGGAATTAAAGTACTTCAAGGAGAACGTGAAATGGCAGTTGACAACAAGGTTCTTGGCCAGTTTGACCTTGTTGGCATTCCTCCAGCACCACGTGGTGTTCCCCAAATACAAGTTACCTTTGATATTGATGTGAATGGCATAGTGAATGTATCTGCACGTGATAAGGCCACTGGTAAGGAACAGGCTATTACCATTCAGCCTTCCGGAGGACTTTCAGAGGCTGATATACAGAATATGGTTAAAGAGACGAAGATGTATTCTCAAAAAGATCAAGAGAGAAAGAAATTGATTCAGGTTCTTGTGCCTCATGTCATGAAACTCGGGCCACGTTTCAGGGCTTCATTAGAGAGTGCCCAAGACCATGAAGGATCTGGCAAATGCAAAGATATCAATCCACAAGTCAAATATCCAACATCGAAACCTCGTCCCTGTTCACCCAGATTTTTAGCGACCTCTTTGCTGTGCCTTTCCGGGTTTAATCCCCCCTACCTGTCAGTCGGTTCTCTCGATCCAACTTCCACGTGGTTGTCGGCATTTTTTTACTCCGTGTTCTTAAAAAGAAGACCTGCTCATCACTCATCTGAGCGGAGTCTTGCGGGTGATTCACGGGACAGCAAAAAAGGCGGGGTGCAAAGTTGTCAATTCAGTGTTGTCTGCAACATTATGGCCAAACAAATTCTTTGATTATCTTTCCGATACGCTACAACGATATGATGTGGGCATGTGATCAAGGGGATGAATGGCTTGGCTCTCCCCCAATGGCGTATGGTCAAGTGATTTGATATGGGGTGTTATTTAATTACTACGGTCAACGGTTTTTTCAAACGGTGTATGGTGAATTGTAAATTATATTCATAAATTAAAGGAATTTCGCTTCTCTTCTTAGAAAAGAAGGAATTGTAGCCTGACAATTGCGTGTACTCAAAATCATATCGGGAACAAGAACACGAACTATTGTGGCAAGTGACAATTCCTCATAATCTTCCTGTGGAATGACAGAACACTATTCTCAAGTATATATGCGGCCGTGATCAGCTTTGCTTTCAGGTAGAGCATAATTGCGGGACCAATCCATGATATGCTGTGTAAATTTATCGGACGGATTTTTCTACTGTCACGTCATTTAAAAAAACAAAAACAAAAAAAACCGATTACTAGTGGTAATATGGTCAATTCAAAACAACAGACGATTGCATTCATTTATGTCGATAAGTTGTAACGTTGGATGGCGAGTTAGGTTTGATGGATATATGTTTTTCACAACCTTTATACTCTATATATATATATATTTATTTAAAAAAAAAATTATTAATTTAAATAATTGATTAAAAAAAAAAAAAAACCAATTTGACCATCCGGCACAATTATTATTACAATAACAAAAATAAAAATAAAAATTGAGAACCCAGTTTCAAGAAAGCATTATTGAAGAATTATACATGCCAAGGTACCAGTGATCAATGACATGTCTAGCGGATAATCCCAAATAAAGGAAATTGTCGAAAAGTTAAGCTTTGAGGACAAAGTTTTTCGAGAAGAAGGCAATGTTATGAATCTAATTCATAACTAATGTAATAAATATAGTCATTAATAGATAAATAGGGATTATGTAAAATAATCATTAGGTTAATGAAAGGGCATGTCTAAAAGACATGCCCATTCATGAAAAGGCACCTGCATGGGTATAAAAGTAGGGCCTCATTTGTAACTTTCAATCATCTTATTATATCAAACCAATAAATATTTATTATTATAAATACCTTTTGTGTATTTTTATAATTAAAGCCATTTTTGCTATTAAGCCAACAAATCTACAAGTCTTGCTGCTACAAAAACCAAATCTACAAGTTTCGTTACTACACTAACCTGAAGTTCTAGTGCCAAATATCTGACTGATCCACACCCTCAAACGGGATTTACAGAACTCAGTCTGGATCTGGCACCTGGAAACCCTCAGCGCTGCCCCTGAAGCCCCAACGTCAGCCCTGCTAGCCTCAGAATGCCACTGCGCTGCCCAGAGAGGGATTGCGTAACCCCTGGAAGGGTGACGCAGGCCTTATGCTGGCCTAGAAGCCCTCCTGCGTAAATCTGAAACCCTCTGGAGCCTCTGCGTTGTCCTGTGTAGCACTTGTATAGTGGCTGTGCAGCACCTGCGTAGCTGCTACTCTGCTTCTCTGTGTTGTCCTTGTTGCTGCTCCTCTGCCTCTTACTGACTCTTGGCCCTGGAATCAGATCATTCCCTTGGCCAATACTACCCCTTGTTGCAGGAAATTCCTCCAGAAATTCTTGGCAAACCTGCCCTAGTATTCCAGATCTATTCCTCAACTCTGCCACTATGTCTTCTCCAACTAACCCTCAAGCGTTTCTCTTATACTTTTCGTTGAACCCTTCAACGGCTGAGATTAAATCATTCATCAACGGCTGAGATTAAAAGACTGCTTGATCCATGTGACTTAAGACAATTTCAACACGTGTTAATTAATTCACTTTAATTATTTTATTTTCCTAAGTTTAGACTTAGGAAATCCATTAAAATAATTAATTATTTGAATAACTTGAACACCAACTGAAATTTCTCAAATCCCTTTCTCGGTTTTGGAGATCAAGTGTGTCCTAGCCCCTCCACAAAATTTCAGGGCTAGAGCACACCCGATTGATACACCAACTATACAAAATCTCAACAACGCATGCCTTAAGGAGCCTCCAAAAGATGACACAAAGGTCCTAGGGCTGACATAGAGGGGATAGAGAAGGATGTTGGCCTTGGATAGGCCAGATCTAGGCCCTTGAGGGTTGAAACTCAAAACCCCAGCTTCAGCAAAAAATTAATTTCTTCATATCTGAATTTTGCTACAAATTTTCATATGGGTGGCCCTACAAAATTTCTAGGGACTAGACCTTACCCTCAAGAGCCTAGATCTAGCTCTATTTCAGCGTCCTCTCTTGACTTTACCTACAAAAATGGAGATAAAACACCCAAAACCCCAAAATCCCAATTAGCCAAAATAATTTACAAATCTATTCACAAAATTTACAAATATACATCAGTTTTAAAAAATAATTTTTTTGAGAAATAATTTTTTATGGATATTTTCTTTTGATAAATGGTTGAAACTACTTTAGAAACTCAATGTAGACTATAGCCTTAGCGAATATTAAATCCACGCTCCACCACATAAATATTGCAGATCCAAGAAAAGTCGGTTCCTACCCACAGTTTGTGAACTTGGAGACCAAGGACTAGGGTACCTGCAAACATATCTTAAGAAAATCCATTAATCATATGGCAAATCAAACCATCTAACATTAGCCCAAAACTATCAATAGAATGACTTTATCTCCATCTAATGAAAAACAAATTTAATCATTTACCAACACAACATAGGAAATTCCATAGCCAGCACATGCCAAAAATCAACGAAAATGGAAAACCTTGAATTGCACCCCAAAGTCTTTATTATGATAGAAATAAAAGTTCCCAACAGAACAATAGTGTTACATAAATGCTTCAGCAACAATTTCTTAGCCAAAAACCAGATGGCTAGATACTCAAATGACTCTCTAATTTATAGATAAATCCTCCAAGTGGAAAATTAATGGTTAGTTTCCTTGATCCTTGTCAAAATAATCTTGGCCATTGAAAAATACTTGATCTTTTAATCTTAGTCATTGAATTTTTATTTTTGAGGAATTTTCGAATTTATCATTTAATTCCATCTTTATTAGCTCAAAATTAATTATTTTGTGCCAATTTCCACACAAATTTATCTTTGACTTAACCACCAAGGTCCAAGGGTTAGATTTTTCTTGAAATATCCAATATTCCCAAGGGAATATTGGATATTTCAAGAAAAATCTAACCCTTGGACCTTGGTGGTTAAGTCAAAAACAAATTCTTTGACTTAATTCTTTTAAGACCCACGAATTTTTCCACTCGGAGAATTTAATTTCTCTAGGACATTTTAATTTGACTGTAAAATAATTAATTTTCTAGCTTAGAATTTATTTAATTTTTTGCCAGAAGAATCAATTAATTGACATTTGAAGGGATTTAATGTTTTTTCCACCCTCTAATATTTTAACCATGGTGTCTAAGTATAAGGGACCATGCATTAAAAATATTTGTACATAAGATTTACAATTTCAACCCTCGAAGGGAAAATAGTAAATACTCATTCGGCTTAGACTCTCAAAATACATATCCAATCTGTGACACAACATGATTTAGTAAACCAAGTGGTTTGTAATAAAATAATTTAGCCAACTAGCTTAAATTATTCTCAAACCACTTTTACATAAGACTCGACTAGAACACTAGGACTCACCTCAGACTTTGATGAAGAATTCCACCCTAACTTTGTGGTGAGGTTGGAGGGAAAAACTCTGCCGACCATCCGTGTTTAGAAACAAAAATGAATCAATGAGACGAAAAACCTCCTAGGATGAAACTCTTGCTAAAATAATAGGCTTGCCTAGGTTGTTACATACATTAATGGTTTTGCTAGCATCATTTACATTACATAACTTGCAAAATGGGTTTATAATGATAGATATAAACTATTGAAAGATGATCCAGTCATTTGAAAAATATCTGGAAAATTTGCTTCTTGGAACTTTGACAAAAAGAGTGCAACAGGTGTCACCCACAGGTGGTGGGTGACAAGCCCTAGAGAGTGTGAAAATATCTGAAAGTTACTTTATGCAGAAATCTACTGTTAGATCTGGTTATACTTCTCCTACTTAAACAAGTTATTAATGTTGAAATATTCAGATTGACATCGAAGTAAACACATAATAGACTTTCACCGATTCAGATCTAAAACAGAAAAGTACATGCACAATAGACAAAGTGACACACAAGATTTTCTAGACAACTATCCCCGGTGTTATCACCAAATAGTGTACTGTTGGGCTGCTTCAATGGTCAACTTGGAGTAACTATTTCAAACAAGCTTTTGAATAAAGATTAGCCTCTTCAACCTAAGAGGGCTCTCTCAACAAATCAAAGGATTTACTCAATTAGGTCTTAAAACAAATGGCTAACTCTGTGAGTGTTTTAGTGTATGCGATTGCAAGTGAAAAATGAGGAAGATTCAACTACCATTGGGCTTATGGAGTCAGTAAAAGGGAATCAATGACAAGCATTCCTACTTATGGAAGCTGAGGCTTTTTCTGTTTCAATGATAGAACAACACTAACACATGGGAATAATCAGTAAATCAAAGCTAAAATGAAGTCAGAGCATATATGATATAAATTCTAAGTAATTTAGCATCAATACTACTGGAAGCAAGATATAAAAGAGACACATAAACCCATTGAAACACATCAAGAATCTCAGGTGAAGCAAGAAAAGTCACTGTCTATCTATTACTAATATCAGAAATTACAATATTAGCTGTATCAAAAGCATTCTCCCAACCCTTTCTAACTCTAAAACTATCTCATTTATAGAGTGAGGACTCATACAAATGATTTTCCACCTTCTAGCTTCGAATTCCCACCTCAGAGACCTATTTCAAACATGATTCCATCACTTTGACACTTCCTACGGATATTTCTGTTTTACAGAGTTTGAATACAAAAAGGACTCTTCTTTCATTAATAGTTCAACAAATCCATTTAATAACCCTTATCAACTTCAACCAACTAACTTTATGAGTGTAATGGAGTGCTGATGTGTCATTATGCCACGTGGATGCTGAACTGGACCCCCTCCAAGTCGAATTTTTACAATTTTTTCACAAATCTGGTTAGTGAAAATTCTCAAAAATAGGCTTCAAAGATAAGTGTATAATTTCCAAACCATGATGGCTTTGCAGAAACTAAGAGAGGTTTTTCCAGAAGGACCTGTGTTGAAGAAAAACCTATTTCATATTTCCAACATCCTTTTTCATTTGGTCAGAAATCAAACTTGAAGTTGACTGCTAAAACAGTCATGTACAGAAATTTCGTAGCGCTCATTTCGTAGCAAACTCCAAAATCTACCTTTTACATAACCTTTGACCTTTCTGATGGTTGGAGGATCTTCCTTGGGGCTAATGAGCTAAATACAAATTTTTTCCCTCCTTTGTTCTCCATAAAATTGAATTTAAAGGCAAAAGAGCATCTTCAGAAATTTCATAGCGTTTTTCGGCCTTCAAGCCTGGAGCACACTACGAAACTACCTGATTATGGAGAAAATTCAAAATTCCCCCTTTTCCTTCCAAATTTCACCTGTAGGTCTGCAAATTGATATGATGAAGTATGATCATGCAAACTTACCTCTTACCCTCTTCAAAAAACATCATTTTCACCTTTAGCAAGTTAAATTATCAATAAAATGACTCTGTTTTTTCTGAAAAAATAGGGTTCAAAGATGAGCTCTTATCTCCATATCCTTGATAGTTATTGCAAAAACGAAAGACGTTTTTGTAGGTCAGTATGTTCTGAAGAAAAACCTCTCTTGGTTTTTTGAAAACCATCTCCAGCTGTCCAGAATCTGCATTTTAAAAACATGTATAAAACAAAAAAATTATGCATTCTGAAAATAGAGCCGAAAGACATCTCTGGATCTCCCAATTTGTAGCACCTTTGAGAAAAGTGAAAGAGGTTAATGTTATTTGATATGTGCTTGACAATAACCTCTCTCAGTTTCTTAGAATACTTCTCTGTTTGCCCTTGAAGTTGACTGCTCAAAAGTCAAAAAGCAAAGAAATCCTCAGATTTGCTACAAAATTGTCAGGTAATTTCGTAGCGAAATGTGCCTATTTTGCACTGAATTCGCTACGAAACTGTGTAAAGCTGGAAAGTGGAATATGTTTCTGATTTAAAAGCGTGGGAATGAAAAATAAAGGACATGAGGTAGACTTGACTGATATGACAAGGCTCTAGGTGGTTTTTAGACTTAGGGTAGACATCGCCATATGCAATGTTTTCAAAAAATTCATGAAAATGACTATGAGACAACATGAACCTAGGTGAATGACCCTATCCATCAAATATTAAAAATTTATGTGTGATAACACTCGGAAAAACCCAATGTGGGAAAACCGGTGTTCTGGCTGCTAGAGGGTTTATATTATTAAGTAGTTTCTGAATACAACAAATATGGGCACCACACTGGTTAACCCGATAGAGAAAAATATGGATCTGCAGCTAACATGTTGTTCTAAGACCAAAAGAGTGAATGATCCACACCCTCAAATGAGATTTACAAGATTCAACCAATTTCTGGCCCTATAAACCCCAGCGCTGCCCCTAAAGCCCTTGCGTTAGTGTCTTCAGCCTCTGCGTGCCTCTGTGTTGGCCTAAAGAGGGTTGTGTAACCCCAAAATGGGTGACACAGACCCTAAGCTGCCCCTGAAGGGTCTCTGCGTAACCCAGATGTGTCCCCTGCTGCCGAGCGCTACCCCAGAAGGGACTGCATAACACCTGTGTAGCTGAAGCTGCCTCTGTGTTGCGCAGCTTCTGCGTACTTGCTGTTGCTGCCTTTGCATCTCTGTGCTGCCTTTGGAAGCTGCTCTTTGCCTCTTGTTGATTCTAGGCACTGGGATCAGACCATCCCCTTTGCCTAAGCTACCCCTCTCTGCAGCTGAAACACTTTTGAAAGTTCTTAGCAAATCATGCCCTAGAACTTCAACTTAGTCTCAGTGCTCTGTCTCCGTGTGTGTGTTCTCCAAATGACCCCAAGCCTTTCCTTTATACTTTTCTTGTTGGGAAACCAACGACCATGATCAAATCTTGAATCGATGGCTAAGATTAAAAGAAAGCTTGATCCGTGTGACTTAAGACAATTTCATCACATGTTTTAATTAATTACCTTTAATAATTTAATTTTCCTAATTTAGACTTAGGGTCCTTAATTAAAATTATTAATTAATTAATTATCTCCCAAACAGGATGAAATTTCTCAAATCCCTTTCTAGGTCTTGAAGATCTCATGTACTCTAGTCCCTCCACAATTTTTGGGAGCTAGAGCACATTCGATGCTACCCCATCACTCAAGAAAACTCAACACTCCCTCTTAGCGAGGAATGTGCTCTAGTACAACTCTTCTTCACCTTGAAGCTCTGCACTGATCTCTGGTGTGGGTCTTTGCAATGATGTTGGACCTGCTGCCCTTCATCACTGTGTTGATGTTGCCATTCCATACTGCTTCCCATGACACTGCCACCGCCACTGCTACATCTGTACAGGTACTGCAACTCCCTCTCAATCTGCTGCATCCGTGTTGCCATCTGCTGCACTGTAACTTCAGATGTTGAGAGAAACAACTGAAGCTCCTGCCTAATCTTTGACAGACAAGTCAGTTGGGTTGCATCCTCATCATTGAAGCTCCATAGGCTGTTGATCTATGTTGTCATCTGGAGGATGATGCACAACTACAGCTCTGCACTGCGTAAGTAGACTCCCTCTGCACTGCTGAAGTCACATCAGCCCCTTGTGCTGAAATCTCTCACGCTGCGCTATCCTCCGGAAGCCTCCACGCTGCTGCAGCTCTGCTCTGCGTAAGCAGCTCCGCTCTGCGCTGTTGAAGTCACATTCGCCCGTACGCTACTGTTGCATCTGCACTACGTTGTTCCCTTCAGCCTTCAAATTCACCTCTGCTTCACCCGTGATTCTATGCACCAACTCCTCCACTTGTCCCTCTACTGCCTTAAGGCTCCCGTAGCTCGGATGTGATCCAAGAGATGAGTTGCTCAAGGATCCCTCCCCCACTCTTTAGCTACTCTATAGATCCATGTTGCCCCACTTTCGTGGTTCACGAGCGCTCATGGCTACGTCATCTTCTGACTCATCATCTGCCTTAGCTTCCTTGGAAGTTCTTCCTCTGTGGACAATTGTTGGCAAAATGTCCTAGTTTTCCGCACTAGAACACTTGATCTTAGATAGATCACACTTCTTCTTCCCTTGCTCCCTCTTTGATGCCAAGGCTGCATCGTCTTCCTCTTCCTTCTTCACCTTACCTGACCCCGTGTTGTATTGTTTCTTGGTGAATCTGCGGAGTTCTTCTTGATGAAGGATTGCCCACATATTGTCCCAGTCGAGAAGTTCCACTTTGCCCAAGACAATTTGGACAAAGGTTTCCCACTCCTCTGTGACTGCATTGAGTGCAGTCCTTACCATCACATCATCCTCCACCTTTGCTCCCATGGCAGACAACTAATCTCTGATCGTCTGTAATCTGAAGAGGAAGGGCTCTATTTCTTCTCCCTTGGTCATCATGAATGACCGCAATTAATTCTCCAGAAGCATTTTCCTCTTGACGAACTTCCCCTCGTATAGGGCTGTTAAGGCCTTCCACATCTCATTAGTTGTTTTCTTTTCAACTATATGTGGAACTATATGGTCCTTAACCCCATCCATTATGACACGTTTGGCATGTGCCGCAACTTCCTCATGCTTCTTCAAGATCCACAGTGATCGGCGTGGCCTGGACTTTTTCTACATGGTCTCTTAGACTGTATGCCTCCATGATTACCAGGATTCTGGCCTTCCAGACTGCAAAGTTGGACAAGCCATCCAACCTATCCTGATCACATAGTCCGTGAGGTGCCATAGGCTCAGATCTACTATGTCAGAACTTCCTCTCCATGCTTCTCTACTAAAGCTCGGATCTAGGGTCCTTGGCGAAAAAAGCACCCTCTACTCCCTCTGACAACTGATTTCCTCTCTCAGAAATCTGCCAAAACAACGAAACAACTCTCTTCGATCCTCTGATCGATCTGCAGATTTCTTTGGCTAGAAACCCTCTGAGAAGCTAATCTCCTCCCGCTCTTTGTCACCTAGTGCTTAGGCTAAATTCTGAAAACTTCAGAAATTTAACACCACCAGCACCTTTTGAAGTTCTACAGCTTTGCTTCCGACACTTCTGAATCAAACAGCGTTAGATTTGTGTCACCCTAGCTGGCCTCTGTGTGAGCAGACAGTCCTAGCGCTGCCTCTACGCAGTAAGTACGTGGGCCTGCGTGGAGACAGTGTAGGACTGCGTCATCCTGGCCTCTGCGTGGCTCTCCTCCCTCTGAAAATGCGTTATCCCTTCAGATCTGGCTTTCTGTTCTTTAACTTTGTTGCTTTCTGCAACAAGATTCTTCAGTCTTCTGCTGGTGACCCTGCTAGATCTGCAATCGCTCTGATACCATGTGAAAATTTCTAAAAGTTACTTTATGCAGAAATCTACTGTTAGATCTGGTTATACTTTTCCTACTTAAACAAGTTATTAATGCTAAAATCTTCAGATTAACATTGAAGTAAACACATAACAAACTTTCACCGATTCAGATCTAAAACATAAAAGTACATGCACAATAGACAAAGTGACACACAAGATTTTCTGGACAACTATCCCTAGAAAAACCCAATGCGGGAAAACTGATCTTTTGGGTGTTGGAGGGTTTATATTATTAAGTAGTTTTTTGAATACAACAAATCTGGGCACCACATTGATTAACCAGACAGAGAAAAATATAGATCTACAACTAACTTGTTGTTTTGAGACCAAAAGATTGACTGATCCACACCCTCAAACGGGATTGACAAGACTCAGCCAATTTTTGGCCCTAGAAACCCCAACGCTGCCCCTGAAGCCCCTGTGTCAGTCTCTTTAGCCTCTGCGCTGGCCTGGAGAGGGTTGCGTAACCCTAGAATGGGTGACGCAAACCCTACACAGCCCTTGAAGGGTCTCTACATAACCCAGATGGGTCCCCTGCTACCCAGCGCTGCCCAAGAAGGGACTACGTAGCACCTGCGTAGTTGAAGCTGCCTCTGCACTGCGCAACTGCTGCGTACTTGCTGCTACTGCCTCTGCTTCTCTACGCTACCTCTGGAATCTGCTCTTTGCCTCTTGCTGATTCTAGGCACTGGGATCAGACCATCTCCTTTGCCTAAACTACTCCTCTACAGCTGAAACACTTCTGAAATTTCTTAGCAAACCATGCCCTAGAACTTCATCTTAGTCTCAGTGCTCTGCCTCCGTGTGTGTTTTCTCCAAATGATCCCAAGCCTTTCCTTTATACTTTTCTCATTGGGAAACCAACAACCATGATCAAATCTTGAATCGATGGCTAAGATTAAAAGAAAGTTTGATCCATGTGACTTAAAACAATTTCATCACATGTTTTAATTAATTACCTTTAATAATTTAATTTTCCTAAGTTAGACTTAGGGTCCTTAATTAAAATTATTAATTAATTAATTATCTCTCAAACAGGATGAAATTTCCCAAATCCCTTTCTGGGTCTTGGAGATCTCATGTACTCTAATCCCTCCACAGATTTTGGGAGCTAGAGCACATCTGATGTTACCCCATCACTCAAGGAAACTCAACAGAGAGCTTACGGCTCACACGTGTGGGCTAATTAAGGCATATTTCATAAAGCTAATGGGTTGGCTTGTAACCTAAGCTCATTTTAGAATCAACATTGTTTTTTGGGGCTTTGTAGGCTAATTAGTAGGCCTTATCCTCATATAAATAAAGAATAGGTTCATTTGTATTGGATCATCATCACTTGTGACTATTTCAGAGCTCTTGGAGAATTTAAGCCTTCTTGAATTATTGTGGAGGTGTGACTCTATGGTGTACTTTGCTATTTGGAGCTATTTCTTTGGTCTTGGAGATGTTACTTTGGATCAATAAAGGATTGTACATGCATTCTATCTTGTAAGTAAGCCTTGGATTTCATAAATTTTTATTCTTATGTATGGAATGATTTGTTATCTAGGGTTTCTATTGTGCTAGTTATTGTTGAAAATCAATGTAAGGAATCTAGATGATAGCATTGTGTGCATTACTTATTAGTAGAATGTGAATGAAAATCCCCTCGGTGTATCTTTCAACTAGCTCTCTCAAGTGACCTTGATCCCTCACAAAAGTAATAGTTACGCTTTTGGGCTAGGGCTTCAATATTCCCCTACTCCTTACCAAGATAGAAAATTTTTCAATCCCATAGACTCCATCATCCCAAGGACTACACACTGACCTTGTCACTTTGTCGATCACATACAAAATTTACCATAAAACTCATTTCTTTTGTCCTAAATCTTATTTTCGGCCCCTTAAGTTCAGGTTGCTAGCTACGGATAGGGCACAAAATTCACTCGGTTTCAAGATTTTTGCTAGTGGACGGATTCAATATTGAGACGAGTGTTGGTTGCCTCAAAATCGACCCTTTTTAGTAGCTAATCTATCCATTTCAAAGCAAATTTCTGTTTCGCTAGGTTAATCTTTCCCTCAGAAAAACCCTAGTTTGTCTAAGCTTCAACTTGGGGCTTATTGAAGGCTTCTTGTTCCTTTAATTGCTAATATTCATTATTTGGAAGCCTTTTCTTGGAATCTTAACTCTGGGATAATCCATAGGTCATTTGTGACTTCAAAAGGCCATATTAGATGATGTGAATTGCCCTTTTACACTTGTTGAGCCTAGTTCTTAGAAAGAGTTGTCCTCAATTAGCCTTTCTTGTCACCTTAGTCCTTAAACTTGATAAATCCTTAGGTGATCTACACCAAAGGGAAGCCTCCCTAGTAGTGAAAATCCACAAAAGAGTAGGAGGTGGTGGCTATGGTGACAATGGGCCACAACTCATTGTTGTCCCTTAGTCTAGTTTTTGCCTTGTACGTTAACCCCTTACAAGACTTGCTAGATTTTGAGGCAACAAGGCTATTAATTTGTTTTCCTAAATCTAAATGATATGTGAATGCAAAGGAGCCACAGTGGCTTTTTTGGTTCCTGTTAGAAGTATTTATATGATAATTATCACTCGCTTGAAATGAAATATTAAAACAAAATAAGAGAAAAATGTTCAAAAAGAGAAATCACACATGAAAATCACCTGGCATTGGAAGTTGCAGCTCCAAGAAATTCTTCCAGTTGTTGTTCAATATTATTGAGCTGCATCAAAGAATGATCATTTCAAACTATGGATAATATTAATAAAAGGAGGATCCTAACTGTAACTAATATTTGCTTCTTTTTCAGAAATTCCATTCGTCATTGATAGCACTTTAATTCTCAAAGAAAACAATGGGTAATATTAATAAAAAGAGAATGCCAAATGTACTTAGGAGAATCATTTGCTCATTTCTCAGAAATTTGGCTCATCATTGATTGCATCTTATGTAATTATGCAAAGTTGTATTCACCTACAATGGAAGTTAATTGTTTCCCAAAGATTTGTTAGTACAACATAAATGTAAAGATTTCAGTCAAACAAACAGAACAAAGCTAACCTTTTCAAAGACATCATCTGAATATTTTTGCAGAGCTACTTCTGGATCCTGCCCGCCAATATCTATACAACCCCGCTCCTCTCTTTTTGCTTCCTGCCCCATAAGAATGAATTGATATAAACTAAATGAATATCTTGCGAATAAATAAAATATACTTCCAGAATATAAAGTTCAAGACATAATATCTGTCCACATGGGGTTGCGTTGATTGCTAACCCGGTGAAATTCAACAACAATAAAGTTAGCAGTAGCACCTCGCAAGGTTATAAGAGGTAAAAGAATTAGGCACCACTGAAGTTCAAATAGTATGTACCTTTAATATAAACATTCAACCAGGTATTCCTGGGATAGCATTAACATCCAGAGACAAATAAAGGCTAAGAAAGGCTAACAAATTCAACCCAATATGCTCCTATGCCCTAAAAATTTGAAATTCATCGAATTAATAAAGATCCCTAAATATATGGTGATGCAGCCTGGTGTGATATCCCAATTTCACCAAACTCTCCATGCAGAAACCAGCAAGTTGGATAGTCAGATGGATGACACTAATGCAATAAATGATTACACACACTCAAAACCAGATATATGTGATCTCAAGGGAATAATCACTTTCCTTAATAATATACAGCAGAGTACATAGTTTATAGATTATAACTCTCTCCCTCTCTCTCTCTGCAGAGGAGTCCACGTTTAGTTGTCCTATATATTACAAGATCCGAGAAAGATATCACTATTTATAGCAAAATTCAAGAAAGTCTCTCACTGCCTGTTCTCATTATTTAAATTTCAGAGTAGAGATGTTGGGTTCTCTATATCTATGATTACTCGCAAATGAAATCACATGGTTCTGGTCAGAGTTTGATTTTGGCAAGGATGAAATCTGGTTTGAATTTGAATCAGATTTCATCCTTGACAAACTCAAACTCAGAGAAGAACTACCTATCCTATAATATTTAAACAATAACCTTTCAAGCACCATTGCCATCAGGAGGAAAAAGGAATACACACTGCATGGTACAATGGCACAGTTACAAACCAACCAATATCTACACATAACTACTAAGATGGAAAGGAATATATGAAATGCACACACCAAAGTTAGTAGGTCATCAAGATGGAAAGGGATGCACAAGCTAGAGTTAGCAATCCATCGCAAGGGACAGATTATGGTGATGCATGTGTTTGAGTGGTCGCTAGTTGTAGAAATTTTGATAACCCACTCCGGTTTTCAGTTTCTCCTTATTTTTCCCATAAAGTTAAATGTCTATTCTCATAACCATACATTCCACAAGCTGGAAAAATAAATATTTTCTGAAAACACAACTTCTGGAAATTTCACAGTGCTGAAAATGCAGAAATAAAAAGTCAGAAAATAAATCAGCCGCACACAAAAATTTGACATGCTAATTTTTGGTCAAGATGACCCTGGAAAAACCCCCTACAACTCTTGGGGAAAACCAGTTCGAAAGTTTCTCTTTATTTCTGAATATGCTTTTACAGTGAATAGTAAAACACAGTAAAAATTACAGCAAATACAAAACCCACTTATCTTGATTTCCATGTCAACCTCGAACCTTGAAAATCGTGCCAACAGCAAACAGAAAAATTACAGCATTAAATGTTGTACTTGCAGCCTTGAAAAAAGTGCCAGAATCCGCCTGTACAATTCTATACGAAATTGTACAACAGTCCCTCGATTTTCGAGCCCTGAAACAGCCTCGAAATTCGTGTCCTTGACTGTTGGAAATCGCTACTCGAAAACTACATTGTACCTTGCCACAAAATGCGTGCAACCTTGCTGTACGAATTTTCTGTCTTGGTAAACGTGCCAATAAATGTTGCTATACGGAAATCCTGCCTTGGGAAATGTGCCCTCCTGCTGTACGAATTTGTTGTGTATCTTTTGCTTCTCTCCCTCTGCTCAGAAATTTCTCTTTAGCTTTCTCTCCTCCTCTCTCAATCTGCTCATAAAAGAATTAATGTTCTTTTCCCTCTTTTCCTCCTTTAACCTAACCCTAAGTGACTTTTGGGGAATCCCTAAATCCAATGGCTGAGATAGCTTTAGATCTAGGGCTGAAGATTAAATGCTCATTTAAATCTCACTTTCTATTTTTTAATTCACCCCACTTTAATAAAGACCCTCTTAGTCATTTATTTCCAAAGTCATTTTTCACTTTCTAATTTCACATTGACTTTATTAAAGTCACTATAAAATTAGACTTTGTAACTTTATCACTTAAAGTCACTTTTAAATTAGATTTGACTTTATAACTTATGAAGTCACTTTAGGAGAAAAATTAAATTCTTTTTGGACACTTTTCGCTAGGCCAAAGATCAAAGCCTTAGGGAACCACCTGTCCTCCAGTAACCAAATTTCAACACTCCCTCTTACCGAGGAAGGTGTTCCTCACCACACCCATCTTGTCTCTGAAGTAGACATGCTTGCCCCGTGGTAAGGCTTTGTTAAGAATATCTGTAACCTGCTCATCAGTGGGAATATACTCAAGCTTCATAGCTCCCTTCTGAACATAGTCTCTGATGAAATGATATCTGATGCCGATATGCTTTGACCAGTCATGAAATATTGGATTCTCCATGAGTTTAATGCAACTTTGATTATCACAGTATATCACTAAAGGTTTCAACGGCTGACCAAATAAGCCAAACAACATCTTGCGAAGCCATATGGCCTCACAACTAGCTAGACTGGCTGCCATGTACTCTACTTCCACTGAACTCAATGCTACTGACTGTTGTTTTCGGCTGAACCACGACACCACTGCCGAACCCAACCCAAAACAGCACCCTGAAGTACTCTTCCTATTAGAAGCACAACTTGCCCAATTAGAATCAGTGTAACCTGCCAATCTCACTCCATCTCCCTGCCTATAATCCAGACCATACTCCACTGTCCCCTGCAAGTACCGCAAAATGTGTTTTGCAGCAACCCAGTGCACCCTCTTGGATTCACACATGAACTGGCTCATCGTGTTGACTACAAAACATATATCTGGTCTAGTGTTGACCAAATACATCAAGGAACCAATCAGCTATTTATACAATGTGGGATCTACCAACTCGGAATCTGAAGCGTGAAGCTTCTTCCAGTTGGTGATAATAGGTGTCGACATGGGTCTACAATCCTCCATGTGGAATCTGCTAAGGATGTCCACAATATACTTCCCCTGTCCCAGGAAGGAATGCCCCTCCTCCTGCCACACCTCCAAACCCAAAAAGTAATGCATCAAGCCAATGTCCTTCATCTCGAACTTCGACGCAAGATCTCTCTTGCAGCACTCTATGAGTCTCTCTGCACCCGTAATGACCAAGTCATCCACATACAGCACCAGAAAGAGAGGCTCCTCACCTATCACAATAAAGTATAGGTCTGGATCTGCATCACTCTTTGTGAAACCCATCTCCTGCAAGTACGTATCAATCCTGGAGTACCAAGCTCTAGGAGC
Organism: Pinus albicaulis; assembly: GCA_034641835.2. Lineage (NCBI taxonomy): Eukaryota > Viridiplantae > Streptophyta > Pinopsida > Pinales > Pinaceae > Pinus > Pinus albicaulis. The sequence continues at coordinate 1,642,738,255 of CM076579.1, read as the reverse complement.
TTGCTTCAGGCCATAAAGGGCCTTCTTCAGTCTGCACACACGAGACTTCTTTCCATGCACCTCAAAGCCCTGTGGCTACTCAATGTACACCTCCTCCTATATGAAGCCATTGAGAAATGCGGTCTTCACATCCATTTGGTGGATCTTCCAACCCATCTCTGTTGCTATCGATATAATGGAGCGAATCGAAGTATATCGAGCCACGGGAGTGAAGGTCTCCTCATAATCAACTCCCTCTACCTGGGGGAACCCTCTAACCACAAACCTTGCGTTCAATTTCTTAATGTTGCCATCTGCAGCATGCTTTACTTTGTAAAGCAATCTGCAAGTAACCACGGATTTGCCCTCAGGCCTCGACGCCACCTCCCAAACATCATTCTTCATGATAGAAGAATACTCCTCCTGCATGGCCTCTCTCCAAACATGTTGGCTAGCTGCCTCCTCATAGCTAGAAGGCTCAGAGTCAACGATGTTGGCAACCATTGCCATATAGCTACAGAACCTCTAAGGTGGTCTACTCTCTTTGACCAGCCTCTTCGGCCCAACAACAGATGTAGCCTCTCTCAATGTATCCTGAAGCCACTTGGGCTTCCTCTTCCCTGAGCACACTTCTCCCACCGAAGAATGAAACTCCTCCTCCTCATCAGGAGCCTGAACTCCTGAATGTTTGTCTGTTGTCCTCCTGCCTGAACCTGAACCTGTAGATGTTGAAGTACCGTGTGAACTGTCCATCACTGGACTACCTAGTGAACTGCTTTGCGGACTGCTCTGCATGCTACCCGAAGCACGACCTCTCTGACTCTGCAACCACTGCTCACTGATGGACCTCACACCGTAATCGATGTACCTCTTGATCCCTGCCCACTGGATCCCTGTGCCTGACTCAGCTGTTCTTGAGAGTCTGGCCGATCCAGATACTCTAACTCCCGTGACCTCCTAAAAGCCATGTCCTCCTCGAACTTCACATCCCACCTGAAAACAACTCTCCTCTGTGCAGGAATATAAATCCAAAAGGCTTTCAAGGTCTCACTGTAGCCCACAAAGATACCCTTCTCTGCGGTGGGCTCTAGCTTGTTCCTCTTCTCCCTGGGTACGTAGGAGTATGCAATACACCCAAAGATACGAAAATGACCAATATCAGGCTTCTTCCTAGAAAAAACCTCCTCTGGAGTCACATACCCCAAGGCACGCTGCGAACTCCTGTTCTGCAAATAAACAGCAGTGTTGCAGGCCTCTACCCACAAAAACAATGGTAACCCTTGATCATGTAGAATGGCTTTGGCAGCCCCTTCGATGGATCTGTTCTTCCTCTCCGCAACCCCGTTCTGCTCGAGGTTGTAAGGAACTGTGAACTCCCTCTTAATGCTTGCCTCCACACAATAATCAACAAACTCACCAAACAGTGTACTCCCCTCCATTGTCCGACCTTAGGGACTTGATCTTCCGACCTGTCTAAGTCTCCACAAGAGCTCTGAACTCCTGAAACCACTTTAAGACCTCACTCTTGGTCTTCAAAAAATAAATCCAGGTCTTCCTAGAGTGATCATCAATGAATAAAACATAGTACTCATATCCACTCAAGGAAACATGAGACATCCGACCGATCACATCGGTATGAATCAAATCAAGTATCCCAGCCGATCTGTTGTCACTGCTAGGAAAAGGGGATTTGGCAAACTTGCCCATCGCACATCCTCTGCATGTATCTAGGTGATCAGAACTGAAATCTGGCACACCTGTAGTGATCTCCCGCAATGTCCTCAAGGCCCCATGATAGATGTGCCCCATACTGGGGTGCCAAATCTCGCACAGCTCTGAGCTGCTAGCTCTGCTGCCGGTACTACTGCTCAATGCCAAAAGGGGCTGAAACGCAAACTTGTACACCTTTGCATGGCGTACACCAATCACTCTAGCTGAATCAACTGGAGCGCCCCTGGGATATATAAGCACTTGTCCTCTCTTGAACAATACCTCATACCCTTTGTCCTCCAATGCTGAGACGGATATAAGGTTCTTCTTCATCCCTGGCACATATAGAACATCCGACACTTTCAAGGGAGGTTTGGGTTCCCTATCAAATGTCAATGTCCCCACACCGACTCCTCTAACAATGTTGTCGTCTCCGAGTACTACCTCTATATCAGTGCCACTCTCTGAAAGCTCTGAGAAGTACTAACAAACTCCTGTCATATGACGTGAAGCCCCACTGTCAACATACCAAAAACCTTAAGATGCTCCACTAGTGAAGGGAAATGCACACTCCCTCTCAACCTCCGTGGCAGGTGATCCTGCACTAGTGGACTCACAAGCAATGAACCCAAACTCCTGGTCAAAGCTCTCCAAAAATTCCTCTATCTCTACTGATGCTGTGTTCCCCTGTTTACCTTTATCTTTGCCTTTTCCCCCACCACCACTTGTGGAAGCTTGTTTCTTTCCCTTGTCTTTCTTGCCTCCTGCTAACAATGCTACATCCTCATCTTGCTCAACTAGTTTGGCTGCCCCAAGCTGTCTCTTTCTGATTTCATTTTGTATGCAATCATCCCCAGAACCTCTCCCAAGTGGGAAGGGTCTCACGTGCACAAATCCCATCAGCAAAGTTCAGCCATGAACTAGGAAGGCCATTCACTGCAATCCGCACCAACTCAGTGGGTGGAACAACCTCTCTTACTGTTGCCAACTCATCTCTCACATTAGTGATCTTTGTGAGATATGCAGTAGCACTATTAGACTTAGCCATCTCAATGGCCTTCAGCTTCTCCCTTATGACCATTTTTTTGTTCTCATTGGTACTCTGGTAGAGATTGGTCAAGGTTGTCTACATTTCATGAGAAAATCTCTTTCCTCTCACATGAGGAACGACATGGTCTTTAATAGAATCCAGAATCATTCCCTTGCCCTTGTTATTCTTTTTATTAAAGTCTGCCAGCTGAACAGGTTCAGCATGCACATTAACAGCGCGTTGTTGGGTATGCACCATTATACCGCAGACTTCCGCCTCCTCAAAGATGCTCTGCATTCTTTCCTTCCATACACTGTAGTTATTATGCCCATCCAACCTATCCTCCACCCTCAAGCCCAAAAACATGCTTGTTGTCCTAATAAACCGAAAATGACACTGCTGTAGTAAAGGTTCTGATTTTTGTAAGTAAAATCAGCTTGCTATAAATTTTCTCTTTGTTGTCTCAAACTGCACTTTTCAGCAAAATAGCTCTGATACCATGTAGAAATTTTGATAACTCACTCTAGTTTTCAGTTTCTCCTTATTTCTCCCATAAATTTAAATGCCCATTCCCATAACCATACATTCAACAAGCTGGAAAAATAAATATTTTCTGAAAACACAAATTCTGGAAATTTTGCAGTGCTGAAAATGCAGAAATAAAAACTCGGAAAATAAATCAGCCACACAGAAATTTGACACGCTGATTTTTGGTCAAGATGACCCTGGAAAACCCCCCTACAACTCTTGGGGAAAACTAGTTCAAAAGCTTCTCTTTATTTCTGAATATGCTTTTACAGTGAACAGTAAAACACAGTAAAAATTACAGCAAATACAAAACCCACTTATCTCGATTTCTGTGTCAACCTCCAAACTTGAAAATCGTGCCAACAACAAACAGAAAATTAATAGAAAAATTACAGCATTAAATATTGTACTTGCAACCTTGGAAAACATGCCAAAATCTGGTTGTACGGACTCTACGGAATTGTACAGTAGTCCCTCCTCGATTTCTGAGCCGTGTCCTTGACTGCTGGAAACTGCTCCTCGAAAACTGTGTTGTACCTTGCCTTGAAATGTGTGCAACCTTGTTGTACGGATTTTCTATCTTGGTAAACGTGCCAATAAATGTTGCTATACGAAAACGCTGCCTTGGGAAATGTGCCCTCCTGTTGTACGGATTTGTTTTGTATCTTTTGCTGCTCTCCCTCCGCTCAGAAATTTCTCTTTAGCTTTCTCTCCTCTCTCAATCTACTCATGAAAGAATAAATGATCTTTTCCCTCTTTTCCTCCTTTAACCTAACCCGAAGTGACTTTTGGGGAATCCCCAAATCCAATAGCTGAGATAGCTTTAGATCTAGGGTTGAAGATTAAATGCTCATGTAAATCTCACTTTCTATTTTTTAATTCACCCCACTTTAATAAAGACCCTTTTAGTCATTTATTTCCAAAGTCACTTTTCACTTTCTAATTTCACATTGACTTTATTAAAGTCACTTTAAAATTAAACTTCGTAACTTTATCACTTAAAATCACTTTTAAATTAGATTTGACTTTATAATTTATAAAGTCACCTTAGGAGAAAAATTAAATTCTTTTTGGACACTTTTCTCTAGGCCAAAGATCAAAGCCTTAGGGAACCCCCTGTCCTCCAGTAACCAAATTTCAACACTGGTCAAGCTAGATTATAGGTCATGTTTCATTTTAGGGATTTCATTTTGTTTTTTAATAACAAGAAGAAACTAGAATAAAAAAGGCTTTTACCCTTCAAACCATACTGTACGGTTCAATGGTGAAAATTTTCATTATTTGAACTTCAATGAATTTGAGTTTTTTTATCGAAGTTCACTAACAGAACTTATCCCAGAAATGATAGAACTTATGAGATTTATCAAGGGACTACTCAACCATGTTGATCGTTTCTTTCTTCAAGTCTATCTCATCCATTGGAGGCATGATATGTTACAAATACACCCCATCCAGGGATAATAATAGTAGGTTTGTGAGATAGTGCAAATCATCCCATTTTGTTGAGAAATGACGGCCTGCCAACAGAAAGCCGTAGAGATTCGAGACATACTTGCACCAAGTAGCATCAGCATGAGAATGGCTCTCTATCAAGGGACTACTCAACCATGCTGATCGTTTCTTTCTTCAAGTCTATCTCATCCACTGGAGGCATGAAATGTTATGCATACACCCCATCCATGGATAATGATAGTAGGTTTGTGAGATAGTGCAAATCATCCCATTTTGTTGAGAAACGATGGCCTGCCAACAGAAAGCCATAGAGACATACTTGCACCAAGTAGCATCAGCATGAGAATGGCTCTCTATCCAAATTCAGCTATCAAGCATCTATTGGTAATTTTTTTTTCTCCTTCACTTCTGATCTTAGGAGAGCTTGAACTGGTTGCACTGCTCCCCACAAGATTACCTTGCTATGTCCTCTCTACCTCAAGCATGGACCAAAGGACATCATCATAGTTTGCATTGGTATATTCACAGAATTTGATGATAATTGAGATAGCTTCCTCTCTACCTCTACTTATACGTATTGTCGAACTCCTATACTTTCATATAAGGATGCACTCATTTATAGTTTTTGTTACAGTCTACCACTTCCTACTTGTCACGACAAAAACTAGCACCCCCAAAGTGTAAAGTTCTAAGCACAAGTGTTGGGTTCAGAAATTGGCTTATCCTTATCACCTTTTTCCTTATCTTTTTCTCTATTTACCTCAAGCATGGACCAAAGGACATCATCATAGTTTGCATTGGTATATTCACAGAATTTGATGATAATCGAGATAGCTTCCTCTCTACCTCTACTTATACGTATTGTCGAACTCCTATACTTTCATATAAGGATGCACTCATTTATAGTTTTTGTTACAGTCTACCACTTCCTACTTGTCACGACAAAAACTAGCACCCCCAAAGTGTAAAGTTCTAAGCACAAGTGTTGGGTTCAGAAATTGGCTTATCCTTATCACCTTTTTCCTTATCTTTTTCTCTGTTTTATCCTCAATATGTTAGTTTTCTTGAACCCAGGTCAGATTTAATGTCCAATAAAGTTAGACCTAGAGCAGAAAAATATATATATATATATATATATATATATATATATATATATATATATATATATATATATATATATATCTGAATCTTCTGACAAGAAATACACCAGTTTCTTAACTCAGTATGCACAGCAGAAATAAATAAACATAAAACCAGGCACATAAAAATTGTTTGATTCAGTTTTACCCTAGAAACCCCAATGTGGGGAAAACTGACAAATTTTGGCTTCTTATTCAGCTTCAGAAAATTGATTACAGCAAGCACATTACAAGAATTTACAACAAGAAGTTTACTTAAGGTCCTATACGGCCTAGCTCTGTGCAGCCTCTTCGACCCAGTGAACTTGTTGTACGGCCCCGGCACAATTCGGCCTGTATAGCCAAGTGATTTTCAGCCTATATGGCCCCGCAGAATCGGCCTGTATAGCCTAGCTGAAATCAACGTATCAGGCTCTAGGGCTGTGGGGTAGTTTGCCCCCCCCCCTCGAATCTGGTCCCAAAGCGTGCTCTGAGTGGGAGCGTGCTCCCAAAATTCACTCTTTAGCTTTATTCGCAATTTTTTTTTTTTAAAGGTGTTCCAAACACAATTTTTTTTCAAAGAAACAAAAGTTTTTGAGTGGAACAACCTAATATTCAAGCCTATGGCCCTTGTATTGATATGGAATTCTCTTAAAGTGAAAGTGACATTCACCTTTGTCTTTCATTTTCATCATTTTACTTAAATTTAACATTCTCTTTTATCTTTCATTTTTATCCTTTTACTTAATTTTTTAACATTACCATGAAATGACTCTAGATGTTTGAGAGTGGTTCCGACCTCATTGGATTTCATATGGAGAAAGTAGATTTTTAGATCTCACTCAATATCCAATAGACTTATCAGTGTTTCAGAATTTCAAGATTGAGGGGATTGCAATGTTTCCATTGGATTTTGTCAAGTACTAGGTATGGAACTCGTATTTAATCAAGAGCACCAAGCCCTCTATGTACCTTGATGTTAGTGACATTGGTTGTCGAACTCCTCTATCATGACCCTACTAAAAATGTACCCATCACTCAAACAAAATCTTGACTTGACATGCTATGTTTTTTCTATCTTATGTTAATGCTTAAAGGGCGATATTCATGACAAAGATCCCAAGAGAGGCAATGATTTTGATGATATGTAGGTATTTGTTGTAGCATGAATTTTTTGGATGTTAAAGGCCATCTAGAGCCTATTTGTTGATGTATTTTCGATTTAGAGATGGATTGCATGTTAGTTTTGTAGCATCGTACAGGTGTTCTAGTCTCGATTTATGACAGAGAGGCTAAGAACACGAGATATTCAAAATCCAAAATGGGTTTCACGAGATAAGCTTGTGAAACACCTTAATTAAATTAATTAACCATCATTTAAATATTTCCTAAGTCTAACTTAGGAAAAATAGTTAATTAATAGGAATTAATTAAGGAATGGTGAAAAAAGCTCTAGAAACTCACACAGATTGAAATTGAGATGATCATAGTCGTTGATGGAAATCTAATTATGGTCGTTGGTGATCCAACGAGAAATTATAAGAGCACGTTGATGGGGATGAAGATGGTCACATCGAGTCAGAGGGATAGCAAATTCCTTGGGTAGAAACAACAAAGTATTCCAACAGAGATTCCCAGAAGTAGATCAGGGAGGCCGAAATATTTCTGCAAGAAGGTTGAATAGCCAGTGCGAGTATCTAGAAACCCAGTGCGAGTTGTCGAAACGGGTTTGTAGTGTTGTCGGAGCTCAGATCGAGCTCCACCAAGCGAACTTCTTCTAGTAGCAGAGGGTGGCAGGATGATTCATTTGGATCTAGCCAAAGTAACAAAAATTGCGAGTTTTTCAAGCGGCCGATTTAATCGGCGATTTTTTGGACGATTTTTTGAAAAAATCGTCATCGTGATAAAATCGCGATTTTTTCGAAAAAATCGCGAGTCGATCAGTAAAAATCGTGGCAGCGTTGGACAGCGGCATTATAATGCGATTTTTGGTTTTTTATTTGTCATTTTTAGTTGGACAGAGTTGTTTATGAGAGCCAAGGAGGGAAGGAGGAGAGCCAAGGAGGGAAGGAGGTGATTTACAAGCCCAAGATTGGACAAAGGTGAAGAATTTCTTGCAATCTAAGCGAACAAAAATCAAATTTGGACCAAGTGTTTCCGGCAAAACGTTTTTCCAGGTATGGGCATCAAATTTGACCCATTTTTTTTTGTTTTTTTCTTGTTCTTCCATGGGTTTCTATTACCCATGTATTTTTCATCATTTGTGATTGCATTTGGTTGTGTTTTTGTTTGTTTGTTTTTGTTTTATTGAGAGAAGAGGGTTTATTTTGGTCAAAAATGCAAAAAATTGTTTGTTAAATTTTGTTTTTTATATTTCTTCTTGTGCTCTTAGCTTCTTCCCATTATTTTTGCTTGTGTTTCAACATGTATTTTTTCCCATTATTTTTGGATTGAGTTGAGGGTTTTTTTTTGTGAAAAAATCAAAATGTTGTATGTAAAATTGTAATTTTTTTATTTTATTTTTTAACTGGCAATTTTTCTTGTGCCCTAGGTTCAAATTTCAACATTCAAAGTTCAAACTTCAAAGTTTCCAACATGCCAAGGAAATTAGATCCTTTATGGGAATTTGGTGAACCTGATGGGGGGTTTGATCGATCAAACTTGACTTGCAAATTATGTGGTCAACACATGACAGGGGGGATATACAGGTTGAAATACCACTTGGCACAAATTCTTGGGCATGAAGTAGGCCCTTGCAAAAACACCAGTTCAGAAATAATCAAAAGAGCCATGAACTCATTGGGAGAAATAGAAACCACTAAACTCAGCAAAGCAGCTCTGAAAAGTCAAATATCAGGTTTTGTGGTTGAGCGTGAGAGTGGTAGTGGCTCTTCAGCATCAGCCTCTTCTACAGGCAGCCCCGTCGCTGCTGCCTCATTTTTTGTTCCTAGAACCACTCCCGGGGCACAGCCATCTATCTCCTCCTTTCTTAAAAGAAAGGAGAAGGAAGAAGCTGATAAGTTGTTGGGCAAACTGTTTCTTTGGAGTGATATTCCTTTCAGTGTTGCCAAGACCAATCCATTTTATCAGTCTGCGATTGATGCTATCGCTGTTGTTGGCCCAGGATACAAAGCCCCTTCAGAGAATGACCTTAAAGGGCGCATTCTGCAAAATGAGAAAGCTGACTGCACCAAGAGATTGGAAGAGTTAAGGGCATCATGGGAAATCACGGGATGCACTGTGATGTCAGATGGTTGGACTGATCAAAGGGGTAGGACCCTTATTAACTTCTTGGTCAGTTGTCCCAAATGGACAATGTTTATGAAATATGTTGATGCATCTGCACATGTGAAAGATGCAAGATTATTATGTGATTTATTAGATGTGTTCATTATGGAGGTTGGGCCCCAAAATGTTGTCCAAATCATAACGGACAACGCTACAAACTATGTTTCTGCTGGCAAGATGCTTATGGAGAGGTATCCGAGCATATTTTGGACACCTTGTGCGGCACATTGCCTTGATTTGATGTTGGAGGACATCGGAAAGCTTGATTTTGTCAGTGATATTGTAGAATCATCAAAGAGAATCACAAAATTTATATATAACCATGGATCTGTGCTTCATTTGATGGGGACATTCACCAACAATAAGGAGTTGGTGCGGCCTGCTATTACACGATTTGCCACTACTTTCATCTCTCTTCAATCCCTCTTGAATTCTAAGTGGGAATTGAAGAGAATGTTTGTTTCAGATGAGTGGCGTGCTTTGACTATCAGCCGCAAATCAGAGGGACAGGCCATCTGCAGGTTGGTATCATATCAGGAAAGTTTCTGGGCTGGAGTGGAAGAGGTGTGCAACATTAGTGAACCTTTGGTAAAGGTTCTTAGATTGGTGGATGGAGAGAAGCCCGCAATGGGCTACTTGTATGAGGCCATGGATAGGGCCAAAGAAGCTGTTCGCAACTATTATGATGATAAGGGTGATGATGGGTTTCAGAGACAACTTCTTTTATGGAAGTGATTGATGATCGATGGAACAACACACTCCATCGTCCCATTCATGCTGCAGGGCTCTTCCTGAACCCCGCATTTGCTTATTCATGTGGTTTTCTATTTGATGTTGAGGTCATGGATGGCTTTTTCAGTTGTGTTCAGAAGATGGTGCCAACTCCATCAGAACGTTCAGAGATATCCAAAGAGATGGAGGTATACAGAATGGCAGGTGGCACCTTGAGCTTCGACATGGTAGTCCAGGATAGGACTGTTAAAATGCCAGGTAAGATTTTCATTATTTTAAAAATTTTCTTATGTTTGTAACTTTATCAGTTTATCTTATTTGTTGTAACTTGTAACTTGTAGATGCATGGTGGAGGAGCTACGGTGGCAGATTACCAAAACTCCAAAAACTTGCCATTAGAATACTCAGCCAAACATGTAGCGCTTCAGGATGCGAGCGCAACTGGAGTGTATTTTTTCAAATACACTCCAAAAGGCGCAACAGGTAAAAAACTTAACATATCTCGATTCTCAACTGATTTTTTGAATTCATTAAATATTTTTTTTTAAATATTTAATTTATTAATTTATGACCCTTGTACAGGTTGGAGGGTCAGCGGCTCAATGACATGGTTTACGTCTACTACAATCTTAGATTGTGGGTGAGACAACTTGAGAGGACCCTTGATATGGAGGCCATCTCTTTAGATGCGATTGACACCACTGCTGAATGGAGGGTTGAGGCTGAGAGGCCTGTCATGGAGTCAGCCCCTGATTCGATAGAGCAGGAGGTAGTGGAGGGGGAGGACGAGGAGGAGGACGAGGAGGAGCAACAGCAGGAGGAGGAGGAGGAGGAGCAGGAGGAGGAGGTGACACCACTTACCACTACTACCGGTAGAGGACGTGGTCTGCCTCCTTTAGCTCTTAGTGGTTCAGGTTCCCGTTCCGGTTCTGGTGCTTCATTTTTTTCTTCTAGAGCACGACAGAGCCCATTGCCAGTCCCGCCAGCGTCTTCATCTAGAGAGAAAGGCAAAGCTGTTGTATTTTCTCGCAAGAGGGGCAGAGGAAATCAATAGTATAGGACCATAGGTCATATGGTGCATTGACATTCCTTTGTATATGACTGTTGACATTATGACTCATGATATGAGATACATTATTATATTTTTTGTTGATATTTTGAGGCTGAGTTGACTCTTGAGACTCAGGACTTAGTATTCAGGACAGGATTCAGTTTTGTGTGTGATGTAGCACTAGACATGATATTACACATCTTATATATTAGTTTTTTTTTCATATTTATGTGTCAATACATTTATTTTATGCTGTAGATGCTTTAGATATTAAAAAAATTGAAAAAAAATGAATATTTTTGTATGTGCCGATTTTTTCCCGATTTTTACGATTTTTTCCGATTTTTTCCCCTCGGCGATTTTATCCCGATCACGATTTTTGTTACTTTGGATCCAGCTAACAGGTCGTATGATTTTCCTGTTGAAATTTTGAGTGTTGGGCTAGCATCGAGTGTGTTGTAGCCCTGAAACTTTGTGGAGGGGCTAAGATACAAAAGACCTCCAAAACCCAGAAAGCGTTTGGAGAAATTTCATCTAATGTGTGACATATTAAACTAATTAACTTTTTTAATGAGGACCCTAAGTCTAACTTAGGGAATTAGAAAAAACAAAGTGAATTAATTAAACACATGTGATGAAATGTTCTAAGTGACGTGGATCAAGCAGTCTTTTACTCTCAATTGTCGATAAGAGATTAAATCACAATCATTGATGTCTCAACAAAAAAGTATAAGAGAAAGGCTTGAGGGTCAGTTGCAGACACACACACGGAGGCAAAGTACTGAAATTAAGTTGGAATTCTAGGGCAGGTTTGCTAAGAATTTCTAGAATAGTTTTAGCTGCATCAAGGGGTAGTATTGGCTAAGGGGGTGATCTGATCCCGGAGCCAAGAGTCAGCAAGAGGCAGAGGAGTAGCAATCAGGAGCAGCACAGAGGAAGCTGAGGCTACGCAGCAGCTGCAGAGCGCAGAGGGTTTCAGCTGCTACGCAGGTGCTACGCAATCCTATAAAGGCAGCGCTGGGGCTTCATGAGGCCATCAGGATTATGCAGAGGCCATCAGGATTACGCAAAGGCCATCCAGGGCAGCGTAAGGACTGCGTCACCCAGTCTGGGGTTACAAAGTCCCCTTATGAGCAGCACAGGGGCACGCAAAGGCTAGCAGGGCTGACGCAGGCAACTTTAGGGCAGCGCTGGGGTTTCTAGAGTCAGAACAAGGGTGAGTTCTATAAATCTCGTTTGAAGGTGTGAATCAGTGCCGTCTTCATTCTCCTAAACAACAAGTATTGTTGTAGATCTATTTTTCCTCTGTCAGGTTAACTAGTAAGGTCCCAGATTTGTTGTACTCAAATTCTACTTAATAATAATAAACCCTCATATCTGTTGCACCAATTTTCCCGCATTGGGTTTTTCCGGGGACAATTGTGAAAAAATTATGTGTCACTTTGTTGAATGAGCATATTATTCAGTAAATCATCTATATGTGTGTAGGCTGCTAGTTGTGTTTACTTCGGTATTTTTTGAATATTTTCTGAAAATAACTTGTAAAATTAAATCACAAGTAGGAGAAGTAAATCAAGATACTGCAGTAGGATTTATGCATTATTGTATTCAAAAATTTTCACATGGTATCAGAGCGATTGTAGATCAAATTGAATCTCCAACAAATTAGCTGAAGACATATTTTCTGCATGGTAGCAACTGAAGCAGCAAATCCGGAGAGGGTAGCTCAACTGCAGGAGGATGTAGTCCCAACAAAGGCTACGCAGGGGCTGACGCAGTCCCATCTGGATGACGCAGAGACAACGCAATGTCTTGTAGAGGGACGCAGGAGCAGCCTACACTGCGCAGCCGTTGCACAGAGGTTGTGCTGGCTAGTCTGCTCACGCAGAGGCCAGCTAGAGGGATGCAATCCAAGTTACTTTTATGTTGTTGTGAAGTATTGCAGAGATCCGGAAGCAGTGCTTTAGATCTTCAACAATTGCTGGTGTGGTGGAGATTCTGCTGGTGCAGAATTATGCCTAGCTAAGTTGACAAAGAGCAGGAGGAAGACAGTCATTCAGCAGATCTGCGCCAAACAGATATGAGATTCGATTAGGAGCGTGATCGTAGAGAACTGTTTGATTGTTTTTGGCTGAATATTTCCAGGAGGGAAATCAGTTGACAAAGGGAGCAGCTACTATATAGGGTTTTTGATGGCCAAGAAACCCAGATCCAGTATTTTTGTTGAGTTTTCCAGCAAAAAGAGGGAGAAGAGTACTGTTTCGTGAAATTTGAGCTATATGGCCTCTCATGGACTGGGAGATCAAGACAGGTTGGACAGTGTGTCCAAAATTGTCATCTGGAAAGCTAGCATACTAACAGTCCCATATGAGTACGACATCAAGAACCATTCAACGAATGTCCTAGTTGTGCCAACCGATCCAAATCCTCTGAAGAAATTCAATGAAAACGAAGCGCGGGCTAAGCATTTGATCATGGACGGAGTTAAAGATCACGTCGTGCCACATATTGCCGGAAAGAACACGGAAAATGAGATGTGGACTGCTTTGGAGATGATGTATCAGGGTAGCTTCACTCAACGGAAAATGCTTCTAGAGAATCAGATGAGGTTGTTCCAGATGCAGAAGGGTAAGGAGATAGATCCCTTCCTTTTCTGACCTCAGGCTATCCGGTATCAACTAATTGCCATCGATGTGACTCTGGATGAAGGGCTCTTGGTAAGGACTGCCCTGAATGCAGTCACCGAGGAGTGGGAAACGTTTGTCCAAAGCATATTGGGCAGGGCAGCATTACCATCCTAAGCGGAGATGTGGGCAATCCTCCATCAGGAGGAGATCAAGAGATTCACCAAGTAGCAGTGGCAGGCCCACATCGAGATGAAGAAAGAAGAATGATAAGTACATGAATAAGGATAGTTCTGAAGTACTTCTGAAGTCTTTTTGCCTTGGAATTCTTTGATGATATTCATTTCCTTTTGTATTCTTGACATCATCTATAAATCTCCTTGGAGTAGGGTTTCTTCTAATGTCATATTGACTCTTGCCTTTTCTGGAACTGGGAGTATCATTTCTTCCTGGCTTCCTCACATCCTTGTTCTTTGAAGCATTATCGTTCTTGCTTGAGGGTTCACCTGCATAGCCAAGACCTGATTTATCAAGGGGGGATCTTTGATGACTTAGGATGTCATCTAGGGTTTGAGAACTCTTCAAGTTCTTATTCAGCAAGTCAACTTCCTTTTTAAGAGAGACAATTTCTCCTTTCAATTTTTCACAATCTTCATCTTTCATGACTAGTTGCTTCTTCGTTTCTTCTTTTATTCTTGTAGCTTCAGATGTTTCGGCCTTGAGAAGATTGATGCCTAATTTTAGTTTGAAGATTTCTTCATCGTTTTCTTCTAGTTGAGATTTAAGAGAGGAGACCTCTTCCTTGTATTGACCAATCTCTGCTTCAAGATTGTTCAAGCTCTTAAGTCTTTGTTCAAGGTGGCTTGACAAAGTTTCTTCCCTTTTCTTTGCCTTATCCAATTGATTTGTCATAGATATGACTTCTTCATGATGCTTCCTTTCGTTTTGATGAAATTCCTCTTTAAGTTTGGCGAGCTCCTCATCTCTTTCTTGTACTTGAAGCTTGAAAAAGTCAACTTCCTTCCTTGTCTTGTCTTGGTCACCATTTTGCGCTTTCTTCTTAAGTTCCTCATTTTCCTTTTTCAAACTGCTAATCTCTTCCATGGAAGCCATAAGTTTATTCAGGAGATCTTCTTCAAAGTCTTCTTTGTTCTCTTCATCTTCTAGGTCTTCTTTAGCCTTGTTGTCATCTCTCTTATCTTCAGCTTCCTTAATGGATTTTGAACTTCTTTCTTGTTTTCCATCATCTCTTGACTAGAGATCATTGTCAACGCTCCTTTTGAGTGAAGATCATGAAGTTTGTCCCATATGACTTTTGTTGACGAACATTTCTTAAAATTGGCCTTCACAGAATTTGGTAACCCATTCAAAATTGCCTTCATTGCTCTTATATTGTACTCCTTGGATTCTTTGTCCGTCATGTCATTAGTAATCATTGATTTCCAAACTTCAATTCCTTGAGTCCTCAAGAAATTCCTCATTCTTGCCTCCCATATTTCAAAATTTCCATTGAACAATGGAGCCTTGGCAAATTGATTGACTTCAATTTCGATGGTTGAGGAAGACACATCTTTAGGAGGATTGGACACTTTCTTCCTTGGCTTTGCCGTCTGTGTTCTAATGATCAACCTTCAAGTTGTCAGGCTTTGAGTGAAGGTACTGGCTCCGATTCCAATTGTTGGAAATACTGAGAGGGGGGTGAATCAGTATTTCCAGCAATTGTTAATTTTACCAATTAGATCACTTATAATTAGAACACAAAATGAACAATGATGGAATAGATACTTTTATTAATTTCTTCTTTACAATAAGTAAAGTACAATAATGATATAGGGCTCCAACCCTAAATGAAGACTCCAATCTTCCAGGCTCCAACTTGTATTGTGCCAAGCACCAACTTGGTCTTTCCAAGGCTCCAACCTTGTCAATTTGAGGCACCAACATCTAGGGCTCCAACCCTATCTCTAGTACAGGCTCCGACCTGGTTTCTTAAGGACTCCAATCCTCTAGGGCTCCAACCCTATCTTCCAAAGAACTGACCTTGTCTCTATGAGGCTCCAATCTCGTGGGCTCCAACCCTCAACTTCACTTCGTCAAAATATGTTTTGATTATTCTTCAGGACTCCCAAAGTCTTCTTCAATGAGCCCTGTCACACTTAGTCTTCACGTCACATCATCAATGACAACTTTTTCTTCTTAGAAGGTGTCACCACTGCTCTTCATCGTACCCAAACAATTTCTCCAAGTTACCTCATGATGACATCATGGTCTCCAATAGGCTTCTAGATGACTCACCAAGGTCAGCTAAAGCTTCTCAACAAGATGTCTACAAACAATGTCCTTCAAAGGTTTCTTCAATATAATGCTTCAAAGCAACTGCCTTTCAAGTCAACACACAAGTTCTTCAATGAAAGCTCCAACAAGTATCCAAGTATTCTTCTTCAAGGTTTGCTCCAAATGATGTCTTGTTGCTTCAATAGTGCACAATAAGTTCACTTCTGTCAAGACCGAAATTCAGCTTCCAAACAATCCTAATGCTTGCCTTCAATGAGCTGTTCGGATCTGCTTCTCTAGTTATGTGGAAGACTGCTCCAAGAAGAGGCTAATGACTGTTCCAACAATTGTCTTCAATCTGGCTTCGGTAAGCTCAATAACTGGCCCAAATCTCACAAGATATTTGCTCAAATATAGCACAAGTCTGAAAGTTCTTAGTCACAATTCTAAACCCTTTTTCTATACCACAGATCCAAGTTTCTAAGTTCAACACAGTCCGAGAAGGTGAATAGCTATGATGTATAGTCTGAGCTCTACAAACCTGAAATCACAACAATCTGCAATGATTAATAGAGGTACCACAGTTTGGAATTGCCATGGGAATTGCAGTCTACAATACCACAACAATCCGTAATAAACAGAGATATCACACAGTGACTGTCTTGTAGCTCGAGAGACAGTCATGTAGCTCCTGTAGTATAGGTTTGTTCCTCAACAGGTGATCTGAGCTACTGTAAGTATTAACCACAAGATTTTTTAAACTCCTCGGCCTCCTGTCCTGTATCTCTGAAATCTTCACCGAATTGATGGTGAAAAATGAAGGATTCTACTTATATTTATAGTGATTTCATCCTTTAAAGAGAGGACGTGACTGTTGGAGATGAGAGCTGACATATGTATGTTAACTTAGGTTGGCTAGATAAAAAAATATATTTTTCTAAACTTAAAAATGCATTATCTCATCAACCACTGGGAGTTTCATGGCGTGTAAGGGCTCATTGGAAAGAGGAAAAAATCCTCTTTAAGATGGTCCTCTTTAAGATGGTCTAGGTGGTCTAGGTCCCATTGAGAAAATATGCCTCTAAGGTGGAAAATTTTATTTTTCTTTGTGACTGTCCTTCCATTATTTAGTGCAGAAAATGATCAGGACAATATGGCTTCTTTGTTTGTCTTCTCCATTATTTGGCTTCTTCATCATCATAGGAACATGTAGGACATCCATGTCATCATGATAGTGTCCAGCAATGAGTGTTTCACATAATTGTGCAGTGATATCTTATAGTGCAGCATCATTAGGA
Source organism: Pinus albicaulis (assembly GCA_034641835.2). Classification (NCBI taxonomy): domain Eukaryota; kingdom Viridiplantae; phylum Streptophyta; class Pinopsida; order Pinales; family Pinaceae; genus Pinus; species Pinus albicaulis. The sequence continues at coordinate 1,642,721,171 of CM076579.1, read as the reverse complement.
GAACTTCAAAATAGTCTTCCAACCATCAAATGATATCTTCCACATTATAATCTAGTATTTCAACCTTCATCAAGTGCCATCATCAATTGTGGTCATTCATTTATTGTATGACACCATCAAGTGTATGACTCCACATGTCATCAAGGGTTAAGGTCTAGATCATCAAAGCACATGCAACATTATAGCTAGTTCAAGGACTTCATAGGACTTCTTCATTAGTGGTTTGACATCTTCATGGGTTGACCTCTTCATTGATGGCATTCTTGTCAAACAAGAGTCATGACATCATCATCTGGTACCAGACATTTATTGTCTTCAACCTTATCATCACATTCTGGGGTATCTCAAGAATATTTTCCATCTCGTCCAATGCCATATTGACATCAATGACAACCTTGATTAACAGGGAGGTCCGCTCTGCCCAAGATACTTTGGACAAAGGTTTCCCACTCATCTGTGGCTGCATTAAGAGCAGCCCTGACCATCACATCGTCTTCCACTTTGGCACCCGTTGCAGTCAACTGATCTCTGATATACTGCAATTTGAAGAGGAAATGCTCCATGTCTTCTCCCTTGGTCATCATGAATGACCTCATCTGTGTCTCCAACAACATCTTCCTTTGGACAGATTTTCCCTCATATAGGGAGATTAAGGCCTTCCACATCTCATTAGTTGTCTTCTTCTCAGCTAAGTGTGGTACAATATGGTCCTTAATTCCGTCCATGATCAGCCGCTTGGCATGCCCACCAGCTTCCTTATGCTTCCGAAGGAGATCTGGATTGGTCGGCATGGCCAGAGTTTGCTCTGCTTGGTCTCTAAGATTATATGCCTCAAGGACTATCAGGATCCTTTCCTTCCAAACTGAAAAGTTGGAGAGGCCATCTGTAATATTCCCAATTAGCTTTGCTAATTGGAATATTGCATTTTTGTGTTATTTTGCTGCTTTAGATAGGAATAATAAATAAAGTGAGAAATAAGAGGGGTCACCTCACTTTAGCCACCTCACTTTATAATAAAGTGTTCTTTTTCCTAGTAGCTTGACGTTGTAACTTAGAGAGGGGGCCTTGGGGGTCCACGTGGGTGATGGAGGAGACATAAAGTTAACCCAAGGTAAACTGCGCAGATCCAGGGTGAGTGAGTTGGAGGGAGATTGGTGCTATAAAAGGAGAGGCTCTCACCTCATTTGATCATCCATGATTTTGATATTCTTATTGATAGCTAGACTTTGTCTGCTTCAGAACGCCGGTTGTTTAGTCGGTCTGCAGCACTGCTTAGTGCACGAGTGTCTCCGGTCGGAGATCTCACCCTTAGCCTCGGGGGACTTCGAGTGCCTGCCCCGGTAAGGTTTTTCTGGTTTCACCCTTAGCTTCGGGGGACTTCGAGTGCCCGCCCTAGTAAGGTTTTTCAGTAGCAAAGCAGCAGCATTTCTGAAGCACATCTGAGGAGGAGGAAAGCCCTCTTGTGGCTGCGCAGAGCAAGAGAAGGGAGGACGCCGAATCTTTGAAGAGAAGGACGCTGTTTTATCTGAAGAGAGGACGCTGTCCCTTGCAGGAGAGGTAGGACGCTGTCCAAGAGGACGCAGTTCCAGGCTGGCAGAGAAAACGCTGTTTGAGGGGCAGAAGGACGCTGATCAAGCCCAGAGTGAGGACGCTGTCCATTCTTGGAGGTGAGGGTTGCAGATCTGAAGGTTTCTTGCCAGATCTAGCTTGGTGAAGGATAGATCTTACAGATCTAGTCCTGTATGTTGCAGATCTAGCCTTGTATGTTGCAGATCTGAGGGTTTTGCAGTAGAACCAGCTTGAGGAGTGACAGATCTGAGGAGATATTGACAGATCTAGTCCAGATCTGAAGGGGAAACACCAGATCTAGCCCTAGAGGCTGTAGATCTGAGGATCTAGCATAGATCTGAGGGATTGGCAGCAGATTGGGTTTTGGAGGACGCAGATCAGGAAAGGGAGGACGCAGTTGTGATAGGAGGCTTCAGATCCATCAGGTGGGACGCAGATCTGAGGAGCAGATCATTGTGAGGAGTGCTTAACAGCGTTTTCCAGGATCCTGTAGCAGCTTCATCTGTCTGGAGAGTTGAGGTCTTGGTGCTTTATCTGTTTCTGCGCTGTCACTGGCAGAGACAGCGTTTTCCATTTGAGAGGGTTTGCAGACTTCCACCTCAAACATAGCTCATCTTTCACCAAGGTAAACGCAGATTGTCCTTGTTGGGTGTGCCCACTTTTCTCGTTGGAGAGGGTCTCCACCGCCAGGGCAGGATAGGCACTAACTCTGATTTATTGTACTCCTCTCTATGTACTTTCTGATTAATAAAATGGCTCAGATTCTGGTGTTACATGTGTCATGATTCAGTGATCTGGTTCAGTTTATATCTGTATTAGTGCATTTCTGTTTATTACTGGTTATTTCCCTTTGGGGATATTACAGTGGTATCAGAGCTCTGATCTGGCTCAGCCTGTGGTGCTAGCACTCTATGGCACCTAGGGGTCACCCCACTCTCCTTGGGGGAGGTGATTCTGATTCAGAAGACGAACGGAGGAATCCAATGGAGGCTATGTTGGCAAGATTGGCTGAGAAATTAAGTGAGAAGATGGATGCAAAGATGGATGCATTCATGCAGGAGGTAACCAGGAAGGTTGCAGGGGTAACGCAGAAAGAACCCCCTAGGGTCTTTCAGGTAGGGGAAGGATCGGGAACATCTAGTTGCATACCAGATGCTATACCCATTATGGCAGCGCAGAAGGCCGATTCCATGGACACGCGACCTACCATGCCTACTTTCCCGGTAGAGGAAGTGGAGCAAACGGCATCAAGAGATGAGGGTCCCGATCTTCATGCAGTTTGGTTTGCAGATTGGCGAAGTTTGGGGCCGGAATTCATGGAGGCTCTCCCTTTCAATCAATATCTGCAGTACCGAGGCGGCGGTAAGCCTCATGATCGAAATAAGGGACGGGGTTCCCACCGTGACAGTAACCGTGTAGCCAGCAAATTTCATTTGCCGATGTTCGATGGGTCCCCAAAGACCACAGCCAGGTCTTGGGTGGAAAAACTAGACCTCTATTTTCAGCTTAACCAGATGCCGGAAAAGGAGGCCATTAAGATGGCTGCATTACATCTAGAGGGTGAGGCCCAGAACTGGTGGTTTCATGGGTTGACCACACTGGGGCATTCCACAGTGACGACATATGCTGAGTTCACCAGGAGGGTGGTGAAACGTTTTGATCAGAAGGACCCAGATCAGCCTTTCCTCGAGCTGACCAAGCTCAAACAGACAGGTAGTGCAGAGGCATACATCTCAGACTTTTTGAGGGTTTCAGTGATGGTACCTGACATATCAGCAGCTCGGTTGGTCACGATGTTTTTGGACGGGCTGTCAGAGCCACTACGTGGTCTAGTCCGGTCAAACAAACCGGCTACACTTCAGGATGCTATCAGCAGGGCCCGTGACCTACAGGATGTGTTGCCCAGGACTCGGCCACCTTATCCCCAGAGACAGGCTTTCCAGCCTAAGGGTAAGGACATGAGGGTCCCGCCTCCCAAGGCGAATCCCGGACGGGGACAGTATGATGATGAGGCTAGGAGAGAGCTGAGACGGAAGCGATTGTGCTTCACCTGCCAGGAGCCGTGGGCACCGGGACACAAATGCACCGCCGGTAAGGCACATTTCATAGAGGTCTTCTCTGAGGGCAGCGGAGAAGAGGATGAGTTGGAGGATGAGGAGGCAGGAGAGTGTTATGCAGCGCAGAGTGCCTTACCACCTCCACCACCAGATGCGGGAGAGGCATCATTTGCACCTACTGGGGGAGCTCTAGCAGCATTACGAGGGGTCCCCAAGTATCTGACATTGCGCGTACGTGGGACAATACGGGGTCAGCGTGTTTCAGTTCTAGTTGACAGTGGGGCCACCCACAATTTCATCGATGCCCAGATGGTAGCACGGAGAGGCATACCCACAGAGAGCTTTGATGGGTTTTCAGTTTTGGTTCCAGGAGATCAGACCATGGCCTGTGCTCGATATGTACCTGAGTTATCAGTGACGATGGGCACCTATACGTTGACCGATCACTTCTTTGTGGTGGACATTCCGGACACCAATGTGATATTGGGAGTGCAGTGGCTTATCACTCTGGGAAAGGTCACCACAGATTGGAAGGCCTTGGAAATGGAGTGGGATGATCCCAAGACGGGGAGGCATGAGAAGATCCGAGGTCGGAACACATATCCGCCCCAGACAGTATCGGCACACAGCATGGATGCGACATTCCGCCGGGGAGACATAGAGTGGGCAGTTGAGCTGCGGGCTTCAGAGATGGTAGATACAGGCAGGGCGGTGCACCCTGATCTACAGACTCTTCTTGACAGATATGCAGTAGTGTTTGGAGATATTCCACCGGGACAACCACCAGATCGGGGGTTTGAGCACACGATAGAGTTGGAGCAGGGGATACAGGCAGTGATCACCACCCCTTATAGGCATCCTAAGGCCTACATGGATGAGATAGAGCGGGCCATTCAGGAGCTGTTAGCCCTTGGGCACATTCGGCCCAGTCCCAGTCCTTTCGCTTCTTCAGTAGTGTTGGTGAAGAAGAAGGACGGCACATTACGCATGTGCATTGATTACAGGGCACTGAACAAGAAGACGTTGAAGAACCGGTACCCCATTCCCAGGATCGATGAGTTGATGGACGAGTTGAGAGAAGCACGTTTCTTCTCAAAGATTGATTTGAGGTCCGGGTACCATCAGATACGCATGAGGGAACAGGACGTTCCCAAAACTGCTTTCAGGTGTCATTATGGGCACTTTGAGTTTTTGGTCATGCCATTTGGACTGACCAATGCACCTGCCACTTTCCAGTCTTGCATGAACCATATCTTCAGGGATTATCTGAGGAAGTTCGTGCTGGTCTTCTTTGATGATATTCTCATATACAGCAGGACTTGGGAGGAGCACCTCCAGCACATAGAGACAGTTTTGCGCATCCTGGAGGAGCAGCAGTTCTTTGCCAAACTCTCCAAGTGTGAGTTTGGTTTGACAGAGATGTTGTATTTGGGACACATCATAGGAGTGGACGGAGTAAGGGTCCATGACGAGAAGATCCGGGCTATCAGGGACTGGCCAGAGCCGCGGAATGTGACAGAACTTAGAGGGTTCATTGGTATCTGCACTTATTACAGGAAGTTCGTCAAGGGCTTCTCACAGCTTGCTGCACCCCTCACGGAGCTGACGAGGAAGGGGGCATTCAGTTGGACGGACACCGCACAGCGAGCTTTTGATAAGCTCAAAGAGGTGATGAGTAGTTGTCCGGTATTGGCATTGCCTGATTTCACTCAGCCCTTTATCCTAGAGTGCGATGCATCAGGAGAAGGGATTGGAGCAGTCTTGATGCAGGAGGGTCACCCGATTGCATTCGAGAGCCGGAAACTCCTTCCACATGAGAGACTTTATCCTATCTATGATAAGGAGATGTTGGCCATTATGCATGCATTGGCCAAATTCTGGCAGTACTTGGTAGGCGGCCGATTTAGAGTCAGGACAGATCATAACAGCCTGAAGTACTTTTTGGAGCAGAAACAGTTGCAGGAGAGGCAGCAGAAGTGGATCAGCAAGATCCAGGCTTATGACTTTGACATAGAGTATGTCAAAGGAAAGAACAATGTGGTAGCAGATGCCCTTTCTCGTAGACCAGCTACATTATCCCTCATGAGCTTGGACGCTGATTGGAAGGCTCGACTACTGGTTGAGTATTCCAAGGATAGATTTGCATGCGAGGTGCTGGATGGACAGATAGCGGATAGCAGATACAGGGTGGCAGATGAGGTCATCTATTACAGGGATCGGATCTTCTTGACCGAGAGATCTCAGCTCAAGGAGAAGATACTCCATGCCTCTCATGATTCACCATTGGCAGGACATCAGGGGTTCACCAAGATGTACAGGGCCATCCAGGAGAGATTTGCATGGAAGGGCCTCAAGGAGGACGTACTCCAACATGTCAGGGAGTGCGAGGTTTGCCAGCGGAACAAAGGGGAGATGAACCATCCCGCAGGGTTGTTGCAGCCGCTTCCCATTCCCGAGGGGAAGTGGGAGAGTGTCTCGATGGACTTCATCACGGGTTTGCCCACAGTGCAGGGCAAGGACTGCATCTTCGTAGTAGTTGACCGGCTAACGAAGTATGCTCACTTCTTTGCTATTTCGGCACACTACACAGCAGCACAGGTGGCAGAGTTGTTTTTCCGGGAGGTTTTCAGATTGCATGGTCTACCCAAGACCATTGTTAGTGACAGGGACAGCCGCTTTATGGGTGGATTTTGGCAGGAGCTCTTTCGACTAGTAGGGACTGAGTTGACACCGAGCACCAGCTATCATCCCCAGACGGACGGGCAGACAGAGATAGTTAACAAGTGGCTGGAGCGCTACTTGCGTAACTACGTCAGTGGGCAGCAGCGAGCGTGGCTGAAATGGCTACATCTGGGCGAGTACTGCTACAACACAACCCATCATATGTCTATCGACATGACACCGTTTTATGCGTTGTATGGATATCGTTCCTTGTCTTTTGTGGATGTGATGTTTGGGGTTAGCAGGGCTCCACGAGCCAAACTATGGATCCAAGAGAGCCAAGACATCCTTCGGACTCTCAAGGACAACATAGCCACCGCCCAAAATCAGCAGAAGTTATATGCAGACAGGGGCCGAGTGGAGAGACACTTTGAGGTAGGGGATTTGGTCTACTTGCGGTTACAGCCATACCGCCAGTCTTCACTCAAACAGAAGGGGGCAGAGAAGCTTAAGCCTCGTTTTTATGGACCATACAGGGTGATTCGTAGGATCGTACAGGTTGCATATGAGTTGGAGTTGCCCCAAGGCAGCCGGATTCATAACATTTTCCATGTATCATGCCTGAAGAAGGCACTGGGCCAGCATGTGACAGTCACCGGGGAGCTACCTCCGACAGACGATGAGGGGCACTTGGTATTACAGCCAGAGGCCATTATTGACACCAGGGAGAGACAGTTGCGTAGCAGGAAGATCAGAGAGTTCCTGGTGAGATGGAAGAATCAGCCAGATGAGGATGCCACTTGGGAGGATGAGAAGATCTTGCAGCATCCCTCACTTCAGTTGCTTGAGGACAAGCAACGTTTTGCCGGGGGAGACTGTAATATTACCAATTAGCTTTGCTAATTGGAATATTGCATTTTTGTGTTATTTTGCTGCTTTAGATAGGAATAATAAATAAAGTGAGAAATAAGAGGGGTCACCTCACTTTAGCCACCTCGCTTTATAATAAAGTGTTCTTTTTCCTAGTAGCTTGACGTTGTAACTTAGAGAGGGGGCCTTGGGGGTCCACGTGGGTGATGGAGGAGACATAAAGTTAACCCAAGGTAAACTGCGCAGATCCAGGGTGAGTGAGTTTGGAGGGAGATTGGTGCTATAAAAGGAGAGGCTCTCACCTCATTTGATCCATCCATGATTTTGATATTCTTATTGATAGCTAGACTTTGTCTGCTTCAGCACGCCGGTTGCTTAGTCGGTCTGCAGCACTGCTGAGTGCACGAGTGTCTCCGGTCGGAGATCTCACCCTTAGCCTCGGGGGACTTCGAGTACCTGCCCTGGTAAGGTTTTTCTAGTTTCACCCTTAGCTTCGGGGGACTTCGAGTGCCCGCCCTAGTAAGGTTTTTCAGTAGCAAAGCAGCAGCATTTCTGAAGCACATCTGAGGAGGAGGAAAGCCCTCTTGTGGCTGCGCAGAGCAAGGGAAGGGAGGACGCTGAATCTTGGAAGAGAAGGACGCTGTTTTATCTGAAGAGAGGACGCTGTCCCTTGCAGGAGAGGTAGGACGCTGTCCAAGAGGACGCAGTTCCAGTCTGGCAGAGAAAACGCTGTTTGAGGGGCAGAAGGACGCTGATCAAGCCCAGAGTGAGGACGCTGTCCATTCTTGGAGGTGAGGGTTGCAGATCTGAAGGTTTCTTGTCAGATCTAGCTTTGTGAAGGATAGATCTTGCAGATCTAGTCCTGTATGTTGCAGATCTAGCCTTGTATATTGCAAGATCTGAGGGTTTTGCAGTAGATCCAGCTTGAGGAGTGACAGATCTGAGGAGTTATTGACAGATCTAGTCCAGATCTGAAGGGGAAACACCAGATCTAGCCCTAGAGGCTGTAGATCTGAGGAGATAGTTCCAGATCTAGCATAGATCTCGAGGGATTGGCAAACAGATTGGGTTCTTTGAGGACGTGCGATCGTGGAAAGGGAGGGACGGAACAGATAGAGGCTTCGTATCCATCGTGTGTGGGACGCGTATCCGAGGAGTGATTGTCAGGAGAGGCGAATACCGTTTTCCAGGATTCTCGTAGTGCAAATCTTTCTGATCCGTCCCACCGGAGAGTTGAGGCTTGGTGCTTTACTCTCGCTCGCTACCGTCAATGGGCAGAGACAAGGTTTTCCATTTGAGAGGGTTTGCAGACTTCAGCCCCAGCGCAGTTCATCTTCAGCTTGCAGAGCAGCCAGGACGCTGTCCTTGTTGCAGCCACTTTTCTGTTGAGAGGGTCTCCACCTGCCTAGGGCAGGGATAGGTGCACTTACTCTGATTTATTGTACTCCTCTCTATGTACTTTCTGATTAATAAAATGGCTCAGATTTTGGTGTTACATGTGTCATGATTCAGTGATCTGGTTCAGTTTATACCTGTATTAGTGCATTTCTGTTTATTACTGGTTATTTCCCTTTGGGGATATTACACCATCCAATCTGTCCTAATCACGCAGTCCATGAGGAGCCATCTGCTTAGAAATGCATCGGAACTTCCCTTTCTCTTTGCTAGAGAACTGGGTCTAAGGCCCTTGGCGAAACAGGCACCTTTTGCTCCCTCTGACAACTAATTTCCCTCCTTGGAAATCTGCCAGATCAACAATGATTCAACTCTCTTTGATCCTCGGATCAATCTGCAAGTTTCTTTGGCTAGAAACTTTCTGAGAAGATGATCTCCTCCCGCTCTTTGTCACTTGCGCTTAGGCTAAAAATCTGAAATCTTCATAATTTTAACCCCACCAGCACCTTCTCAAATTTCTGCTGCTAATATTCAGTCTTTTCTAGATCTGACAGATTCAGATTTGTATCACACTGGCAAGCTTTAGACCAATCCAGCATTGTTTGAGCTGCCTTTGCGCAGTAATTGCGTGGGCTAGGAGATAGCGTTAGACTGCGTCACCCTTCCCTCTACGTAAATCTACCTCTGAAAACTGCGTTGTCCCTTCAGATCTACATTTATGCTACTTTTCCAGCTGCTTTCTGCAGCTAGAACCTTCAGTCTCTTGCTAGCGACCCTCCGATCTACAATTGCTCTGGATACCGTGTGAAAATTTATGAATCTTATAGTTATGCAGAAATTTTACTGTTAATTTGGTTATGCCCCTCCTACTTAGATAAGTTATTAACTGAATAAATTCAGATTAAAATCGAAGCAAAACACATAACAGATCTTCACCAATTCAAATCTAGAACAAGTACATGCACACATAGACAAAGTGATAGATATTTTCTGGACAAATAGTCTCTGGAAAAACCCAATGCGGGAAAACCGACCTTCTGGCTGCTGGAGGGTTTTATTATTAAGAATTTTCTAAATACAGCAAATCTGGGTTCCAGATCTGGAAAACCTAACAGAGAAATAATAGATCTACAGCTCACTGGCTGTTCTGAAGCCAAAACAATGACAATCCACACCCTTAAACGCGATTTACGAGATGCAGCCAAAATTAGGGCCTAGAAACCCCAGCACTGCCCCTAAAGCCCCTGCGTCAGCCTCTGAAGCCTCTGCATCCCTCAGCGTTGCTCCGAAAAGGGCTGCGCTACCCCAGACTGGGTGACGCAGTCCTTACGCTGCTCCTTAGGGTCTCTGCATAGCCCCTGAGGACTTCCAGCTGAAAATCACGCTGTCCTTGAGGGACTACGCAGCACCTGCGTAGCACAGTTGCTGCCCTTCCTATTGATGCTCTCCTGCTTCTCTGCGTTGCCTCTCTGAGTTGATCTCTGCCTCTTCCTGATTCTAGACCCTGGGATCAAATCATCCCCTTGGCCTAAATTCCCCTCTCTGCAGCTGAAACACTTCTGAGAATTCTTAGCAAACCCGCCCTAGAATCTCGGCTTAGCTACAGTGCTCTACCTCTATGTGTCTTTACAAATGACCCCAAGCCTTTCCTTTATACTTTTCTCGTTGGGAAACCAACGGCCATGATCAGATCTTGAATCAACGGCTAAGATTAAAAGAAAGCTTAATCTTTGTGACTTAAGACAATTTCATCACATGTTTAATTAAATTCACTTTAATTATTTAAGTTCCCTAAGTTTTAACTTGGGAAATACATTAAAATAATTAATTAATTTAATATCTCCTAAACTAGATGAAATTTCCCAAATCCATTTCTAGGTCTTGTAGATCAAGTGTACTCTAGTCCTTCCTCAAAATTTGGGAGCTAGAGCACAATTGATGCTACCCCAAATACACAAAATCTCAAAAATATATGCAGCAAGCTCTCCCTCTTCATCCTTTTGAATTCTCCCTCTTACTATCATTCTTGATTCTTTTTTAGTAAGCTTTCCAACAATTTCATCAAATGACAGCAGAACGTTGTTGTTGCTGATTGTAGTGTTGAAGGTTTCCTAAATAGGAGGGAGACCTCCAAGAGTCATGACAACCAATTCTCTATCACGCACATTCTCTCCAACCCTTTGCAGTTGATCTATAAGACGAGAGATCCTCATAATGTATGACTGAACAGTTTCACCTTTGTTCATCTTCATTTCGTTGAGTTGATCTTTCAAGGTGATAATCTCATTTAGATTGTTGATTTCATACCTGCCGGTCATTTTGTCATACATGTCTTTAGACTTTCTTAAATTCCCAACATATGCAAGTAGATGATCTTGTAAACCATCAGTGATAATTTTCTTTGATTTGGACTCACCTTTCCTATATCTATTCTTGATAGAAGCGGAGGCATTTTCTGGAGGCTCGAGCATCCTTCCTTGAATGTATTCTAGCACATCATTGTTGTCAGCGATGATCTCCAACCTGACTTTCCATGCAGCAAATTTTGATGCATCACCCAATTTCTCATGCTCCTTGAAGGTATAGGAAGACATCTTGTCTTTGGCAAGTAGATCTGCTTACTAATAATGAGGGCTTCATTGCTTGTCTTCTTTTGGGCATGTCCTTCACCTTAGCTCTGATACCATGTTAAATTTTTCAGATTGTTCTATGTTGTATCAATTACTTTAGCCCAAATTACTTCTTCATAAACACTGCATCCAATTATTAGCAGTGTAATTAGTCATAAAATATAACTAAAGATAGAACTATACATGCAATGATAAAGAAGACAACAACAAAACCATAAGAGACAAAAAATTGGTCCAAGTACCAGGGAAAACCCTTTCAAATCTTCTTCTTCAATAGATCGTCATAAAAAGTTCCAGCATAGAGTATAATGAGCCCAATACATATGCAACGGAAATATACAGATCAGATCTATAGATCTACAAATCTACAACATCAAGAAACATGGATCCAATATATCACTGAAGCCAAATGATATCAACTACCAAATCCTAGATCTAAATCTAGGATGCTATCAAAGATTGATCGCAAACATTTGTGACTAAGCAACTGATGTTTGGAAGCATTGCGCAAGCAATTGAAGATGACCTAACTCAAATCTGTTCAGAAAAACCCTTAGCTGCACCCATAGGACATTGTGCCCGTGACTATAGCTCCCTGACTGCTAGCAGGACACATTGTGCCTGCGGCTCTAGCCCTGATCAGCACAATCTAGCCTCAGAACCCTAGCCATGACCTTGCCACGTTGTGCCCGCGGCTACGGCACCCTGGCCGCTACCTTGCCACGTTGTGCCCGCGGCTCTGGCCTGATTTTAGTAGTTCTGTGCCTGCGGCTATGGCCAAGAAACCCTAGTTCAGAGCGAGCCTCTCGCTTGTGATTTTGTACCCTATGCGATCTTCTTCCATCAAACCTGTGCAAACCAAAACAGAATGGACGAACCAAGACAAAGAGTGCAAGAAGAAAATCTCATGAACGAATGTGTGAGAATGAGCTTAAGGTCGCTTCTATTTATAGCTTTTGTGAGGGACCACTTGGGGCTTTAACTAAATCCACATGTATTGAGGCCGACCCATTCCATCTCATTAATAAATAAAATAATTCATAATTTAAATTTTGCTTAACCAATTGGGGCGATTTATAGGTCGATTTTGGCCCTCACGAAAAGAGGAATCTAATGCAATTATAATCTTGATCGACTGAGTCCAAAGTGGAATTTGACCCTAGTTGCAAAAATTAACACCATCAGCTCCATGTTTGATTTTGTAAAGCCATTCCAAGGTGGCCACGGACTTGTCCTTGGCTCTAGGAACCACATCCCAGACATCATTCTTCATGATCGACTCATACTCTCCGTTCATCGAAACTTTCCAAACTTGGTGCTTCACGGCTTCTTCAAATGTACAAGGCTGAGATTGAACAAAGGTACTCATGTCAACTAAGTACCCTTGGTACCTGTCCGGCTTCTTCCTTTCGACAACTCCATTTTGCTTAGGAGTGTATGTAGTAGTGGTCTCCCTGTTAATGTCAGCTTCTCTACAATATGTTGATTTTTGCAGCATCAGAAAGTGATCGAAGTGTCAAAATTTGTGAGGAGGCTTGGACATCAGCATTCTAAAGAACCCAGAAATCGTTTGTGGAAATTCCACTTATTTTATGTTTTATTGAAATAATTAATTATTTTAATGAGACCCTAAGTCTAAACTTAGGGAAATTAAATACTTAATGGGTATTAATAAAACAGAGTGTGAATCTTCTAGAGAACAAAGATCAAGTCAAGATTTAATCTTAGCCATTGATTAGATTTCTAATTTGGGCCGTTGATTTTTGAATGAGAAGCTTATAAAAGAAGACTTGAGGGCCATTTGGAAAACTAGTCGGGCATACACTCAGTACCCTGAGGGAAGTCGATTTTGAAGGAATAGAATTCGATTTCAGAGGGAGAGTTGCAGGGCAGAGGAAGCAGAAGACATCAGCAGTGTTAGGGCTTGAGGGAAGAAGGAAGCAGAAGGGCAGAGGAGCAACGCAGAGGGCTCATGCAGTAGTGACGCAATCTCACGCAGGCTCTGGACAGAGAGACACACAAGGGTGACGCAGTGAGGGCCAGTGAGTGCCTCAGGTGTCGGAAATTCTCCAGAGGTCTGGAGAGAATTTATATCAGGTGTTTTCTGAAGAAGTTTCTCAATATTTTCTACCAATCTCTCCTTGTAAAGAATTTACTGCTGAAGATTAATATATAAACCCTCATCTGTTGCACCGGTTTTCCCACATTGGGTTTTTCTGGGGAAAATTGTCCAAAAATAATTGTCATTGTGATTGATTCTTGTGCTTGCATTTCACTATTCTTTTATCTATACGTACTTGGTGATAACTACAGTGGTGTTTATTTCGAAATTTACTGGAAGGGTTTGTAAATAACTTATTCTGAAAATAAGTAGGGAGAAATAAATCTACAACTGCAATAGAATTTCATAATTGAAATTTTCACACAATAGTCTTTGAACTCATTTGACTCATATTTCGTTCCATTATCGGTCCTCAATATTTTGATGATCTTCCCTGTTTGATTTTCAACCAAGGTTTTGAAATAGCGGAACCATTTGAATACTTCGTCCTTATTTTTTAAGAAATAGATCCAAGTTTTGCGATATAAGTCATCCACAAAAATAGCATAGTACAAATATCTTCCCAAAGATGTTACGAGAAACATACCAGACAAATCAGAATGGGTCAATTAAAGAGTATCGGTAGTATTACTTTCACTGGAGGAGAATGGTCCCCTAGTATGTTTCCCTTCAACACAACCCTGACAAACACCTTCATGTTCTACTTTGGATTTAGGCATCCCTGTGACTGTCTTCCTTGCATCAGTAGAGCTTTAAATGAAGGTGAGCGAACCTATGTTGCCAGGAAACGTGGGTGCGGGTGCGGGGACGGGGACGGGGACGGGGACGGGGACGACATTTTTTGAAACAAGGTGCGTGGGTTCGTCTGGGTATTTTTATATTAATATATATTATAAATTATAAATTATAATTTATATATCATATATAATACTATATTTTATAAATTAAATTTATAAATTATAAATTTAATGAAAATTAAGACTAAACAAACTCTAAGAAAACGGCTACCATCAGAATTGCATCAGTCAAACATCTGGGGTGTTTTTCCCACTCAGTATTCTTAAGCTTGTCATGCCTGCCATGCAGACACAAATTTGGTAACGTTAGAAAACAATCATTCATTAACTGAAAAATGATGCAACAGAAAAATTGCTGCAATATCCACACAAGTTTCCTGCGGTAGTCAAAAACAACTGTTTCAAAATCTACACATAAATTTGATGAAGATCCTACCCATAAATTTAATGAGGAATGTGATTTTTGAAATCTACACATACACTTGATGAAGTAGGCCTATTAGTATTGTAATTCAGATACTCAGATGATTGATTTTTGCTAACTATGAAAACTCAGGCAGACAGGCTGTTTTGCATGCTGTCTACTGATCAAACTTCCTTTTATTAAAAGTCCCACAAAGGCAAGTAAAATTTTGGATAGGTATATTGTCAGTACATTAAAACAACTCCAAAATCTCAAAGCATGCATTCATGCTCTTGTCCACTACAAATTGCTGGTTGTGGAGTAAGCAGATAACTTTTTTTTGGTAATGAATAATTAAAACCCCTTCTAAAAGCAACTATTTAGTATTTACAAAAGCATCTTATAAAGTGCCAGCATACTGGATTTCAAATAACTTGACAGGATTCAAGCCTCCTAGCATACAAGTTGCTTCTTCCATTGTGTAACTAAGGGTCAAAACACCATATCAGTTTCTTGTTCTTTATACAAAAGAGCAAAGGAAATGCATAGCAAATATGGAAGCATTCAAAATTAATTTGCATGGTTATGGATACACCCCAGATGTTTGACTGAAAAACGATGGGTTCTTCATACCAAAAGAACCCAAGAACCCGAATTTTTTTTTGAAGAACCCGGTTCTTCTGAGAAGAACCCGGTTCGTTTGGGTTCTTCAGGGTACTTGGGTGCGGAGAATCCGGTACTTGGGTGCGGGAACCCGGTGCGGGTTCGGGAACCCCACCCCCGGGTGCGGGAACCCGTGCAACGTAGGAGCGAACCTTCCGTGCCATAATTCGGATTGAAGAGAAGTGTTTCATGTCATGGCTCCCAAAGGACTTCCTCCAACCTAATAAAGACCTTCAACCCTAAATCCTAGTGTAAAAGCATCTTTGAAGTTCCTTTGCCAAATACGTACCTTCCCATCAATAAATGCTACCTTGAAGCCTTTGTCTTCCATCGCAAAAATAGATACCAAGTTCTTTTTCAAGTCAGATACATATAATACATCTTGTAGATGAAGGATTTGACCTTGATTTAAATGAAGAGTAACAGACCTTGTCCCTTTCACGAGATAGGTGGCATTGTCACCAAGCATGATTTCCAAATTATTCTCCTTTTCAATCAAATTTGAGAGGGCCTCTTTATACCTAGTGAAGTGCCTTGAGGCACCACTATCAATCAACCAATTATCTGATGTGTCTGGAGGAGAGGCAGTAGTGAGGGCAGAGATAAGATAAAATTCATTTTGCTTATCTACAACATTAGTTTCCTCATACCTGGATTTTCTTAACTTCTTAGTAGATCAACCATTTCCAAATCGAGCAGTTGGAGCATTTCTCTTTCCTTTGTTGTTGAACCTGTTATTTCTTTGATTTCCATTGTCGTTCAAATTGTTGTGGTTGTGGTTGTGATCATAATCTCGAGGTGTATCCTTCTCATTAGGACATTTTCTAGCATAGTGACCAAACTTGTTACAATTGAAGCATCTTCCCTTTCTTCCTTCTTTGAATCTTAGTCTTCCTTGACCTTGATTTTTTGGACTAGCATTGTTCTTCCTTTTAGCATGGGCTGAGAATGCAGTGGGATCATTCCCATTTGAGGACATGTCTCTCTCCATCATCCTTGTTTCTTCTTGAGTGCATCTAGTCAAAAATACATCAAAACCTGGAATCCTGTCATTGTTGAGAATAGTGGTATTGAATACATCCCATGCTCGGGGAAGACCTCCAAGGGCAATAAGAGTGAGCTCTCGGTCGTCAATAACTTCCCCAATAGATAGAAGATCATTTTTTATTTCGGTAATCCTCATGAAGTAGGATTCGATGGATTCCCCTCTATCCATCTTTATATCCTTCAACTTGTTCTTGAGAAAGAGGATTTGATTTGCATTGCTAGCTTTGAACATACTCACCAACTTGTCATACATCTCCTTAGATGTACCCAACTCGGAAATGTAAGTAACCAAATGTTTTTGAATGGAATCCCTGATGATCTTCTTAGATTTGACCTCACGTTCTTGTACTTTGATTTAGTGGCAACCGGTGTATTTGAAGGAGGCTCGACAATCTTTCCATGCACATAGTCCATGACATAATTCTCTTCCAAAGTCAAGTCTAGAGACATCTTCCAAGCAGGACAATTAGATTTATCATCGAGCTTGTCCTTAAATTTGAAGTAAGATGAGGAAGACATTGAATCTTGTCCTTGTCCAACAGATCCTAGTGATTGCTTTTCTCACTCTTGCTTAGGCTTTGTCTTCACCTGGGCTCTGATACCATGTTAATTTTAGATAAGAATGGTAAGTTCTATGCTTAAGCACAATTTACTTCAATGCTCCTTATTATCTCAATTTCAATTTCCAGTCTAGCAATCACATTAGCTTAATCACAATGATAGTAAACGCTGGTAGAACATAAACAAAATGCAGAAGAAAAGCCAAGACAAGAGAATAAATATTTGGCAGATGCCAGGGAAAAACCCCAATGTGGGGAAAACCCTTTAATCAAATTCTTCTTATTATTCTTCAATAGTTCAGCAAAGAGAGAGAGTACAAATATCAAATTAACTTGCCCAAAACAATCCTGTCAAAATTAGCAGTCAACTGTAGCCCTAACCAGAAAAGTCAACGCTGGTCAAAGTTGCTCCAAAATGTCCTCCAAGCAACTCGACCAATAGCAAATAAATTTGGCCTTCCAAGAGAGTCAAAGTCAACCCAAAACAATCAAGTCAAACCCAGTCAAATGCTGCTGTAAAATCTGCGGTCAAACCTAAAGTCAATGCTAAAGTCAAACAAGTCAAACTACGTCAAAATTAGTGCCAATAAATGTGGCCTTCTGAAATCACAGTCAAAGGAGGTGAGTTGACCCTCGGTCAACACAAACCTGCTTTCCTGTAATTCCGCTTGCAGTCCATACTATAATTCGGCCTCCTGTTTCACATGGGCGAGGTAAAGAGAGAGCTACCCAGACTTATACGAACCAATAAGGAGAGGAGAGAGAAGATATGTGATGAGATGAGTGATGTCCAAAAGAGAAGGTCACTCCTATTTAAATTTTATACAATTCATTGAGAGTATGGAGACACAACTGTTGGGCTTCATGAGCCTACATTTGATTGTGGCCGACCTTGACAATTTACACGTGTGAATAATAAATTTAAAATCACACTTCTGCTTGTTCGAACAAGATGATATTTAGATCAATATTGCACCTCTTAAAAAGAAGAATCCAATAAAAATATCATCTCCATCATATGAGTTGTCCAAGGTGTGTTGAACCCAGGGTTGCGGGGAAGCTTCAAACCCCCTTCGCTCCCGCTTCCGAAACTCGCTCCGTGCGGGAGCGTTTCGGAAACGCGCTCCCGAAAATGCTTCCTGACGGGAGCATTTTCGGGAGCGCGTTTCCAACCCTGTAAAAACGCTCCTTGTTTTTGCGGGAGCGTTTTAGGAAGTGCTCGGGAGCAAACGCTCCCTGAGCGCTTCCGACGTTTAAAAAACGCTTCGGGAGCGTTTTTTAAACGCGGGAAGCGTTCGGGGAGCGTTCGCTCCCGAACGCTCCCCAGCAAAAAAAACGTTTCCCGCCGCGCGGAAATTTTTTTATGAGAAAAATCAATTTTTAAAAAAAGGGGGGGGGGGTGTTTCATTTGCATTTCATTGTTTGTTGAGTTGAGAGAGAGCAAGAACGAGAGCGCAAGGTTGACAGGAGAGCAAGGAGCAAAGCTGACAAGAGAGCAAGGAGCAATGCTGACAGGAGGATTGCAAGAAAGAGGTAGGCCTTCTAATCCAATTTTGTATTTTCTAGGATGAATTTGTAGATTGTTAAATTGTTTAAAAATGAAAACTTGAATTTTTCTTGAATGTTGCATTTTATTGGATTTAAAACTTTAAAAATGAATTGTTTTTTTCCTATGTTGCATTTCCTATTCCCATTTGGCCTTTTTCCATTTGTTTTGCAGGCTAGAAACTTGAAACTTGTTTCCATCATGGCTATATGGCTAGGAATTTTCCTCATGTTGGTTCCTTTCTTTGTGATAATGGTGTTGGAGAGTGCTAGAAGAAAGAGGCAAATCAGAGAAGAGGAGGATGAAGAGGAGGGTTATGGTGGATCTGAAGAAAATCCTGAAGAGGAGGAGGATTATGCTGAGGAGGAAGTGGGGAGTGGAGACCTTGAGAACATAGAATCCCCAACTAAACAAGACCAATATCCTTTGTGGAAATATGTTCAGAAACAAGAAGGAGGAAAGGTGGTGGAACCACTAAATTTATTTTCCCCCATTGCAATAAACAATACCATGGTTCATACACCCGTCTGAGAAGGCACCTTTGTGGGATAATGCCAGGAGATGGAACTAAAAATCTTGGAATCAAAGTTTGTACTTTTGTGCCAGCACCATAGAGAGAGATATATAGGAAGGAAGAGGGGGTTGCCCTACAGAGATCATCTAAAAGATCTAGGGGTTTCGTTGATTCAGGCCCAACACATCATGGACAAACAAGTTCAACTTCTACCCATGCCAGTGGTTTTGGAGGCAGTGGCATTGGATTAAGGCGTAGAACCATATCCGATTTCCTAGACGAAGGGTGTAGGAATGATGTGGATTCAAAAGTTTACCGGTTTCTATATGCATGTGGGGTGCCATTCAATGTTCTTTGCTCACCTTATTGGCATGAAATGGTTTCTGCCATTAATGATGCCCCCAAAGGATACAAAAGCCCTGGGTATGACAAGGCCAGAACCATGGGTCTTGATCATGAAAAAGCTAAAATAAACAATTCTTTGGCTAGAATGACAAGTTCGTGGAATGAGCATGGGTTGTCCATTGTCTCTGATGGATGGACCAATGTAAAAGGAAAACCATTGATAAATGTTTTGGCTGTGTCGGTTAGTGCTGCAGTGTTCCTGGCAGCTTATGATTATTCAGATAAATTCAAAACCGGCATTAACATTGCAGAACCATTACTTGATATAATTGAAAAGACTGGGCCATACAATGTGATACAGGTCATCACTGATAATGCTGCTAACTGTGAGGCAGCAGGAGCAATTGTTGAGGATAAATACCCCAACATTTTTTCGTCTAGGTGTTTGGTTCACACAATGAACCTTTTGATGCATGATATCATAAAAAACAAACAACCTCAATTCAAATGGCCTAGTGATTTGTACAAGATAGGTAAAAAAATGATCAAATTTATTACAAATCATAGCAATACCCATGGGCTTTTCCGTACTCACTCCAAATTGGAGTTGTTGAAAATAGGAAAAACTAGATTTGCTAGCTATTACCTCACCTTCAGGCGCCTTTTGAAGGTAAGAGAGTCATTGGCGGCAATGGTATCAAGCCCACACTGGCAGCGATTAAAGGACAGGGCGGCAACAATAGTTGACAGGCAAAGTTTCGAACATGTGGAGGAGACCGCCCTTGACCATTTGTTTTGGGCACGTATGAGGGAAATTGTGAGTTTTACCAAGCCCATTTATAACATGATTCGCTTTGCAGATACTGATAAACTAGTGATGGGAGAGGTTTATGAGCAGATGGATAGCATGTTGGGGCAAATAAAAGATATTGCTAAGGATAATGATCCCAACTTGTATGCTATGATTCATGACTGTGTGTGTGCACGGTGGAATAAACTCAATGTTCCACTACATGTTTTGGCATATATCCTTACGCCAAAATATTACTCTCCATCTTGGTTGGGCCAACCTGCACCTGGAGGTGGGGTTAGGGTGAAACTTCACACAGATCCAGAGGTACAAGAGGGGTACATGAAGGCATTGGACAAATTGGTACCTGACGTGGAAGAGTGTGCTAAATTGCGCCTTGAATTAGGCAAATACTTCAGTTTCACTGCTAACTTTGGTTCTTTCCATGCAATGGAAGACAGGGACAGATTTGATGCTCTCACATGGTGGGAATCATATGGCGGCATGGGACTTTTGCCAAAGTTGGCTAAAAAACTTCTCTCACAGGTGGTGAACACTTCTTCTGCAGAGAGGTGTTGGAGCACCTACAACTTTATACACAATGTGAGAAGAAATAGGCTGAATGAAAACCGAGCTGAAATCTTGGTTTATGTGCATTATAACTTGAGGTTGTTGAGCCATTACTGTGATCGGGCAAATGAGGATCAATCATACAGAGTCTGGGACAACAACCTAGAGGATGATAATTTGGAGGACGGCATGTTACATCTGGAAGAATTGGAAGTAGAACTTTATAGGGATGATGATAAAGCATCAGCAACACCGCCACACACAGGGCCAGTCCCACCATCTACTGGTAGCAGTGCGGGTGCTAGTGCCAGTGCTAGTGCCACTCCTCGATATCACACTATTCTACCTTTGCAGATCCAGCCTCCACCTTCTAGTCGTGGTCGTGGTACTCCTGAGAGTACTCGAAGACCAACATTTCCTCGTGGCTCACAAAAATTAGACATTTCTCGTGGGCGTGGCAAGGGGCCAGCCAGATAAAATAGATTTGTTGTTTACTAGTCTTTTCTATTTGTTGTTGACAGTTGAACAGTTGAAACTTGACTCTTTCTGATTTCATATATTTAATGACAATTTAAGTTTGAAGTTTGAATTTGAAAGGTGAAACTTTGAAGTTGGCATTTATAAGTTTACTGTTTACAAGTCATTATGAATTATGAATATGATGCTTCATGAAAGTTATATGGTGATCAATGAATCAATGATGATAAATGTTATATATTGAATTTTGAAAACAATGAATCAATGATGATAAATGTTATATATCAATGATGATAAATGTTAGATATTGAAATTTGAAATCAATGATGATAAATGTTATTTATCAAATTATCAATGATGATAAATGTTATATATTGAATTTTGAAAGCTTGAAACCTTCAAATTGATGATTTGCGAGACTCAAGAGTCAATATGTTGTATGCTTCCAACTCGTGGGCGTGGTTGATGAAGATTATAACTTCTAAATGATTGATGTTATATGATTCAATCTATGTTTTTATGTTTTTTATGTCTAATTCATCATTCTACATGTTTTTGTTGACATATATGCATCAAAATATAAAAAATATTAAAAATATTAAAAAAAAAAATATATATATATATATATATATAAACGCTCCCGAAAACGCTTCGGACCCGGAAACTTTTAAAAATGGCGCTCCGCGCTTCGCTCCCGCTCCCGCTCCCGCTTCCAAGTAACCTTGGTTGAACCCTTAGTTAAACTGAAGGGCGGTTTGGGGGGGGAGGGGGGGGGGGGTGAATCAGTTTAACACATTTATGGTCTTTTAAAACTTTTCATTTAAACTTATTTACACCTTTTATACTCTTCACATCATCAATTTTGTGATCAACTTAATATACAATGGAACTTAAGCAGAATAAATACAGATTATCAACACATAATCATCATGCATATAGACAACAGGTATAAGTGGAAACCCATAGAGGGAGAAAACCACATTTTATTATTGTTGTGATGCAAACGCAAGCTCCAACTCCCTCTCACCACTGATTTTCTGTAGGCTCCAACCTACAGGAGGCTCCTACCTCAATTCTGCAAGCTACAACTTGCAAGGAAGCTCCAACTCCCATCAATTTTCTGCAGGCACCAACCTACAGGAGGCTCCTACCTCAGCCAGCTACAACTGACTTCTATCAAGCTACAACTTGATAGGGAAGCTCCAACTTTCTCACTCTTTCAAAAGAAAACACTTGTTGATTTACCTGGATATCAGCTCTGTTATGTTCCTTCTTTTCTGCTGTCCATCAGTGTTCATATCTGCCATATATCATCTCTGCATCTTCACAGCATCTCTGTCTTCTCCTGCTTCTTCTTACACTCTCTGCCTCATTTCTCCATTCTCTAACCTCTCTATCCATATCTATAACACATCATTTATAGAGTTCACCTCTTGATTGTTTGTATGCTACAGAGAATTTGAAGTGAACAGCAATGACTCTTTGACTTCCACCTCCTCATTTCTTTCCTAACTTATTCAAAAAAACATATAACAATAGATATACATTTCAACATTATAGTGGGATATTTCTTTGCCTCCGGAGACTTGCCTTTGCATCACAAACAATTATAAAATCAATTAAAACATTTACATTCACATTTTCAGTTGCAATAATAATTTCAATTCACTTATCCCTTTCAGTTCTTGGCTCACTGTGTGTTTGCATTTTCTACTGCTGTAGTGTAACAAACCCACATTTTTATTCCTGTGCATTTCAAATTCAGATTCTGCAATTCTGAATACCTTCACTGCACACCTCTTCAAATCTGCAATCTTTGTGTTCCTCTGTCAGACCCACATTCTCCAAGTTCACTGTGCATATAAAATTGCATAACAAAAATTGCCTCCAATACAAATCCACAATATGGCAATCTCCAATGTTTAATTCCTGAGCTGGCAATTTAAATAAGTAAAGGTGGAGGCTTTACTTCTATCTCAACGCTATGACTATAAAGCAATACAACCGATTATGCAAGCCATATATATATATATATATATATATATATATATATATATATATCGGGCCCCATAGTCTATTCACCGCGTATCAAACATTCACCAAGGTTTAACACATCAAATTGTGTTGCACATATTAACCCAACAAACATTGAAAACCGTCGGTCCCACAGTTTGGTTACCATAAACCTTCGCCCGACCTTACATATTAACTTCAACCTTTGGTTAACATATCAGTCCATGCATTATGCGCCCAAGTATTATGGTCAACATATGTTCATTAACCCGAACACTATTCGGCCCCACAGCTTTATGTATACTTTATTCGCATTAACCTCAACTTTGAATAAACCCAAGGTGCCAGTCATCAAAATATGTATGCGCTCTTCACTTGAATATTCTTATCATACAAGGTTCGGTTTTGTTTTTAAAACATCAATGGTTGACATAGTATTATATCCATATGCTCCACTATGCAAATATTGTTATATCAAACCAGCCACATCATATTCCATACGATGTGCCAACATATATTTAACTGTTGGGCCCCACATCCTTGTTCAATCGCATATAATAACTCTTCATTTTATAAGTTGATCTATATAACATTAGAACGAATACATAACACATATGTATTAAGTCAAGCGCACTTCCATATATGGCCCACAACGTTGAAACAAAACATCGCATCAATTAATAATGCAACCGAGCCCACACCTTACCTCCATACCTTTGCTAACCACCACGCCCATCCAACGGCTGTAGATTCACCGCGCTACCATTCAATAATCCAATGGTAGTCGCGCGATCGAATTGCACGGAGTCTCTCTCTCCAAATCCACGCGATGAGCTGGGCCCCAGTACTTAAATCACTCTTATCATCTGACCGCTGAGACGTCGTCGCATCAACATCGATGATCCAACGGCTTAAGGTGAATATCGCGTTTTTTTATCGTCTGAGCGTTAACGCTCAGAAAAAACGCGATAAAAGTGGTTTTTGTAAACCGCTCTTTGCCACGCGTCGATCAAAGGCATATATCGCGTTTTTTTTGCCACCTCTACTTACCACTTTTAAAAAACGCGAATACCGCCAGTTTTAACTCCCCAAAACCGCTTTTACTTTTCCACCTCGTGGTTCTGCTCGCTCCTTGGCTCAGGGTTCCACCCATTCTTCAACGTCTTATTATAAGGAATTTCCGCCTTCTCTTCATTAATCCTTCCTCGCGCGGTTCCATTTAAAATGTAACCATTTCTTTACAGCTATACCAATTCTCAACCTGACTTCAATTCAAACGGAGGTTTCTTCATACGGTCTAGCTATACCCAAATTCAGAGATGGATATCGCCTGCCTCTTTCATCAAAGGGATCAAGCCCTCCTCGACTGTCACTGAATCTTTCAATTCTGCTGTGATATAAACCCTTTCACCTTTGCTTCTGAATCCATTGTTCTGCATTGTTCCGCTATATTCAGTTCATGTGCATGACAGTGCACAGGCAGTGCATGACTGTGTATATCAGTGCATGACTGTTTCACTGTATTCATTGTATGTACAGACCTGCGTTACCTACTACTCTGGCCCTAATTTCTCTGTTGCTTCTGCTACCTAGGCTACCTCTTGCCTGTCTTCTTTGCCTATTTGTTGGTTCCTTTTTCTTCTCTTTTGCCAAAGGTGCTCCTCCTTTCTTCTCCTTTGCCATCAATGACAATATTTCCAACAGTCTCCCCCTTTGGCATTGATGGCAATACTCCACCAATATTTCCTTCAGAACTTTCTGCGTGTCTTCTTTCGCTTGATTTTCCTCCCCCTTTGACATCAATGGCAAAGGGTTTCACATTTCCTAGTGTGGTTTCCAAGTCTTGTCCATAATATTCTGATCTTGAGGACCTGTTCCATGCACTGCTCACTTGCTCTGGCTCTTTTGTGGCACTCCTTGTTGACTGATCTCCCCCTAGAATGATGTTTTCTTTTCTATTCTCCCCCTGGAATGATGCTTTCTTTTCATGTCAGAGAGTAGCCTCTGCAGACACTACCCCTAGTTTGTCTCTTAGATATTCGAATGGTTCTTTAGCAAGAGGTTTTGTGAATATGTCTGTTGTTTGTTCCTTTGTTGGTACATATTCCAACTTTACTACTTTCTGCGCTACTTGTTCTCTGAGGAAATGGTACTTGATTGGGATGTGCTTTGTTTTTTAATGAAGTACAGGATTTTTTGATATACTTATTGCACTTGTATTGTCACATTTGATAGAAATAGGTTCATCTATGCTTACCTTCATGTCTTGGAGACTTTGTTTCATCCACATTACTTGTGTGCAACATGCTGCTGCTGCTATGTATTCTGCTTCTGTTGTAGATAGAGAGATAGAAGTTTGCTTCTTGCTTAGCCATGCCACCAGACTTTTTCCCAAATAGAATGCACCTCCACTTCTGCTTTTCCTGTCATCCACACAGCTGGCCCAATCTGCATTTGTATATGCTGTCAAAGTGAAGCTATTGCCTTTTGGATATCATAGCCCATAATGTGCAGTTCCTTGTAGATATCTGAATATTCTTTTGACTGCTAGTAAGTGATTTTGTTTGGTGTTGCTTGATATCTTGCCACCAGTCCTACTGCCAACATAATGTCTGGTCTAGAAGCTGTTAGGTATAGCAGACTTCCTATCATGGATCTGTAAAGTTTTTGATCTATATCTGTTGATCCATCATTAACACATAGTTTGCATCCAGTGATCATGGGAGTTGACACAGGTTTGCAGTCTTCCATTTGGAACCTTTTCAACATCTCCCTTAAGTATTTTTCTTGTGAGATGAATGTTCCTGTGTTCTTTTGTTGAATTTGAAGTCCTAAATAGAAGGTGAGCTCTCCAATCATAGACATCCCAAATTCTGATTTCATTTCTTCAGCAAATCCTTTTGCTAACTCATCCTTGTTGCTTCCAAACATGATGTCATCTACATACACAACTACAATAAGGAGATCAATTTCATTAGCTTTTATGTACAGATTGTTGTCTACTCCTCCTTTCTTAAAACCTTGTTTTTGCAAGTATTTGTCTAGCCTTGAATACCATGCACGAGGAGCTTGTTTCAGACCATATAAGGCTTTCTTTAATCTCCACACTTAGTCATGTTTATCAGTTAATGAGAATCCTTCAGGTTGTTCCATGTAGACTTCTTCCTTTAGATCTCCATTTAGGAAGGTAGGCTTCACATCCATTTGATATACCTTGAAACCATGATAACATGCAAAGGCCAAAAACATTCTGATTGCTTCCATTCTGGCTACGGGGGAAAAGGTTTCATCATAATCAAGACCTTCAATTTGTGAATATCCCTTGCATACAAGTCTGGCTTTATTTATGATTACCTGCCCTTGTTCATTCATCTTATTCTTGAATATCCATTTTGTGCCAATGACATTTTTCCCAGTGGGTCTTGGAACTAATTCCCAGGTATTGTTCTTCTCAATTTGGTCCAATTCTTCATTCATAGCATTCACCCAATATTTGTCTTTGCTGGCTTCTTCAAACTTCTTTGGCTCTATTTGAGATAACATGGCTAGGTATACTTCTTCAGTCTGTTCAGCTAGCTGTCTTCTTGTCTGGACTCCCACACTCTTGTCCCCAATGATTTGATCTTCTGGATGATTCTTTTGAGTGTATCTTGAGGGACCTTTTGAGTTTAACTCAGTATCTTGTGTTGTCTTGCTTGATTCATCATCATCTTGGTTCTCTTTTTCATGATCTTCTGGAGGATTGCTGCAACTTGTACTTCTTGTCTTGTTTGGTGGATCTTCATCAAATCTTACATCAATGCTTTTCACAATTTTGTGTAGTCTTTTTTTGTAGCACCTGTAACCCTTACTCTTGGATGCATATCCTAAAAATATTCCTCCATTTGCTCTTGCATCAAACTTTCCCAGATTTTCATCATTATTTTTTATGAAACACTTGCTTCCAAAGACTCTAAAGTGCTTGATTGATGCTGGTTTACCATGCCATAGTTCATAAGGAGTCTTGTCACAGTTTGGTCTTAAATGAGCTTTGTTAAGAATGTGAACAGCTGTGTGTACTGCTTCTACCCAGAAGGTTTGGGGAATGTTACTTTCTTGCATCATTGCTCTGGCAATCTGTTGTACTGACCTGTTTTGTCTCTCTGCCACTCCATTCTGTTGAGGTGTACCTGCAATTGTAAACTGTTGTTTTATCCCATGCTCATTGCATAGGTCTGCAAAATCATAGTCTGTGAATTCACCTCCTCTGTCTGATCTGATGCACTTTAGCTTGCATCCTGTTTGATTTTCTGCCAATGCCTTGAATATCTTGAATTTCTCAAGTGCTTCCGATTTAAATTTGAGAAATTCTACCCATGTCATTCTGGAAAAATCATCTATTATCAGCATGAAATAAGAGTCTCCACTAGGTGCTTTAGTTCTTGCAGGTCCACACAGGTCCATGTGTACAAGCTAAAGTAGCCTACTAGTTGATAGTTCATCTTTGGTCTTGAAAGATGTGCGGGTCTGTTTGCCCAATTGGCAAGATTTACATGTGGTATTTGAAGGCTTCTTTATTGCTGGCATATCTCTGACTGCATTATTCTTGCTCAGACTGATTATGTGGTCAAAGTTAAGATGTCCCAATATTCTATGCCATAACCATGATTCCTCAAGTTTGCTTAGGTGGCATGCTTCATTCTCTTCTTTAACTATATAGACATTACTTTCTATTCGAATGCCTTTGATTAAGGTCTTTCATGTGGTGTTTGATCTTACTTCACAGTCTTGTGCTCTAAATAGGACTTCACAGCCTTTGTCACACATTTCACTGACACTTAGTAGAATTGCTTTCAGTCCATCCACAAATAGTACAACTTGGGCCTTTCCTCTTCCATTATCCAGACTGACTGAGCCTTTTCCTTTGATTTTCCCTGCTTTATCATTACCGAAAGTTACACTTCCAGATTTCTTTTCATCAAAGGTTATAAACTTGCTTCTATCTCCAATCATATGCTTTGAGCATCCACTGTCCAAATACCATTGGCCTTTCTGATCTTGAGCTATTAGAGCCAGGTCACACTTGTTCACCTTCTTTTTCCACTGCAGACCGCTATTTGTTTGGTACCTGTTCTGAGCAGTTGGACTCCATTCTTTGAGAGGACATTGGGAAGACATATGTCCGATTTTATGACATACACAGCCTTTGATCATATATTTTCCAGGATTTTGAGTACTAGTAAACTCTTAATAATTCATAACTCTCCTTGAGGTTTTGAACCTCAGTTTTTGACCATATGTT
Organism: Pinus albicaulis; assembly: GCA_034641835.2. NCBI lineage: Eukaryota > Viridiplantae > Streptophyta > Pinopsida > Pinales > Pinaceae > Pinus > Pinus albicaulis. The sequence continues at coordinate 1,642,692,921 of CM076579.1, read as the reverse complement.
CTGCACTCCTTGGCTTTATGGCCGAATTCTTTACAGTAAAAACAGTACCCATAAAAACAATGAGCGTACTTGATGAGGGGTTGTCTTCTCCATTTGCTTGCTTGAGGGGTTCTTCTCATTTTCTGCATCCTTTGCTGGTTGGACCTGATTTGCTTTGTCTTACAAAACGCCGCAATATGTCCAGGTTTGTGGCAGTAAAAACAAATGATCCTTCTCATAGGAGGAAAGAACCTTCTTTGACAGCTTCCAAATTTATTCAATTCATCCTTAGGAGCATATGAGCCTTTAGCAGTTGATTGTTTCATTCTCTCATTCTCTGTCTTTTCATGTTGCTGCTTGTTTCTGTTTGTTTCTTTACAATTCATGTTCTTGTTGGCTTCTACTTCTGTAAGAATCTTCTGAGCTGCTTCATTATCCTTTACAACTTTTACAAAAATGATATTCCTATTATCTTGTACCTTGGTCTTACTTGTTTCTCCTTCATAGCCTATCCTAGTCTTTATCAGAGGAGACCTTTGAGCATTTAGAATTTGGTCCAACTGTCCAGAGCTTTTCATTTGAGGAGTATTCATTAATAATTATCTTTGGGTTTTTTCTAATTTCTTTCTCAGGCACACTACTTCTTCTTCCAATTTCTCTTGCTTCTGAATTTTATCCTTAATTTGCTTAAGTAGAGTGTCTTCTACCTTCTTGGCTTCTTCAAGCTCTACTTTTAACTGAATGAGGTCTTCTGTGTTTTGTTCTTCTCTTACATATTTGAGGAGAATGTCTTTCTGTTTTCTGCATTTTAGTTTAAGTCTGTATATTTCCTCCAGGGCACTTCTTAGCTCCCCTTCAAGATCTACTTCCTCATCTTCTAGAAGGAATCCTTCAATCTTTTCCTTGGCCATCAATACAAATTCAGAAGTTCCCTCTTCATTGGAGGATTCATCTGAGCTTTCAGATGCATTGCTGTCTTGCTGAGCATAAAATGTTTTTCTATTGAATTTCTTCCCTTTCTGCCAATTCTTTGATTTGGTTTTCTCTGATTCTTGAGTCTGATTTTTTGTCTTCTTATGAGGACACTTAGATGCGTAGTGTCCAACTCTTCCACAGTTAAAGCATTTAAATGGAAGTTTACCTTTATACTTGCCTGAGCCTCTTTCCAATCTTCTAACAAATTTGGCCTCTTCTTCATCAGAGCAGGAGCATGTATCTTCTTTTCCTTCTTTGTTCTTCTCTGTCTTGAAGGTTGCCTCCCTCACAATTGACTTCCTCTGTGGCAGTCTCATCTCATAGGCTGTTAGTTTTCCAAGTAATTGGTTCATGGTCAAAGTTTCCCAATCAGTTGTTTCTTCTATGGCAGAAACCTTGGGGTTAAAGCAGGATGGTAAAGATCTTAAAATCTTTTGAACAATTACACATTCTTTTATGGTTTCTCCTAGAGCTTTCATGTTATTTACAATTTCTGCAACTCTTAAAAAGAAGCTGGCAATGTCTTCATCATCATTCATTTTTATATTTTCAAACTGAGCTCTATAGACTTGAAGTTTGGCTATCTTCACCGTTTTGTCTCCCTCATGGATGTTTTCTATTGTATCCCATATTTCTTTGGCAGTCTCTTTGTGCATTACTTTGATAAATTCTGCCTCACACAGTCCATTTAAGAGTGCATTCATGGCTTTTGCATTAGCTACAAAATCTTGTTTGGCTTCTTTCTCTGAGTCAGTTGCCTTTGGGGCATACCCCAATTCCACAGCACCCCAAACTTCTATTCCTAAGGACATTATGTACGTCCTCATTCTTATTTTCCATAAGGCATAATTTGCACCGGTGAACAAAGGGGCTTTATTTGTTGAGCATCCTTCTTGACTAGCCATCCTAGGGACCTAGGATCTCCTTCCAGTTGTTAAACTGATACAGAAGGAACCAGCTCCGATACCAATAATTGAACCCTTAGTTAAACTGAGAGGGGGGGTGAATCAATTTAACACATTCATGGTCTTTTAAAACTTTTCATTTAAACTTATTTACACCTTTTATACTCTTCACATCATCAATTTTGTGATCAACTTAATATACAATGGAACAGCAATCATAATAAATGAGCAGTCGGTATTAAGCAGAATAAATATAGATTATCAGCACATAATCATCATGCATATAGACAACAGGTATAAGTGGAAACCCATAAAGGGAGAAAACCACATCTTATTATTGTTGTGATGCAAAGGCAAGCTCCAACTCCCTCTCACCACTGATTTTCTGTAGGCTCCAACCTACAGGAGGCTCCTACCTCAATTCTGCAAGCTACAACTTGCAATGAAGCTCCAACTCCCATCAATTTTTTACAGGCACCAACCTACAGGAGGCTCCTACCTCAGCCAGCTACAACTGACTTCTATCAAGCTACAACTTGATAGGGAAGCTCCAACTTCCTCACTCTTTCAAAAGAAAACACTTGCTGATTTACTTGGATATCAGCTCTGTTATGTTCCTTCTTTTCTGCTATCCATCAGTCTTCATATCTACCATATATCATCTCTGCATCTTCACAGCATCTCTGTCTTCTCTCGCTTCTTCTCACAGTCTCTGCCTCATTTCTCCATTCTCTAACCTCTCTATCCATATCTATGAGATATCATTTATAGAGTTCACCTCTTTGAAGTGAACAACCATGACTCTTTGACTTCCACCTCCTCATTTCTTTCCTAACTTATTCAGAAAAAACGTATAACAATAGATATACATTTCAACATTACAGTGGGATATTTCTTTGCCTCTGGAGACTTGCCTTTGCATCACAAACAATTATAAAATCAATTAAAACATTTACATTCACATTTTCAGTTACAATAATAATTTCAATTCACTTAGCCCTTTCAGTTCTTGGCTCACTGTGTGTTTTCCTTTTCTGTTGCTGTGGTGTAACAAACCCACATTTTTATTCCTGTGCATTTCAAATTCAGATTCTGCAATTCTAAATACCTTCACTGCACACCTCTTCAAATCTGCAATCTCTGTGTTCCTCTGTCAGACCCACATTCTCCAAGTTCACTGTGCATATAAAATTGCATCCCAAAAATTGCCTCCAAATCCAATCCACAATCTGGCAACCTCCAATGTTTAATTCCCGAGTTGGCAATTTAAATAAGTAAAGGTGGAGGCTTTACTTCTATCTCAACGCTATGACTATAAAGCAATACAACCGATTATTCCAGCCATATATATATATATATATATATATATATATATATATATCGGGCCCCACAATCTATTCACAGCGTATCAAATATTCACCAAGGTTTAACACATCAAATTGTGTTGCACATATTATCCCAAAAAACATTGAAAACCGCTGGTCCCATAGTTTGGTTACCATAAACCTTCGCCCGACCTTACATATTAACTTCGACCTTTGGTTAACATATCAATCCATGCATTATGCGCCCAAGTATTATGGTCAACATATTTTCATTAACCCGAACACTATTCGGCCCCACAGTTTTATGTATACTTTATTCGCATTAACCTCAACTTTGAATAAACCCAAGGTGCTAGTCATCAAAATATGTATGCGCTCTTCACTTGAATATTATTATCATACAAGGTTCGGTTTTGTATTTAAAACATCAATGGTTGACATAGTATTATATCCATATGCTCCACTATGCAAATATTATTATATCAAACCAACCACATCATATTCCATACGATGTGCCAACATATATTTAACTGTTGGGCCGCACATCCTCGTTTAATCGCATATCATAACTCTTCATTTTATAAGTTGATCTATATAACATTAGAATGAATACATAACACATATGTATTAAGTCAAGCGCACCTCCATATGTGGCCCACAACGTTGAAACAAAACATTGCATCAATTTATAATGCAACCGGGCCCACACCTTACCTCTGTGCAATTTCAGTCATGATCCAACGGTGGATATGTTCTCGTGCTCCAAACTCAGTTATACGCCCATCCGACGGTGATCACGCTACCAAGATGCGCGAAGGTTACTTCTCCGAAACTACGCGATGAAACTGGGCCCTGCACTTAACTCACCCTTCTCATCCAACGGTTGATCTATTATCGCTCTTCAACCCCAAATCTGACGGTTATCGCGCTATATCGTGCAAATTAACTGCGCGAAGGTTAATGCTCAAAAGTTACGCGATAAAAGTGGTAATTGAATACCACTTTAGGACATGTGTCGAGTGACGGGGTATATCGCATTCTTTTGACAAAAACCCCTTACCACTTTTTAATTGCGCAAACCCGCTGGTTTTCAAACTTTGGTTTTACTGTTCATTTAAGGTTCTGCTTCTTGACTCAAGGTTCCGCTTTCCTATCTTTCGTATATGTAAATCAACAATTCTTTCAATTATAACCTGTGGCATATAAAACCATGCAGTCTCTGTGGTTCCAAATACCTCATGGTTCTGCCTCAAAACTGTGCTAACATTGTTTTCCTTTCGCTCTTTAACATTTCCCAAGTTCACTTCACCATCGGCTCGCAATTCCGCTCCTCCTTTATGAATGAATAGCTCTATGAATCCTCTACGCCATCGATTAGTCGGCCTTATACATGAAACCTTCCATTATTAACCTTACCAGTCTTCAAACTTCTCAAATATGGTTCGACCCCGGATTCTTTGTTCTCAATTCTTCATTTGAATAATTGATCACTCCAGCGACTTACCCAATTCTAATCCCGTATTGGAACACCATTTCACCTCCATTTTGGTATTGATTCGAACTCACTGTTTGACCAGAATACTGCCCAATCAACTCAAATGTATTGTTGTTACTTTAAAACCCCAAATTCATAAACTCAAAAAAATACAAGGATACACAAAGTATATTTAAACCTGGATCAATTCACATATGCAATTAAGTCATCAATGCACAGATAATTGCATATCACAGCTCTTTCACATAGAATACTATCCATATAATACTGAAACATATCCTTTTGTTTCATCTGCTGCCTAGGCTGCCTCTTTTCCTTGTCTGCTGCTTTTTCTGCTGCCTCTCTGCTACTTCTGTCTTTCTGCTATTTTGCTTCTCTCTTTGCCATCAATGACAACATTTCCAACAAGGTGGAGTTTGGCTCTAGTTGCCAATTTTAACATTACCACAGTTATTCATATTGTTGTTGGGGATTTCCGGATTAGAACTATGTAGCGTTTGTGAATTGGAAATCCGTCTAGTTCACAAATGTTACACAGTTTTAATCCGGAAATCCCCAACAACGACATTTTATTGTACTCAGAAATTTTGCTGCATAATAATAATAAAAGCCCTCACTACTGCACCGGTTTTCCCACATTGGGTTTTTCTGTGGACATTTGTCCAAAAATAACAGTGTCATAATTTTTGTGTGTGCGCTAACATTTCTCAATTTCCTGCATTTTTTGATTTCCGCAGTGTTTGTTTTTATTTGTAAAAAAATTGCAGTGTGATCAATTCGTTATTAATCAGAAAATTAATAAACTTAATAATCAGTTAGCAGAATTAATTTCCAGTTGCTGCGTTTCAAGGAAATTTCACATGACTGAATTTGCATAGAATTTATGCATTGCACAAATACTGGACACAGAAAAACTTAGTGATCAAAATAGATTGATGTACATTAGGATACTAATAAATGCGCTCAACAAACAACCAGGAATGAGTTTGCATAGAATATATACATTGCACTGACACTGGAAATAGAGGATAACATAGTGATGAAAATAGATTGATGTACATTAGGATACTGATAAATGCACTCTAGGTAGGTATAAAAAGGTTGAGCATGTATAGTATTTCTAACAGAAACTAAATTCGTTGATATCTTAACATGAGGACTGTAAATGTTTGGGAAAGGTCAAGGACAGTAAAAGCAAAGAAGGCACCTTGAATAGCAACGTGCAACTGGCTGAACAATGAGATCGTGTAATCAGAGAGATTCTTACTTTAGAGACCAACAAGCAATGGTCAATGAGTCAGGAATCAGCAATATTAATAATGCAAAACAAGCAGAAGCAAGTGTAGGAAAGGGAGGAAAAAAATTCCTCATTTCTGCAGAGAATGATGCAAAGCCACTAGAAGCAAGAAACACCTGAAGTTTGCAGTCCATAACTCCATTGGATTACTTCATTATGATGAAAGATCAAGGGTCAAAGGTCCAACTTAAGCGAAAATTTTCTTGAAATTTCCCCTCCACATGGAACATTTTACGTAAAAAAGAGATGATAGAATTACATTGTCCTATAGAGATATGATCAAAAAGAAGTTAATGGGACTGGAAAATGGCAAAGACATCACATACAGTCAAGGGTCACCCATCTCCATTAATATATTGAAAGACAAAAAATACACGTAAAGAAATAGCGTCTCAGAACTGGTGCCAAGGCAAAGATGCTTTAGAAAAAAGGTTGATATATAAGAAAGCAGAAATAAAGGTGTGATCCAAATTTTGAACCATCTAAATGAATAAAGTTTAAAGAGACTGAACAAAAGACTACCAGTTCAATTAGTTTTGGTTCCAAAATACTTTTCCACTTTTCTTCAAACTTCTCCAAGAGAACTTTCGCCATCATGTACACTTCTGTCCCTGGCTTATTGTATGTCATTGCATTCCTGAAAACAAGCCTCACATCTTCATATATCTCACGAACATTACCATAACCTGAACCATCATTTAACTCCATCCGATCTCTAATGCTTCCCAGATCCATAGGCCTTTTTATCACCTGCCACAGAAAAGTACAGGTGCAACCTCAATGTGCTGATTACCATTCAACAATAAAACAAACTCTTCTTTAGTAGTTTCAGTAGGAGACTGAAACCCATAAAACTAGGTCTATGAAAGTATATCAAGAAATTTTCAAGCTATCTCCAATAAAAATTAATGATGCTGGAAATTAAGATAAAAAACAAGCCAATGCAATCAGTTTTATATTACAACTAAGTTGGCTGAAAGGACTACAAGTAATGATCTAAAACAACTTTTAACATTGGTTTCTTTTTTCTTTGGTCGGGGTGTGAGAAACCTGGAATTTAAAGGTTGTATCCTTGACACTAATATAAAGGATTCGCATTCTAAACAATGGACAGCCGTTTCTGTGACAAGCACAGTGCATTTCACCTTTAAAGTTTATACTGATCTTCAGTGTGTTGGAAAATGTAACTAGGCTTCGTCTTCATAATTATTATTGTACTTGTATAATTGTATATTTCATGTAAAAAGCAAAAGAAGGAAAATGAACTTTTAATTTTAGTAATAGAGTCAAAATAGACCAGGTCAGCCTGCCCAAGGGATGTGACCCTTCGCATGGACAGACAACTATGTATTGGCGCGAATTCTCCGCCAAAATAGAGCAAAAAATTCATTGCAATAAAGAATGCGAGTGATATAGAAGACTGTAATATGTGTGTATATTCTGAGAAGGAAGTCATCCAAATTATGTATCCGAGGCATCCAAACTGTGCTCTGTGAAAGGCATCCAAACTGTGCTCTGAGGAAGCATCAGAACTATGCTCCTGTGTAAGGCATTCGAGCTCTGCCTCTTATCTCCTGTGTAAGGCATATTCTATACAAGTTCTGTTTCTGTAGAAGATCATTCAAAGGCCTTGGTCTCAGTCTTGATCTCGGATATCTCACTTTGATCTGATTCTATAAGAAGATGATGTTTCTGGGTTTTCCCCCTTGTGGGCTTTTAGCTCTGGCTTTGTAATATTCCTAATTAGCGACAGCTAATTGGAATATTCGACTTTGTATTGTTTTGTCATATGTGGTTTGTAGATAAATAAAAAGTGAGTAAAAGGGGGTCTAACTCACTTTAGTGGAATAAAACACCTTCCTAGTAGCACAACGTTGTAACTTAAGGGGGGAGCCAAGGGGGGCCACACACCACGTGGAGGAGAGAGAGACTACGTTGGTTTTGGAGGGAAACCAATGCTATAAAGGTGGAGGAGCCTCCTCATTTGGGGCATTCTTGTTGTTGATGATATTGGAGCTAGACATTTTGTCTTCTTGAGCACGCTGGCTGTTTAGCCTGTCTGCAGCACTGTTTAGTGCGTTGAGTGTCTCCGGTCGGAGATCTCACCCTTAGCCCCGGGGGACTTCGAGTGCTTGCTCGGGTAAGGTCATTTCTTCAGTCTTTAGCGGGAGGTTTGGTTGGTTGTTTTGCTGAGGAGCTGGGCTTCTCTTGTGACTGCGCAGTCCCTGGGAGAGAGGACGCAGTTCTACTTGGAGGTGTTCCGTTGCGGGGTTTCTGCAGGAGTTTCAGTTGATATCCGGAGTGGAGGATCAGTCTTTGCTAGTAGGAGGTTTCCCGAGGAGTTTGTGGCACTGTTTCAGCTATTATCATTTGGCATCTGCGCTGAGCCTTGGAGGGCAGCGTAATTCCTTGAGGAGGGACTTTCTGGTGATTTTCAGAGGCTGACCATTTTTGATATGGTTTCTGGGTTTTGTCCGGGTTGGTGAGTACAGGTGGTTCGCAGATTTTCAGCTCATTAAAACAGGGGATCAGCCTAATATCAGTTTATTCACGAGTTTTACGGCGGATTTCAGGGGAGTGGGACCTTGATTTCTTATACCGACCATTTTATTTGTCTTTCTGAGAGAGTTCTCCACTTGCCTTGAGCAAGAATAGGTGCTATCATTCCGATCATCTATTGTATTTCTTTATATTCTCATATTAATAAAATGGCTTAGCATTCCCGGCATTTTTATGAGTATTTGCTTTATGTTCTATTTCTGGCATTTTCTATATTGTCGTATGCTTGTATTGTTGTCTATTTCCCTTTCGGGATATTACAGTGGTATCGGAGCATAGATCCGGCTCAGCCTGTGGTCTATGACATCGGGAAAGAGATCATACAGAGGTTTGCTGGAATTTTGGAGAGTAATAGTAGTTGCAGTACCAAAAACGAAATTGGAAAAGGGCCAAAATAAAAAGGGTCAAATTTTGAACTTTGGAATTAGAAGAAACCCTTTTCAGGTTTTTCTGGGTTTTGGGCAAGGATCACCTTCCCAAATTCCTAGAATTTTCTGAGTAGTTTTCATGAAGTAAATCGGAGGTCAAAGACAAGCAGCAGTATAGTCTTGGAGCAGCAGGGCAGTTTCATGAGGAGCCTGTAGACACATAGCAAAAAGAGCCGATGGCAGGTGATGATGATGCGAAGAAATTTGGGGACATGCTCCTCAAATCAGTACAGGATCTGTCAAGGCAGATTGAGGTGATGGGGCAGAGATTCATCGCTATGGAGGTTAGACAGCGTGAAACCCCAAGGGGTTTCCAGATTGGCGAGGGATCAAGCACATCCCACCATTTGTCGGAGCATGATGCCGCTCAGCATATCGCATCACATACACCCACACGTCCCACTATGCCCACTTTTCTGGGTGCAGACACATGGGCAGGAGCACCGCAGGAGCTAGAGCCTGGCCTCATGGGTGATTATTTTGCTGAGTATCAGGCATATGGGTAGGAGTTCAGGGATGCCCTTCCATTCAGAGATTTTGTTCAGCTCCAGCGGGACACTAGACCCCGCAACTTTCACAAAGGGAATAGGCGCTCACATAACGAAGGCTTACAGCGCACTGTGGACAGACTCCATTTACTGACATTTGATGGGTCATCCAAGCATTCAGAAAAATCTTGGGTGGAGAAGTTGGATACCCCTTTCCAGCTTGATCGAGTATCGGAGGGGGAAACCATCAAAATGGTTACCTCGCACTTGGAGGATGAGAGCACACAGGATTGCAGGGAGTTCGAGGATACACCTAGTGTGACACGGGACTCACCATCATTAGAGACCTCCTTGACCGTGTCGGGTGATATCGTAGTGGAGAAGGTAGAGCCTACCCCAGTAGAGCCATCCATTGAGGTGATGACTGGAGCCATGTCCGAGTCTTCGGGTGGTAGCAGCACACGACAGATGGGTGAGGTATCGGGAGATGTATCCACTTTCGATGAGCCACTAGGAGATACAGAGGTATTGGATGATGGTCGCAGACAACGGTATCATCGGCTTCGGACAGACCTTCGAGTCTTAAAAGGGAAGGCCACATCAGTACGGGAGGCCATTTTGTTGCAGGACAAGGAGCTGGAGGGCATGAGAGTGGCTTGTGCCGAGTCGGCGGCCAAGTTGGCCCACATTGGGGAATGACTCGATTTCCTGATGGTACAATCAGAGGGCACGTTGGAGCGTCAGATCATTCCCCTTCAGGCATGCATGGATGGGACTAGCAGTGTTGTTGGGTCATCTCTTCCCATTGGAGAGAGAGAGGCAGAGCCACCTAGTCAAATCTCATATGTTGACTTGGATAGCGGTATGAGACGATCAGAGTTGCACAGGGTACAACATCCACATGTTGAGGTTGGATGGCGAGAGATTTTGAGTTGGTACTCGGTGGAGCGGGCTATGGAGATATTGATGGATCCGAGTGTAGCTCAGCAGGATTTTCTATGCATGGGGAATACAGGAACCCCAGATTGGCATTGGGATCCAGGTGGGATCACCTACCGTTTCCCAGGCAGGTCGGCTGACTATGCCTTGGAGAGTACAGTTGGCCTAGTAGTAGAGCATGTGCAGTTTCGGTCAGCTCCAGTGGCCAACCAGTTTATGGGCAGACTCCCTAGGTTGTCTTGGCATGACATTCATACACGGGATCACGGGGTGGTCAACATACCTTGGCAGGAGCTTGTCGGAGGAGGTGGCATTGGCAGGCCACCAGATGGCACCTTGTATGAGGCCAAGGATTCTTCACCTTTGTGTGGGGCACAGAGGACGCAGCAGAGCCGAGCAGTGGTGGTAACACTACTGACACACAGGGAGATTCACTTCTCGGACCCCTTGAGGAGGATTTGGAGTGCTGTTCCATTCGTCGGCAGGTATAGTGATGCGACGGTGGAGACGATGATACCGATTGGTGGTAGTCCGATAGGTAGGGGCATAGCTCTAGGTCATCACATCCAGGGATGTGTGGGAGCCTCTAGCATTGAGCAGTGGACTGCCGGTGGACATGGAGTTGCATGGTGTACTACCGTAGTGTGTGGGATTGCATTGTGGAGTAGGAGTGTCCTACATCACATTAAGAGCTCGCGAAGAGTGACCGATGCCTGGACGCAGTCAGGGCACGAGACGGTACTGGGTGGTACGACAGTAGCATGGGGTATCCAACAGTATATAGGGGTATACCTCAGTGTGTAGTGGCATGGCGAGGAGTACATGGATGATCGGTGGTATGCGAGGGCATACGGTGCTGCACAGCAGGATCATAGCGCATTGCCGCTAGGGAGACTCATGGACAGGGACACCGAGCTCACCTTTGGGAGTAGTTCACCCAGGATCAATGGGGAGATGGATGAGCGATACTTGGCGGTATCTGTGGAGACTCATACACCTGCCTCTCTTCTACATCACTCATTGGCACATCTGATTTTGTTGTTGTCCTTTGGCACCTTGGGCATGAGCAGCGGGCTACGCGAGGCTCACCCAAGATATTTGGATGACACTCAACACACTAGGGGAAAGACTTCTCAGCAGTGGCACTGGGTTGGAGTGCTAGTTGACAGCCACAGGTTAGGGGATGAGATGATCCTTTGCCGTGGTGGCACATCAGTCATTGTTGGGCCTATGCTTGGGGAGCAGGTCATGAGGGAGACATGCATCATTTTTCCCTCAGGGCATGTTGAGATCATGCATGAGCAGAGGATACTGGGTTCAGCAGAGGTAGCATCCCAGCATACGTCTGGACTCCAGACATTGTATCTACACTTCATCGAGAGGGTGGATGGCATATTCAATGCAGATGAGGTGGCGGAGGTAAAACAGGAGGGCATTCCTTCTGTATGCCAGGGTGAGGACTCTTCTTCATATGAGTCCATAGGATCAGTTGCGGTCGCTTCTGGGGAGCGAGAGCAATCACGCAGAGATGGAGACAGTAGACCAGAGCTGCATTCCAGTATACAGGGTGAGCAGTCAGGGAACTCTATGGGAGATGCCCTAGGCGATGAGACACTTGTGACGATCCAGTCAGAGCTATATGTGATGGAGCTTGAGTCAGTAGAGGAGGATGTTATGCACATCATGCATGATAGTCCTTTGAGGGAGAGCCAGATGGAGGCTCACATCGAGTCGGTGATGGATATGCGGCTAACCGCGGGGTCAGCCATTGAGGAGGAGCAGTCAGATGCATTGACACTGAGTACAGTGACGGTAGTTGCAGATCCATATCCTCTAGAGATGTTGGAGGTTGATGGGATTGTTATGCAGGGGGCTATTAGACAGCAGGAGCTGTTGGATATGGTGGAGCATTCATCTTTTGACCGACACACTGATGAGATACAGATAGATGTACATACAGTCAGTCGAGCTGCAGTACTTTCAGTGAGTAGTACTCTCCAGGAGTATATCGATGGAGCTTGCAGCATATCTTGCCCACTTTGGCCCATTATAGAGAGAGGGGTTTCCTTCTACAGGCAGCTCTCATTGGCAGACAGGGTAGAGCAGTGGGAGTTGATTACGGGTTGGAGGCAACACTTCAGGCGTGTTCCATATGCCGTTGTTATTGCTACATCGGATTCTTCTTCCAGGATGGACTGGCGGGAGATCATGAGTTGGTACCCTCTAGATGGTATGGTATTCTTCGTAGGGAGCACAGTCGAGTAGGGGCCCTTGGACATAACAGAGGTTATAGATTCCAGCTGGCAGGGCGGCACGGGGCATCGTTTCTTCAGCACTCCATCGCGATTTCAGGAGAGCAGGATCAGCATGGGATTGAGTCACAACTTGGATTGGAGAGAGGTGATGAGTTGGTATGCAGTTGGAGGGTAGCATATGCAGCTACAAGTACAGCACAGCAGGAGCCCGGGAGCATTGATGCTTGTTGGTGGTCTTCACCTCTTAAAGCATTGGTCATAGCTAGAGGCAGTGCACAGTCTGAGCCGTGGGACTTGTGCGATTATTGGCCACGATGGCAATGGGATCCGGGAGGATTATTGGTTGGCTGGTACTGTGAGAGGTCACTTTGGGATCCTGGCATTGAGATATCCCTTCGTATCAGGGTGATGTAGAGGTCAGAGAGGTTTCAGTGGGACCCAGGCACATTTTGCAGTATCGGTAGGGAGCATCAGCTAGAGAGGAGGCTTGTTCAAGCGTTGCTTGAGGACAAGCAATTTTTGCCGGATGAGGATGCCACTTGGGAGAGCGAGCAGATTTTGCAGCATCCATCACTTCAGTTGCTTGAGGGCAAGCAACATTTTGCCAGGGGGGACTATAATATTCCTAATTAGCGACAGCTAATTGGAATATTCGACTTTGTATTGTTTTGCCATATGTGCTTTGTAGATAAATAAAAAAGTGAGTAAAAGGGGGTCTAACTCACTTTAGTGGAATAAAACACCTTCCTAGTAGCACAATGTTGTAACTTAAGGGGGGAGCCAAGGGAGGCCACACACCACGTGGAGGAGAGAGAGACTACGTTAGGGTTTTGGAGAGAGGCCAGCGATATAAAAGGTGGGAGAGCCTTCTCATTTGGTATTCTTGTTGTTGATGATATTTGAGCTATACTTTGTCTTCTTGAGCACACTGGCTGTTTAGCCTGTCTGCAGCACTGTTTAGTGCGTTGAGTGTCTCCGGTCGGAGATCTCACCCTTAGCCCCGGGGGACTCGAGTGCCTGCTCGGGTAAGGTCATTTCTTCAGTCTTTAGCGGGAGGAGGTTTGGTTGGTTGTTTTGCTGAGGTAGACTTCTCTTGTGGTATGGAGTCAGGAGGGAGAGGGCATCCATTTCTGCCAGAGTGTTCGTTGAAGTTTACCAGGGAGTTTAGGTTGATATCGGAGTGGAGGATCGAGTCTTTGCTAGTAGGGAGGTTTCTGAGGACCAAGGAGTTTGTGGCATTGTTTCAGCTATTATCATTTGGCATCTGCGCTGAGCCTTGGAGGGCAGCGTAATTCCTTGAGGAGGGACTTTCTGGTGATTTTCGGAGGCTGACCATTTTTTATATGGTTTCTGGGTTTTGTCCGGGTTGGTGAGTACAGGTGGTCCGCAGATTTTCAGCTCATTCCGGCAAGGGGATCAGCCCCTAGTTTTCAGTCTATTCCAGCAGTAGCAGTTTTACGGCAGATTTCCAGCAGCTGGGACGCAATTTCTTAGAGCAGCCATTTTCTGTCTTTCTGAGAGAGTTCTCCACTTGCCTTGAGCAAGAATAGGTGCTATCATTCCGATCATCTATCGTATTTCTTTATATTCTCAGATTAATAAAATGGCTTAGCATTCCCGGCATTTTTATGAGTATTTGCTTTATGTTCTATTTCTGGCATTTTCTATATTGTCGTATGCTTGTATTGCTGTCTATTTCCCTTTCGGGATATTACAGGCTTGGAGCTTATATCTTGTGTCTCTTGTTCATGTTTTTTATTTTTCGTCATTTCTTGATGAAACGAAGAATACCAACAAATAAAATTAAGCCAACAGTAAATTCACAAGTAATTATCAAGCTAGAGAAATCACTCTAATTTACTAGCCTATTGAATTAACACCATGATTTCAGATCTATGGTGGCAAGAAGAAGATTACTCTTGTCGGCATATTTGTTCTTCTGTGATAAGTTTCTGAGACACACACAAATTCCCTAATGCGAGTTTCTTGTTACAATTGATGCAACTTTTCTGTGGAATATATCTTTATGATGATATGAGTATGTTGAGGTAAACTGATATATACTCTGAGAACAGTTAATGCCTTCCTATAGATAATGCAAGTTCTGCAGCTTACACTTCTGAGTTAGTGCGAGATATCTCCTCTTACAATAATACACGACTCTTTCAGTAAATCACCTGAATTTTCTCCTTTAACTGTCAGCAATCTGAGATTTATACCCAGTGATCCAAGCCTTTATTTGACAGAGATCTGATTGATGTGAGAAGATCTGAAGGCTACTTCAACAGTAATACATGGCAACAGTAGTGCGAGTTTTCAACAGACTGAAGAATAAGCTATGATAGCTATGAAAATTCTCCTCCTCTCCATAACTGCAATGCAAGATGACAAGAATACTAGGCATATCACACACTCTATAATCATCGCATCCAAATTAAACTCATCAAAGGCAATGTGACATTAATGTATGGTACATCCTGACAGTAATATATCCTAAATATATGACTTGACGAGACTGTTACCCACCACCAGTGGGTGAACCCCATAGGAGAATTTTTGTTTTTTTTCCTAGATTTGTCTTCAGCCAGAAGCCGGCAGCCACCAGATATCTCAATGTGCCACCATTCTCCGCCACCTGAGGCAACCATTATGCGCCTTCGCCCATCTATTATGATCCTATGTTTGAAGGTGGGTTTTCCAACCCTGAAGGTATGGCTTTTCATTATGTAATTGGGTGTTTATGCATGCTTTTCTGGACACATTTGGACACGGATTTGTGGGGGGATTCGGCGGAAAGAATGGGCTAGGATTGGACCCTTGTTCCCTTGTCCCAACTTGGTGGTTAATCTTGTATCCTAGTCCTGTGGAATTTCCTTCATGGACTGCCATCTTTAGAAGTGGCACTACATGGGAAACCCCAATTTTGGTTGCGTGGACCCACTTCTCGACACCATATATCTCACTCCCCTCCGCTTATTATAACCCCTTTTCACACTTTTCCCATCTGGGTCCACATTTGTCCATTGGGTCTGTCGTCGCACAGAATGTCTAGGCATTGCGACAACGGCTTAGATCGAGGGCTGTCTGTGAAATTTTCAATCTGAAAACTTTATAGTGGCAGTGATAGATTTATTCCTCCTACTTATTATTTCAATAAGTTATTTTTCAGAAATCTTCTGACAAATATCGAAATAAATACTACTGCAACATTCACAAATACATATGTAGAGAAACAATCAGTAAAGGACATATGTTGTGTAACCAGCTGCAAAAATAGAAGAAAAGAGATATTAACACCTTAGAAATAAGCAACTTCGAGGGGGCAACCTCCAATACATTACATAAATGAACAATTCTTGGATGATTCAAATTACAAAACCTCCTTTCTATATATAGGAGTCCATGGGGCCACAATGTAATCCTAGTGGGGCCACAATGTAATCCTAGCCGACCTAACAATAATAATTTAAGGGCACAATAATAACAATATGGGGGTTACAAGGGTACAATAATAACAATAAGGGGGTTACACTAACAACAATAAAGGACTATACTAGTAATATAGGGACCTAACATGCCCCTCTCCTTCAAAAAAGTGTTGTCCTCAACGCTTGAGTAGCTCTGGGTGCTTCTGTATAAAATTCTCATCCTCCATGTAGAATCTTCAGTGGGTAAGTTCTTCCACTTGATGAGATACTCTGAAATTGATCGATTCCGTAGTTGTCGAGTTCTTGTTTCCATGACCGCTTCTGGTTCCAATATGATTTTTCCTTCCTCATCAAGTTCTGGCAATATTGTTTGAACTGGAAGATTTTCACCTATAACCTTCTTTAAACATGAAACATGGAAAACTGGATGTACTCGCGAAGAAGCAGGAAGCTCCAATTTGTATGCCATAGAACCAATCTTTTGCAACACCTTGTAAGGACCATAGTACTTTGGTGATAATTTATTATCCTTCTTAGCTTGCTTGAGGGGCATTTGTTTGTATGGTTGTAGCCGTAAAAATACCCAATCTCCTACATCAAAACTTCTCTCGCTGCGATGTTGATCTGCCTGTTGTTTCATTCGATTTTGTGCCAAATTCAGGTTATCCTTTAAGAGTTGGAGAACTTATTGCTGATGCTCGATGTGATCTTCCACTGCTTGAACCTTCAAATTTTCCCTTAAAGATGATGTGATGGATGGTGGATGATATCCATAAAGTGCCATAAATGGAGTCATTTTTGTTGCAATATGGAAGGAAGTGTTATACCACCATTCAGCAAGAGGTAACCACTTGACCCATTGTGTTTGTTTATCAGATACAAAACAACGAGATATCCTTCCAAACATTTATTTACTATCTCAGTTTGACCATCAGATTGAGGATGATAAGATGAGCTATGAGCTAATTGAGTACCCAAACAAGAAAATAACTCCGTCCAAAAATTTCCAGTAAAAATGGGATCTCTGTCGTTCACAATAACCCTTGGGCTTCCATGTAGCTTTTGAATTCTATCCATAAATGTAGTAGCAACTGTACTTGCTTTAAATGGATGAGATAATGCACAAAGTGTGCATACTTGGTAAGTCTATCAACTACCACCATGATGACACTCTTTCCTTCGGACTTAGGTAAACCTGTGATAAAATCCATTGAAATCTCCTACCAACGTTGACTTGGAATGGATAAAGGTTGTAGAAGTCCTGGGGTCTTAATTGTTTCCACTTTATTCTGCTGGAAAACCAAACATTCCGCCACAAACTTTCGAATATCAGATTTAAGGCCATCCCAAAAATATTCTTTCTTCACCCTGTGGTAAGTTTTTAAAAATCCTGAGTGTCCTCCTAAAGGAGAAGTGTGCAATTCCAGAAGAATCTTTTGTTTTAGTTGGGAATTTTTACAAAGATATAAGCGATCTTTGTACCATAAGGAATCATTTTTCCAACTAAATGTATCGGATGTACTAGGATCTTGCTGCAACTTTTGAATGAGTGTCCATACATCTTTGTCCTTCTTCCATTCATCCCTTGCTTCGGTTATCCAATCTGGTTGGATAATAGAAATGGCACAAAGCAATGCTTCCACCTCTTCATTCTTTCTTGAGAGTGCATCTGCAACCACATTAAGCTTTCCCTTTTTGTAGATTATTTCAAAGTCATAACCCAACATCTTGTGACCCATTTTTGCTGCTCTTCTGACGATAGTCTTTGTTCCAAAAAGTGTTTAAGACTATCATGATCAGTTTTTACCTTGAAGTGTCTTCCCATTAGGTAAGTTCGCCATTTCTTTAGTGCATGCAGTATTGCTAAAATTTCCTTCTCATAAATAGGTTTTTGTAAATACTTTCCTTTGATTGGACGACTTTCAAAAGCAATGGGTCTTCCTTCCTGCATTAAAACTGCACCAATTCCATTTCCTGAGGCATCACATTCCACAATAAAGGTTTTGTGAAGTCTGGTGTAGCTAAGACCGGTGCTAGGCACATTGCCTCTTTAAGACGTTTAAAGGCCTTAGTTGCTTCAGGAGTCCATGAAAATGCATCTTTCTTCAATAATGTTGTTAGAGGTGCTGCTATTCTCCCATAATTCTTAACAAACTTGCGATAATACCCCGTTAACCCGAGAAATCCTCGTAACTTCTTTATGGTTGTGGGGACTTTCCATTCCTTAATGGCTTTAATTTTTTTAGGGTCTACTTTAACACCCTCGTGAGATACAATATGACCCAGATATTCCACCTCTTGTACTCCAAAGAAACATTTGGATGTTTTTGCATATAATTGTTTCTCTTACAATAGTTTGAGCACCATGTCAACATGTTGAACATGATCCTTCCAAGACTTGTTGTAGATTAGTATATCATCAAAAAATACTAGCACAAATTTTCTAAGGAAGGGTTTGAAAATGGAATTCATCAACCCTTGAAATGTAGAAGGTGCATTATTAAGGCCAAAAGGCATGACCAAAAATTCATAATGACCCTCATGAGTTCGAAATGTTGTTTTTGGAATATCTTCAGTCTTCATTCTAATTTGATGATATCCCGAACGAAGATCCAAGTTGGTAAAATAAATTGCTCCATGTAATTCATCCAATAATTCATCAATCACAGGAATGGGAAATTTATCTTTAATGGTGAGCTTATTGAGCTCCCTACAATCCGGACACATTCACCATGATCCATCCTTCTTGTGTACCAATACTACAGGAGCAGAGAAAGAACTTTGACTAGGTTGAATTATACCTGCCTCTAACATTTCTACAATCATACGTTCAATGTAGCTCTTTGGACATAAGGATATCTATAAGGCCTGATGTTTGGAGGAACACTTCCTGGAATCAAATGAATAGCATGATCATGATCACGAATAGGTGGGAGTCCTTTGGGAGTTTCAAACACCTTTGAATGATTGTCCAAGACTTGTTGGAGATCTGCAGAAATAGATGATTTTGATGTTGGAACTTCTAGTGAGCATAATTGTGCAATTACGCCTCGTTGTTCTTTCTTTAGAAGCTTTGTCATGACATTAGACCTTATTATCTTTCCCGGCTTCCCTGCAATACCCCGTAATTCGACTTCCTTTCCTTCTGAAAAAAATTTCAAGAAATTTTTTTGAAAATTAAAAGCTATTGTCCCCAAAGATTGTAACCATTGTACTCCTAGTACAACATCAACACCTCCCATAGGAATGGAAAGCATTGGACTAGTCAATACATATTCCCCCATGGTTAGCTTGATATTATGACATTTTCCCGAGCAATTTATAGTTCCTCCATTTGCAACCATCACTTGACATTCTGGTGCTGGGTATAGGAAACAATTTAATTCCTTGGCTACCTTACAATGAATAAAGTTATGGGTGCTACCTGAATCAATCAACACTATTACCTTTTTCTTCTTGATTTGTCCTTTTATCTTGAGAGTTTGAGGAGTGGTAATTCCTGCCAGTGCATTACACGATATGGTCGTATTCATTTCTTCCTCTTCTGGGGCTGGTTCCTGGTGTATATCCTCTTCTTGTTCATTTTCTTCTTCCTCTTCACAATCTATGTAAAATAATTTCTTCTCAGCACACTTATGACCTTTAGTGTATTTGCTATCACAACCGTAGCAAAGCCCTTTTGCTCTTTTTTCTTCCAATTGTTGTGGTGTCAACCTTGTAGGTTGTGGAAATCTAGGAGTAGCAACACTTCCCTCTTTATAGAAGTGAGTGGTAGGTTTCCTTGTCGCCATAATTTTACATTCAATTTTTCTTGCCAACCTGAATGCCTTCTCCAATGAATCAGGTTCCAAAACGCGAACTTCATGTTGGATGTTATCCTTTAAAGTACCTATGAAGAGATCAATCTTGTGTTCCTCTGGAATATCAGTTACCCTTATATTCAATTTTTGGAAGTCTTCAATGTGCTCCCCCACTAAACCCTTTTGTTTGAGATTTATCAATTGGCTAAAGAAGGTGTTGCTCTTTGTATCCTCATAATGTGCTATCATTTCCTCCGTAAAAAATTGACCAAGTGACAATTTTTTTACGGGAGCAAAGCCATCGATACCATACAAATGTATTTTGTTCTAAATGTAAAGTTGCAATGCGTACCTTTGTGTGTTTTGCACGTTATGGAGATCAAAATATTGCTCCATCTGTAGTATCCATGTTACAGGATCCTTTCCATCAAACTTCCTCATATCCATTTTTGGAATATGGTGGTTTTTCCCACCAACATTATATTTAATGAAATCACAATTAACATTTATTTTGTTTTCATCATGAGTTTCTTCTACTATCTTTTCACCATTATGAAACATTTCTTGTATCAACTTTGTCAAACCTTCCATGTCTGCTTTTAAATCCTTTTTCATGTTTTCCATGTTGTCTTTCATGTCATCCATCTTAGCTTCCATGCCAGCTTCCATGCCATCCATCTTAGCTTCCACGCCTTTCTTCAAAACTTCCATTTCGTTTTTTGTTGCTCTTTGCGAGAGCGAAATTTGATGCACTTGCTCTTGTAATTTTGATAGATCATGTTGCAATTCTTCATCTTCATGAGTCATAGTAGAGCCTTCTGAAGGCTTAATGGATGTTGAATTATTTTTACGGGGCATCTTTTAGAACCCAATACTAATATCTATTCTACAATATGCCCTTGGAATCAATTCAAATTGATTCTTGAAACAAGACTTATGCAATTCGGAAAAAAATACACACCTTTTTCTTGCTTTTGAAGAGCTCTATATTGAAATTGGATTATCTCTATGATTGCAGCACTTCAATATTTGAATTTCGATACCGACGTAGCCCTCTGAATTCTCTTTCGAATGCCACAAGTCTGACCTGATTTAGATTCTCCAAGGCAAAGTTGTGTTCAGTCTCCCACAATGACCTAATTATGGACTGATTCAGTAGAGCGAACTTGTACGACTTGCCACATGTCATTGTTTCGTCCTTTGGCTCTGAAATTGATAGCCTAGAAACTACATTCTGTGTACTTGCAACCACTTTTTACAGCACTCCAATCCGATGCTCAGAGAGAGTTATGAATCTTTTCCCACAATCACCTCTTTGAGATGAAATTCAGGAGCCTGAAAAAGCACTACCTTCCATAGATCATATCTCCGAAAATATTGCGAACCAAGCTCTGAAATTTTTTGACGAGTTTCCTCAGGATTTCGGCTTCGCACCCTAAAAATTTCAGATTCTGAACCTTCGTAGAAAAAAAGTTATAGCGAAAATGCCACAATGACCTGTTTAGAGCAGCGAAACCCTAGAATCCAAAGCTCTGATACCAAATGTCGTGTAACCAGCTCCAAAAATAGAAAAATAGAGATATCAACGCCTTAGAAATAAGCCACTTCGAGGGGGCAACCTCCAATACATTACATAAATGAACAATTCTTGGATGATTCAAATTACAAAACCTCCTTTCTATATATAGGAGTCCATGGGGCCACAATGTAATCCTAGCCAACCTAACAATAATAAATTAAGGGCACAATAATAACAATATGGGGGTTACAAGGGTACAATAATAACAATAAGGGGGTTACACTAACAATAGTAAGGGACTATACTAGTAATATAGGGACCTAACAACATAAGCACAAGAATCAATCACATGTACACAGTTATTTTTGGAAATTGTCCCCGGAAAAACCCAATGCAGGAAAACCGGTGCAACAGATGAGAGTTTTATTAATTCTTCAGCAAATGATATATTTACAGGGAAATATAATGGCAGATAAAATCTGAAACACCTAAGACTGAATTTTCGGCTTCCTCGGACAATTCTTTGACAACCTGATCAGCCCCTACTGGCTCCATAGTTATTAAAAGCGGAACCGATGACCGGACCGGTGGACCTAATGAACTGGGTTTCAAACCGGAACCGGTCTAACCAGTAGCAATTAGATCTCAATGAACCAGTTTTAAAAAAATACATTAAATAATTATTTTTTAATAAAAAAAAACTATTTTTAAGATTTGCAACCATGATTCCAAGCCAATAGAGACAAAATATGCAAAGTTTGCCCATTTATATACCATGCAAAGGTGAATATATCAAAATGGCACCAAGTGCAATACATATCATCGAAAAATACATAAGCAATGAGGCTCCAAATGACCCATAAAGTCCAAAAACAATGCTACAAGCTATGAGCATTGAGGTCATTACCCTACATAGTACAGTGACAGTCTACTACAAATCTACATATATGATATTACTAAATTCTAATTAATGATCAACATTATCACTTGAAAGTTGAAACTTCTAATCATGATCAAAGTTCAAACTCAGTTGGTTGAACTTGAGTCTCCCGACCCTCGACTGCCAAACTTTGCAAGTGCTCCAGTCACAAACTTCTCTATTGGTTCAGTGACTTGAGTTTCAAACTTCTGAAGGTATTCTACCCTAATATGCCCTATTACTTCATTTGGTGCTCCACATCGATTTACATGGCCTCCTATCCCAGCCAAGTGTTGTTGGAACCTGTAAATACCCCCTCCTGCAATAGATTTTTGGCAATATTTGCAAATCATTTTGCCATCAATCATATCACAATGAGCCCATGCAATATCCTTGCCTTTTGGAAGCATAATGGCTACTACTTAGCTCAAACTTTATGTTGTTCCACTACTCCAGCAAAAACTCAACTCTCCAAGCTCTCAATCAAACTCACAAAAGCTCAAAATGAGATGTGTGAGACAAATGAGAGGGTACTCCTGCCTTTAAAGGATTGGGGAGGGTGTTTTTGTAGGGAAAAAACCCCCCCTTTCCCTCCAAAATCACACATTACTGGCCAAATCAACCTCTGTAGCTCCTTTTTGTGGCTATGGTAGCTAACCGGCCGGTTAGACCGGTTTGACTGGAAAAAAAGGAGAAATGGGGTGCCTGACCGGGTTTTTTGACCGGTTTGGACCGGCTAGGCTCCTGACCCGGTTTGACCGGTTACCGGTTCAAACTGGTCGGTTTTTAATACTATGACTGGCTCCTATGCATGTCTGCGTTTTTCACTGCACAGTCCCAACACTGGACTGCATAAGTCTGCATGGGTTCTCTACGCTGCAACCTCAAGTTGCCTCCAGTGGCCCACTGCTGTTCTCTGTCCCTGATCTCGATCACTACTAACTCGCTCTGCCTTTTACTTTTCCAAACTCTTCACCCTACAACTCTCCCACTGAAATCTAATTCTATTACTTCAGAATCGATCTCCTTTGGGTACTGAATGTATGCTCGGCTTGTTTTCCAAATGACCCTCAATCCTTCTTTTATAATCTTCTCGTTGGAGAACCAACGACCCAGATTAGAAAATTAATCAATGGCTAAGATTAAAACTTGACTTGATCCATGTTTTCAAGAAGATTCACACTCTGACTTATTAATACCCTTTAATTATTTCATTTCCCTAAGTTTAGACTTAGGGTCTTCATTAAAATAATTAATTATTTTAATAAGTCATGAACCAAGTGGAATTTCCACAAACTATTTCTGAGTTCTTTGGAATGCTGTTGTCCAAGCCTCCTTGCAAAGTTTGAGACATGGAACACTTACGGATGCAACAAAAATCAACACTCCCTCTTAGCGAGGAAGGTGTTCCAACGATATGCCTATTGCATGTTGCTCTACTTTTGAAGCACCCACTGCGGTCTTGATCTCTAGACATTGCCCCTCATCTGTTGCGTTGCTGTCCTCTGTACTGTTGCCTTTGACATTGTCACTGTTGCATCTGTACCACAGCTCCCTCTGTTAAAATTTGGGTGCCAGAGGACAAGTGGTTCCCTGAGGCTTTGATCTTTGGCCTGGGGAAAAGTGTCCAAATGTATTTTTATTTTTCTCCTAAAGTGACTTTATAAGTGGTAAAGTCAAATCTAATTTTAAAGTGACTTTATAAGTGAAAAAGTTACATTCTAATTTTAAAGTGACTTTATTAAAGTCAATAAAAATTTAGAAAGTGAAAACATTGAGCTTGATTGTGAAAAATTTGTGAAAGTTTTTTTTTCAAGATTTTTCAAAATCATCGCGCTCTGCCCTCCTTCCACGTTCAGCCTGATACAGGGTTTCTGGGCGCCTCTCTGCTCGCCCCTGTGGCTGTTGCGCCAAGCGCACAGCCCTGCGGTGCTCTTTGTCGGCCATGGTGCCCAGCGGGGGCTCCGTCCCCCCTCCCATTCCGCCTCCAGAAGTTCTGGCGTTTCGTGCAATGGTTGCAGCTGGTCCGAAACGAGCTCCAAATGCGTTTCAGCAGAAGTTCATAAAGAAGTTGGAAACGATCCCTACTGTGGCTCTTCCAGAAGAAGAGACTTGCAAAGCGGCATTGAACCTGTCCGAAAGAGGCCTTATTGGCCAATTCACGAGCCTCTGGCCCTCTCCCAAATCTGTAGAAGACTGGACACAAAGAAACTGGGTACCTCTGATCAAAGAGGGAGTCAAAAGTTACTTTGTTGGCAAAGGATTCTTTGTTTTTGTCTTTGAAAATCCTAATGACAGAAGCTTAATATTCAGGAATGGCCCATATTTTATGGGACCGCAGGGATTGTATTTGAACAAATGGTCCCCAGATTTTGACCCTTCCCAAGATGTCCCATCTGCGGTTCCTGTTTGGGTGAGGCTCCCTCACCTGCCCCTCCACTGCTGGAACCAAAAAACCCTGGAGATTATCGAAAATGCGCTGGGCAAATACATAGATCAAGCTGCAAGGAAAGACCAGTTCTCTTGTGCGCGTATCTGCGTCGAAGTTGATCTCGAGGAGGGGTTATCGGAAGCTATAAATCTCACTGTCGCTGGGTGGACACATGTGCAGGAGCTGAACTACGAGCAGCTTCCTTTCAAATGTAGACACTGTCATGGGCATGGGCACTTTGCCAAGCACTGCAAGAAAAAGGCTGAGGAGCAACCAGAAAAGCAAAAGGGGGATCAATGGACTCTAGTCCAGAAAACCGTTCACCCAAAAAAAGGAGCAGGCAATGGTAACTCGACAAGGGTTCCAAGCAGCCCCAAGCCAAATCAAGATGAAGAAGCAACCCCAAAAGGAACAGCAAGTGCTCAGAACAATACAGCAAGTTCAGATCAGGAAAACATAGCGCAGGCAGAAACTACTCCCCCAAGCAAGGACGAAGGGGAAGCTATTCAGCTCGAATCCACCCAAGACAGCCCACCCAACCTCTCATATGCAGATGTCACAAAGAACAAAGCAGTAGCAAGCTCAGAATCCTCAGAGGATGAAACCTTTGACCGCCCCTCTAAGAAAGCAGGAAGGAAATCCCGGAAGGAAAAGAGAGAAGAAGAGGTTGAAAGACTCAAAACCCAAGGTAGTCAGGCTACAATAGAAATGTCCATAGGACATAATACCAGACCGAGGCCTACAAAGGGAGGCCCCACCCCCCTTCAAAGTAAGTAATGAAGCTAGTCTCTTGGAATTGCAGAGGACTGGGGAATCCCTCAAAAATAGAAGCAGTCAAGGACCTCTTAAAGGTAGAACCCTCAGACATTCTCATGCTCCAAGAGACCAAGATAGAAGGGCATGCTCTTCTAGAGATCAGTAAGTCAAGGTGGAATAAAAGTTCAGGAAAGGCAGTCAGTGCAAGGGGCACAGCCGGAGGGTTGGCAACGCTCTGGTCAAATAGCACCTTCCAGCTTCTCAAATCTCATGAATCCCAGCACTGGATCTACACGGACCTTAAGCACAATGCTAGTAAGTTGATCATTTCCCTTTTCAATCTTTATGTTCCGGTCAATTACACTGAAAAAAGAAGCTGCTGGAACTACCTATCTGTTTTTCTAGAGCAGCACTCTCCAAACAATATTATCATAGCGGGTGATCTAAATATAGTTATGAAAGCTAAAGAAAAAAGGGGAGGCTCCTGCTCTAGAGACCCAATGTTGGCCGTTGTGGAGGAGCTCTCCCAGATCTGGGATCTATTAGACTTTACTCCAGTCAGCGGTCTTTTCACTTGGACGAATAATCGGGTTGGGTCGGACCACATCTCTGCCCGCCTGGACCGATTCCTTGTTCAAAGCTCCCTTATGATGAATAAAAAGCTCATCACCACAAAGATCTTGCCAAAATTGACCTCGGACCACAAGCCAATTCAGCTCCTAGTTGAAGATGAAGAAGATCTAGGACCCATCCCATTTCGTTTCTCCCCTCTTTGGATCGAGAGAGAAGGCTTCATGGAAACTATGAAAGCTGCCTGGGCAAAATCCTTCTCTGGTTCTGCTGGCTTTGTCTGGGAACAAAAATTGAAGGCCACTAAATATGCGCTGAAGGAGTGGATAAAAAAGCCAGAACCCACGCCCACCAATCAAAGAAAAGATGTTGTTCAGAAAGTACAGACCCTCCAAACTGATATGGAAAAAAAAGATATTACAACAGACCTCTTGGAGAAGGAAGTTAAAGCACAACGAACTACTTACCAATCATTCTGAGTTGAAGAAGAATACTGGAGAATTAAGTCAAGAAGTCTGTGGTTAAAGGCGGGTGATCGGAACACCTCCTTTTTCCATCAACAATACAGAGCAAGGCTGTCCCGGAATCATATATCTGAAATCAAAACTCTGGAGGGTCATGTTTGCAAAGGATATAAACAGGTCAAAGACGCTGCTGAAGCACACTACAGAAATCTCTTCAACGCTGGTAATCAAGTCAATGAAGAGGAAACGGAGGACTTTCTCTCAAATATCCCTTTACTTGTCAACCATGAGAATAACGCAGCTCTTTGCAGTCCTATTTCTGAAGAGGAAATTATCAAAATTATCTGGTCTATGGAGGCTGACAAAGCCCCCGGACCTGACGGTTTTTCAATCCATTTTTACAAGTCTTGCTGGGATATTATTAAAGCCGATCTTCTTAAAATGTTAAGAGCCTTCTTGAAGAAAGCCAAGATAGGTGGAGGTACCAACTCTACCTACCTAGCTTTAGTTCCAAAGGACACTAATCCTGAATCTTTTGCAAGATTTAGGCCAATTTCGCTGTGCAATGCATCTTACAAAATCATAGCCAAATTATTAGCAAATCGAATTAAGCCCCTGCTCAAAAAATTGATCTCCAACACTCAAGGCGGATTTGTGGAAGGCAGGCATATTATGGACAACGTCATTCAAGTTCAAGAAACCATTCACTCAAGCAAGCAGCGAAGAGAGAAAGGTATGCTGATTAAACTGGATATGGAAAATGCTTTCGATAGAGTTCATCGATTGTTCCTTTACAAAGTTCTCCTCGCCTTTGGTTTCTCTCATCAATTTGTCCAGCTCTTAAAAGCCTGCATTGGAAATCCCTGGATAGCTCCTCTCATCAATGGTCGTCCAACCAATTTCTTCCAAGCACGAAGAGGCATCAGGCAGGGGTGCCCTCTTTCCCCCTTCCTTTACATCCTCATGGCGGATTCCCTCAGTAGGAAACTCTCAGCTGAAAGAATTGTTGGTTCCCTCCCGGGCCTCAGACCTTCCTCCGGCTCAGCCCCTCTGAACCATGCTCTTTTTGCGGATGACTCCCTGTTCATTGGGGGGGCTTCTTTTAGAATTGCGACAGCATTTGACTCTGTTCTGAGAAGCTACTGCAGGGTCTCAAGCGCTCTTGTCAATAATAGTAAGAGTGAAGTTTTCAGCTGGAACATTGATCAACAAGAGATCGACCACATAGCCAATCTCCTCGGTTTCAAAGGTCATGCCCTATGGGAAAGATTCAAGTACCTAGGACTGCCTATCTCCTCTGGAGTGAACAAGAGGTCCCTCTGGAATGACATCATCAGCAAGATTAAAACTAAAATCACAGCATGGGGGGGCTACTGGCTTACAAAGGGCGGAAAAGTCATTCTTATCAAATCGCAACTGTCTTCTCTTCCCATTTATCAAGCAGCCTTTCTTCTTGCCCCAAAGAATGTAACATATATGATCTCTAATCTCCTAAGGGATTTCCTCTGGCAAGGCGGGAAAGGCAATGACAAAAAGATGCATTTAGTTAATTGGGACATTGTAAAGAGGCCGATTGCAGAGGGTGGTTTGCAAATTCAAGATCCTTCCCTTGTAAATATTGCGCTGGGTGGTAAGATTTTATGGAGGATGATACAAGATCCCTCACATCCAGTCAGTATTACCTTAAGGACAAAGTACACAGATAATGACGCCCTCAGGAATATGCATCTTGATAGCTCTGTCAAGAGCACGCAAGTATGGAGGCTCTGTTGCAAAAGCAGCAAACTATTTAAAAACTTCATGTACAGGATCCCTGGAAACGGAAAGCGCACTGACCTGTGGAATGATCGCATAATGGGACGTGAACCTCTGACACACAACGTTGAGATTGCAGATCTCAGAAATTGGCTCGAGAGAGCAAGGGTAAATTGGGTTTCCGATCTGTCAATTTGAGACGAGAGTGGCGAATGGGCTGGATGGGACTTTCACGGAGTCCCAGCTCGCTTCTCAGCTCGAATGTCCTTGCTCGAAGACCAGCTTGATGACGCTGCTCCGGACAACAGGTTTATGAAGGATAGATGGGGATGGGGGCAGTCTGGAGTTTACACAACTGCAGCGGCATACAGAGCTCTTCAGGGATCAAAGAACAGCAATTACCCTCCCGCCTTCTGGCATCAGATTTGGGAGCCTCTTGCGCTTCCAAAGATTAATTTTTTCTTCTGGACCTTGGCACACAATAAACTTCTCACAGGAGATAATCTTGCTAAAAGGAAGATCGCAGGCCCTCATAGATGTGCACTCTGTAGATGTAAACTCGAAACTGCCCAGCATCTTTTCCTGGACTGTCTCTTCGCCAAAGAGGTTTGGGATATAACACTCCACGACTTTCAGATTGCGTTTACTTCTCAATCCTCTGTCGCTGAATTGTTCGCCTCTTGGAATTCAATCTATCCACAAAGCATCCCCCCTAAGTCGTTCTGGCGCAAGGTCTGGATTGCCCTCCCTAAATTTGTTTGCTAGCAGCTCTGGCTGACCCGTAACCAACAGATCTTTAAAGAAATACAGCATACACCTATTCAAGTCGCAGCAAAGGCAAAATCTCTCCTTTTGGAAGCCGCGCAACAGAAGTACTTCAAAGAAGACCCTCTACTCACGCCTGTTGAAAAGAGGTGGCTTGCCCTTGAGCCTCATCCTCAAAAGTACCTCCTCACCCCTCAGGAAGCCAACTCGGATTGGAGGAAAAGAGAGCCAGATGACAGCTTCCAAATTTGGTGGAAATCCCAAAAATTAAATACCATCTTCTTTGACGGGGCGTCCAAAGGGAATCCCGGCGCTGCTGGAGCAGGAGGGGCAATATATTCCCCGGATGGGTCTCTCAGTGATTCGTTTTGCTGGGGCCTTGGCCAGAAAACCAACAATCAAGCTGAGATTCTCGGGCTTCTCAAAGCTTGTCATATTGCTAGAGGAAAAGGTATCAAGGTTATTCAAGTCTTCGGAGATTCAGAGATTTTAATTAAAAAGCTAATCAAAGATGATCTTTTCAACAATGTCGGTCTCAACAAATGCTTGGGCAAATTGAAAAGAGTCATATCTGATTTTGATTCGTGTAAGTTTTATCATATCCTTAGAGACTCCAACAGTGTAGCTGACCGGATGGCGAACAAGGGTAGCTCCCTTATGAAAGGGATGCTCATTGTAAATGGGGTAAGCACCTTCCAAATACACTGAAAATGTAATTTCTCCTAAGCAGAAATCGAAGGATAGCAGCTATGTAATAGGGGTCGCCTCGGCAAAGACCCACCCCCTTTTTCTTAGATAAATAAAATATCATAACCGTTACAGTTAAAAAAAAAATTTAGAAAGTGAAAAAGTGACTATGGACATAAAAGGCTAAGTGGGTCTTTATTTAAGTGGGTCAGTTAAAAAATAAAAAGTGAGAATTAAATGCAAAATTATTCTCATCCCTAGATCTAAATGAATCTCAGCCATTCGATCTTAGGGTTACCCAAAAGATCATTTAGGGTAAAGGACAGGAGGAGGAAAAGATCAATTCAGTCTTTCATTAACTATTGAGAGAAGAGAAGGAGATCAAGGAGGGAAATTTCTAAGCAGTGAGAAGTTGAAGGAGAGCAGCATCTTTGACACACATCCCAAGTAGATATTTCAATAGTCCGTACAACAGCATTTATTGGGCACATTTACCAAGGCAGATTCTGTACAGCAACAATGGGCACGAATTTCGATGTCTGTAGAGCGCAAATTTCGAGGGGAAATAACAGCAGTAGGCAGCATGCATTCCAAGGTTAGGTTGGGCACGGATTTCAAAGCTAAAGTGACTGTTGTAAATTCCGTACAGTCCGTACAGCAATACGGAACTTATGGGCACACATTTCGAGGAGACCATACAACATTTAATGTTGGTATCTCTTGCTGTAAATTTTTTGTTTTGACTTTTTGTTGATAGGCACATTTTCCGAGGCAGAGTTCAAGCACAGAAATCGAGATAAGTCTGTATTTGTGGTTGTTGGAATTTTTACTGTGTTTTTAATTTTCTCTGTAAAAGCATTTTCAGAAATAAAGAAGAGCTCTCAAACTGGTTTTCCCCAAGAGTTGTAAGGGGGTTTTCCAGGGTCACATTGACCAAAAATCACTATGTTATTCTCTGTGTAGTTGTCATATTTTCCAATGTTTTATTTCTGCATTTTCCAGCATTTGTAAAATCTCCAAATTTGTGTTTTCAAAAATTTCTGTCATTTCCAGATTTTAGCATTTATAGCATGTTCAGATTTAAAACTATATGCATGGAGAGATAACGAAAATTGATAACCGGAGTGGGGGTTGAAATTTCTACATGGTATCAGAGCTTGGTTGGCTGAAAAGTGCAGTTTGGGACAGCAAAGTGAAAATCACAGCAAGCTGATTTTTACACAAAAAATTGAACCTTTACCACAAATTTGAAAATTTCAGTTTGTTAGGACAGCAAGCATGTCTTTAGGTTTGAGGGTTGAAGAAAGGTTGGATGGGCAGAGAAACTACAGTGCATGGAGGGAGAGAATCTAGAACATCTTTGAGGACGCAGAAGTCTGGGGCATTATGGTATAGACCACACAACACCCAGTAGCAGTACCTGTTGACCTTGTACAGTTGGCAGAGTTTAACAAGAAGAATGCTAAGGCAAAAAGACTGATTCTAGATGGAGTCAAAGATCATGTCATTCCTCATGTGAGAGGAAAGACTTATGCACATGAAATGTGGACAGCCTTGACCAGTCTTTACCAGAGCTCAAATGAAAACAGAAAAATGGTCCTAAGAGAGAAACTGAAGGCCATTAAAATGGCTAAGATTGATAGTGCTATAGCATACCTCACAAAGATCACTTCTATGAGAGATGAGTTGGCAGCTGTAGGAGAGACCATTGCACCTACTGAGTTGGTTAGGATTGTAGCTATGGGATGATTGCATCTAGAATGAGATCAGAAAGAACCATCTTGGGCCAGCCAAACAGGTGGAGGAGGATGACAATGTGGCATTGTTGGCAAGAGGCAAGAAGGGCAAAGGAAAGAAGCAAGCTTCCACCAGTGGAAGTGGAGGCAAAGGCAAAGGTAAATGTAAGCAGCAGAACAAGGAGAAGGACTATTCCAAAGTCAAATGTTGGAATTGTCAAAAGTTGGGACATTATGCAGTTGTGTGTCCGGAGAAGAAGAACAAGAAGGGAAAGGAGAAAACCATGGCAGCTTCTGCAGAGATAGAGGGCTTCTCAAAGAGTTTGATCGAGAGTTTGGGTTCACAGCTTGTGAGGCCACTAGTGTAGGATCACATGCGATACAGGTTCAAAGGGAGCGTGCACTCCCCTCTACTAGCAGAGCATCTTCTGGTATTTGGTATGTTGACAGTGGGGCTTCTCGTCATATGACAGGAGTCAGGGAGTACTTCTTAGAGCTTTCAGAGAGTGACACTGATATTGAGGTAGTACTTGGTGATGACAGCATTGTTAGAGCAGTAAGTGTGGGAACATTGACATTTGATAGGGAACCCAAACCTCCCTTGAAAGTGTCAGATGTTCTATATGTGCCTGGAATGAAGAAGAACTTGATATCTGTCTCAGCACTTAAGGACAGAGGTTATGACGTGTTGTACAGGGGAGGGCGGGTGCTTATATATCCTAGGGGAACTCCAGTTGATTCAACTAGAGTGATTGGTGTGCACCATGCCAAGGTGTACAAGTTCTCATTCTAGCCCTTGATGGCATTGAGTAGTGGTACCAAGAGCAGATCTAGCAGTTTAGGTTTGTGTGAGATTTGGCACCGCAGGATGGGGCAGGTGTATCATGGGGCCTTGAGGACATTGCGGGAGATCACCACTGGTGTGCCAGATTTCAATTCTGATCACCTTGATGTGTGCAGAGGATGTGCTATGGGGAAGTTTGCCAAATCCCCTTTTCCCAGCAGTGACAGCAGAGTGACAGGGATCCTTGACTTGATTCATACTGATGTGAGTGGTCGGATGTCTTTTGTATCCTTGAGTGGCTATGAGTATTATGTGTTATTCATTGATGATCACTCCAGGAAGATCTGGATGTATTTCTTGAAGACCAAGACTGATGTCTTCAGGCGGTTTCAAGAGTTCAAAGCTCTTGTGGAGACCCATACAGGTAGAATGATCAAGGTCCTCAGGTCGGACAATGGAGGGGAGTATACCCTTGGCGAGTTTGTTGATTATTGTGCTGAGGCAAGCATCAGAAGGGAGTTCACAGTTCCTTACAACCCCCAGTAGAATGGGGTTGCGGAGAGGAAGAACATGTCCATCGTAGGGGCTGCCAAAGCCACGATTCATGATCAAGGGTTACCTTTGTTTTTGTGGGTAGAGGCCTGCAACACTGTTGTGTATTTGCTAAATAGGAGTCCACATCATGCCTTGGGCAATGTGACTCCGGAGGAGGCTTTTTCTAGGAAGAAGCCTGATGTTGGTCACTTACGTATCTTTGGGTGCATTACATACTCCTATGTTCCCAAGGAGAAGAGGACCAAGCTAGAGCCCACTGCAGACAAGGGCATCTTTGTGGGTTATAGTGAGACATCGAAAGCTTATCGGATTTACATTCCTGCGAAGAGGAAAGTTGTTGTTAGGCGAGATGTGAAGTTTGAGGAGGAGAGAGCTTTTAGGAGGTCACGAGAGTTAGAATATCTGGATTCACCAGACCCTCAGGAGCAGCTGAGTTAGTCACAAGGATCCAGTGGTTAGGGATCAGAAGGTACATCGATTACAGTGTCAGGTCCTTCAGTGAGAAGCGGCTCTCAGAGTCAGGTGGATGGTGCTTTGGGCAGCATGCAGAGCAGTCCGCAGAGCAGTTCATAGGGTAGTCCACTG
This sequence comes from Pinus albicaulis, assembly GCA_034641835.2. Classification (NCBI taxonomy): domain Eukaryota; kingdom Viridiplantae; phylum Streptophyta; class Pinopsida; order Pinales; family Pinaceae; genus Pinus; species Pinus albicaulis. The sequence goes on along the minus strand of CM076579.1, from coordinate 1,642,659,522 downwards.
ATGGACAGTTCACACGGTACTTCAGCATCTACAGGCACAGGTTCAGGCATGATGTCAGTTGGCAGGCCTTCAGGAGTTCAGGCTTCTGATGATGATAAGGATTCTTTCACTCCGGTGGGAGAAGTGTGGTCAGGGAAGAGGAAGCCCAAGTGGCTTCAGGACACCTTGTGCGAGGCCACATCAGTTGCTGGGCCAAAGAGATAGGTTAGAGAGAGTAAACCACCTAAGCGGTTCTGTAGTTATATGGCATTAGTCACTAGCATCGTTGATACTTAGCCTTCTAGCTATGAGGAGGCAGCTAGCCAGCAGGTCTGGAGAGAGGCCATGAAAGAGGAGTATTCCTCTATTATGAAGAACAATGTTTGGGAGGCAGTACCGAGGCCTGAACATAAATCTGTTGTTACTTCCAGATGGCTCTACAAGATAAAGCATGTTGCAGATGGCAGCATCGAGAAGTTCAAGGCTTGGTTTGTGGCGAGAGAGTTCTCACAAGGACGGAGTTGACTATGACGAGACCTTCGCTCTCGTAGCTCAGTATACATCTATTCGCTCCATTATATCGATAGCAGAAGAGATGGGTTGGAAGATCCACCAGATGGATGTGAAGACCGCATTTCTCAATGGCTTCATACAGGAGGAGGCTTATATTGAGCAGCCGAAGGGCTTTGAGGTGCATGGGAAGGAGTCCCATGTATGCAGACTGAAAAAGGCACTCTATGGCTTGAAGCAAGCTCCTAGAGCTTGGTACTCGAGGATTGATACATACTTGCAGCAGTTGGGTTTCACAAAGAGTGAGGCTGATCCGAACCAATACTTCATTGTGGTGGGTGAGGAGCCTCTCATTCTGATGTTGTATGTGGATCACTTGGTCATCACTAGTGCAAAGAGACTCATTCAGGGCTGTAAGAGAGATCTTGCTTCAGAGTTTGAGATGAAGGATATTGGCTTGATGCATTACTTTCTGGGATTAGAGGTGTGGCAGGAGGAGGGGAATTTTTTCCTTGGACAGGAGAAGTACATTGTGGAAATTCTTAGCAGATTTCACATGGAGGATTGCAAACCCATGTCTACACCTATGATCACTAACTGGAAGAAGCTTCATGCTTTAGATTCCGAGTTGGTGGATCTTACTTTGTACAAACAGTTGATTGATTCAATGATGTATTTGGTCAACACTCGACCAGATATATGTTTTGCAGTTAACATGATGAGTCAGTTTATGTGTTAGCCCAGGAGAGTCCACTGGGTGGCTGCAAAACACATTCTTTGTTACTTGCAAGGGACAGTGGATTTTGTTCTGGATTATAGATAGGGAGATGGAGTGATATTGGCAGGGTACACTGATTCAAATTGAGCAGGTTGTGCTTCTGATAGGAAGAGTACTTCAGGGTGTTGTTTTCGGTTGGGTTCAACAGTTGTGTCGTGGTTCAGCTGGAAACAATAGTCAGTTGCATTGAGCTCAGTTGAGGCAGAGTATATGGCTGCTAGTTTGGCTAGTTGTGAGGCCATATGGCTTCGCAAGATATTGTTTGGTCTATTTGGTCAGGCATTGAGACCTTCAATGATTTACTGTAATAATCAGAGTTGCATAAAACTCACAAAGAATCCAGTTTTCCATGACATGTCAAAGTATATCAGAATCACGTATCACTTCATTAGAGACTATGTCCAAAAGGGAGTTGTCAAGCTTGAGTACATTTCCACAGATGAGCAGGTAGCAGACATTTTCACCAAAGCCTTACCACGAGGCAAGCATATCTACTTCAGAGACAAGATGGGAGTGGTGAGGAACACTTTCCTCGGTAAGATGGAGTGTTAAAATTTGGGTACCAGAGGACAAGTGGTTCCCTAAGGCTTTGATCTTTGGCCTAGGGAAAAGTGTCTAAATGTATTTGTACTTTTCTCCTAAAGTGACTTTATAACTAAGAGATTCTTTACAACTCTTTTGTCACTTTTCTGTCAAATTTGTAAATGCATAGCGAAGATGCTTCCGGAGTCCAGTCATTTGAGTGCGTCATTCTATTGAGTCAATATATACCTGTTATGTCAAACCCTCCTGTGCTTGTATGGAGTCAAGGGAATGATTGAGTTGAGTGTAGAATAGCGTGCATCCTGTCATGAGTAGTCAATGTTAATGGGTCACGGAGTATGGTGGGGAGGCATGTTTTAAGAAACTGGTCATATTACAATATTAGCATTATACACCTCTATGGTAATCTTGTATGTTGATGACTCACTGCTTCTGAATAATGGAGTACTTAAGGCACCTCTTAAATCAACACAATAGTGCATTAGTGGACTGCAATTTGAACCAAAAACCCAAACAAAACAGCAAGCCTCTTTCAAGAGGGATCTATGTCATTCTTCACAAAGGACAGTCAGAGGATGTGAAGAAGGGGCAAGAGATTGGTCACAAAATTCTTGGTCTTGGAACAGATTTGAAACACATGAAGATTACATGGAGAGTTTTGTCCAAACTTGATGAGCTTAATGAACTTCTGTCCAAAATAAGCCAAGAAGAAGGGAAGAAACTGTTTTGGGCTTTGAAACCTGCTATGCTTGCTCTTATACAACCCAAAATTCTTGGAGGAACCGTGTGAGGGGGTCAGACTTCCAGTTGCATCATGCCTCAGTAACATCATGAAGTTGACCGCACCTACAACTCCATACAATGATGATGTTATGAGGATGACTATGAGATTGATAGTAGAGACCAAGGTTACTTGGAAGCGGGAGCGGGAGCGGGAGCGGGAGCGTGGAGCGTGGAGCGCCATTTTTAAAAGCTTCCGGTCCGGAGCGTTTATATATATATATATTTAATATTTTTAATATTTTTTATATTTTGATGCATATATGTCAACAAAAACATGTAGAATGATGAATTAGACATAAAAAACATAAAAACATAGATTGAATCATATAACATCAATCATCTAGAAGTTATAATCTTCATCAACCACGCCCACGAGTTGGAAGCATACAACATATTGACTCTTGAGTCTCGCAAATCATCAATCTGAAGGTTACGAGCTTTCAAAATTCAATATATAACATTTATCATCATTGATATATAACATTTATCATCATTGATTTCAAATTTCAATATCTAACATTTATCATCATTGATTCATTGATTCAATATACATTTATCATCATTGATTTCAAATTTCAATATCTAACATTTATCATCATTGATTCATTGATTTCAAAATTCAATATACATTTATCATCATTGATATATAACATTTATCATCATTGATTCATTGATGTCAAAATTCAATATATAACATTTATCATCATTGATTCATTGATCACCATATAACTTTCATGAAGCATCATATTCATAATTCATAATGACTTGTAAACAGTAAACTTATAAATGCCAACTTCAAAGTTTCACCTTTCAAATTCAAACTTCAAACTTAAATTGTCATTAAATATATGAAATAAAAAAGAGTCAAGTTTCAACTGTTCAACTGTCAACAACAAATAGAAAAGACTAGTAAACAAAAAATCTATTTTATCTGGCTGGCCCCTTGCCACGCCCACGAGAAATGTCTAATTTTTGTGAGCCACGAGGAAATTTTGGTCTTCTAGTACTCTCAGGAGTACCACGACCACAACTAGAAGGTGGAGGCTAGATCTGCAAAGGAACAACAGTGTGATATCAAGGAGTGGCACTGGCATTGGCACTGGCATTGGCACCCGCACTGCTACCAGTAGAGGGTGGGACTGGCCCTGTGTGTGGCGGTGTTGCTGATGCTTCACCATCATCCCTATAAAGTTCTGCTTCCAATTCTTCCAGATGTAACATGCCGTCCTCCAAATTATCATCCTCGAGGTTTTTGTCCCAGACTCTGTATGATTGATCCTCATTTTCCCGATCACAGTAATGGCTCAACAACCTCAAGTTATAATGCACATAAACCAAGCTTTCAGCTCAGTTTTCATTCAGCCTGTTTCTTCTCACATTGTGTATAAAGCTGTAGGTGCTCCAACACCTCTCTGCAGAAGAAGTGTTCACAACCTGTGAGAGAACTTTTTTAGCTAACTTTGGCAAAAGTCCCATGCCGCCATATGCTTCCCACCATGTGAGAGCATCAAATCTATCCCTGTCTTCCATTGCATGGAAAGAACCAAAGTTAGCAGTGCAACTGAAGTATTTGCCTAATTCAAGGCGCAATCTAGCACACTCTTCCCTGTCAAGTACCAATTTGTCCAATGCCTTCATGTACCCCTCTTGTACCTCTGGATCTGTGTGAGGTTTCACCCTAACCCCACCTCCAGGTGCAAGTTGGCCCAACCAAGATGGAGAGTAATATTTTGGCGTAAGGATATATGCCAAAGCATGTAGTGGAACATTGAGTTTATTCCACCGTGCACACACACAGTCATGAATCATAGCACACAAGTTGGGATCATTATCCTTAACAATATCTTTTATTTGCCCCAACATGCTATCCATCTGCTCATAAACCTCTCCAATCACTGGTTTATCAGTATCCGCAAAGCGAATCATGTTATAAATGGGCTTGGTAAAACTCACAATTTCCCTCATACGTGCCCAAAACAGATAGTCAAGGGCGGTCTCCTCCACATGTTCGAAACCTTGCCTATCAACTATTGTTGCCGCCCTGTCCTTTAATAGCTGCCAGTGTGGGCTTGATACCATTGCAGCCAATGACTCTCTTACCTTCAAAAGGCGCCTAAAGGTGAGGTAATAGCTAGCAAATCTAGTTTTTGCTATTTTCAACAACTCCAATTTGGAGTGAGTATGGAAAAGCCCATGGGTATTGCTATGATTTGTAATAAATTTGATCATTTTTTTACCTCTCTTGTACAAATCACCAAGCCATTTGAATTGAGGTTGTTTGTTTTTGATGATATCATGCGTCAAAAGGTTCATTGTGTGAGCCAAACACCCAGACCAAAAAATGTTGGGGTATTTATCCTCAACAATTGCTCCTGCTGCCTTACAGTTAGCAGCATTATCAGTGATGACCTGTATCACATTGTATGGCCCAGTCTTTTCAATTATTTCAAGTAATGGTTCTGCAATGTTAATGTCGGTTTTGAATTTATCTGAATAATCATAAGCTGCCAGGAACACTGCACCACTAACCGACACAGCCAAAACATTTATCAATGGTTTTCCTTTTACATTGGTCCATCCATCAGAGACAATGGACAACCCATGCTCATTCCACGAACTTGTCATTCTAGCCAAAGAATTTTTTATTTTAGCTCTTTCGTGATCAAGACCCACGGTTCTGGCTTTGTCATACCCAGGGATTTTGTATCCTTTGGGGGCATCATTAATGGCAGAAACCATTTCATGCCAATAAGGTGAGCGAAGAACATTGAATGGCACCCCACATGCATATAGAAACCGGTAAACTTTTGAATCCACATCATTCCTACACCCTTCGTCTAGGAAATCATATATAGTTCTACGCCTTAATCCAATGCCACTGCCTCCAAAACCACTGGCATGGGTGGAAGTTGAACTTGTTTGTCCATGATGTGTTGGGCCTGAATCAACGAAACCCCTAGATCTTTTAGATGATCTCTGTAGGGCAACCCCCTCTTCCTTCCTATATATCTCTCTCTGTGGCGCTGGCACAAAAGTACAAACTTTGATTCCAAAATTTTTAGTTCCATCCCCTAGCATTATCCCACAAAGGTGCCTTCTCAGACGGGTGTATGAACCATGGTATTGTTTATTGCAATGGGGGCAAATAAATTTAGTGGTTCCACCACCTTTCCCTCCTTCCATTTTCTGAACATATTTCCACAAAGGAGTTTGGTCTTGTTTAGTTGGGAAATCTATGTTCTCAGGTTCTCCACTCCCCACTTCCTCCTCAGCATAATCCTCCTCCTCTTCAGGATTTTCTTCAGATCCACCATAACCCTCCTCTTCATCCTCCTCTTCTTTGATTTGCCTCTTTCTTCTAGCACTCTCCAACACCATTATCACAAAGAAAGGAACCAACATGAGGAAAATCCCTAGCCATATAACCATGATGGAAACAAGTTTCAAGTTTCTAGCCTGCAAAACAAATGGAAAAATGCCAAATGGGAATAGGAAATGCAACATAGGAAAAAACAATTCATTTTTTAAGTTTTAAATCCAATAAAATGCAACATTCAAGAAAAATTCAAGTTTTCATTTTTAAACAATTTAACAATCTACAAATTCATCCTAGAAAATACTAAATTGGATTAGAAGGCCTACCTCTTTCTTGCAATTCTCCTATTGCCTTGCTCCTTACTCTCTTTCCTTGGCACTTGCTCTCCTTCAACTCTTGCTCTCGCTCTCCTTCAACTCTTGCTCTCGCTCTCTCAACAGTGAACAAACAATAAAAACTAAAATGAAACCCCCCCCCTTTTTAAACAATTCGATTTTTCACATAAAAAAATTTCCGTGTGGCGGGAAACGTTTTTTTTTCCATTCCGATGTTTAAAAAACGCTCCCGAAGCGTTTTTTAAACGTCAGAAGCGCTCAGGGAGCGTTCTCTCCCGAGCGCTTCCTGAAACGCTCCCGAAAAGACAGGGAGCGTTTTAACAAGTTCGGAAACGCGCTCCCGAAAACGCTCCCCTCAGGAAGCGTTTTCGGGAGCGCGTTTCCGAGCGTTTCCGAAACACTCCCGCACGGAGCACGTTTCCGAAACGGGAACGCAGGGGGTTTGAAGCTTCCCCGCAACCTAGGTAGAGACTTTTCAGGATTTGGACAACAGTGCAGGTTCTACCTTTGGGAAGAAGCTTGAGATTCTATGGAGTATGGCCACATTCGAGACGTATGTCATCATGTTTGACCTTGAGTGTGATGACTTGATTCTGCAGATGTTCCAATGCTTCTTCAGCATTAGGAGACATCATCCTGACACCGTCATAGCACACATGCAGTCCATCCTGTCATCCTGCATGAGAGACCATGAGACCATTTGCCGAGAGTTGCAGACCCGGTTGTTGAGCATTTGGAGGAGAGAGTAGTTGGTCTCATCTGCAGCTTATGAGCTAACCCAAGGGCTAGTTCAGCAGAATATTGGGCTATTCAAGAGACAGTTCCAGGGAGGATATGCTCCAATTTGGTGGATCTGGCAGCAAAAATGAGCTAAGGAGGAAGGGACTTTGCTTCATCTGCAAAGAACCTTGGGGGCCCGATCACTCATGCTTGAGTGATGCAGATGATGCAACGGAGGCAGAACAAAAGGGCATTCCTGTTGTATGCCAGGATGAGGACTCTTCTTCAGGTGAGTCCATGGGATCAGATGCGGATGCTTCTGGGAAGCAAGAGCAGTCATGCAGAGATGATGACAGTAGGTCGGAGCTGTATTCCAGTGTGCAGGGTGAGCAGTCAAGGGACTCTATGAGAGATACTCAGGGTGATGAGTCACTTGTGATGATTCAGCCAGAGCAACATATGATGGAGCAGGATTCAGTAGAGGAGGATACTATGCACATCATGCATGATAGTCCTTTGGGGGAGAGCCAGATGGAGGCTCACATTGAGTCTATTATGGATATATGACTAACCTTGGAGTCAGCCATTGAGGAGGAGCAATCAGATGCACAAACACCAAGTACGGTGACAGCAGTTGCAAATCCATATCCTCTGAAGATGTTGGAGGTTGAAGGGATAGTTTTGCAAGGGGCTAGTGGACAACAGGAGCATTAAATTCCCGATCAGGAGAGGGATGAGCTGTTGGAGATGGTGGAGCATCCATCGTTGGGCAGACACACTGATGAGGTATAGATAGATGCACATGCAGTCAGCAGAGCTGCAGTACTTTCAGGGAGTAGCACTCTCCAGGAGTACATCGATGGGGCTTGCAACATATCTTGCCCACTTTGGCCCAGTATAGAGAGAGAGGCCTTCTTCTATAGGCATATTTTGTCGGCAGACGGGACAGAGTAGTGTGAGTTGATTATGAGCTCGCGACAGCTCTCTAGGCATGTTCCGTACGCAGTTGACACTACATTGGATTCTTCTTCCAAGATAGATTAGCGGGAGATCATGAGAAGGTACCCTATTGATGGTACGATTTTCTTCGTAGGAAGCACAGTAGAGCAGGGGCCCTTAGACATAGCAGATGTTACAGATTCCAGCTGGCAGTGGGGCACAGGTCATCATTTCTTTAGCACTCCATCCCGATTTCAAGAGAGCAGGATCAGCATGGGATTGAGTCAAGATTTGGATTGGAGAGAGGTGATGAGTTGGTACGCATTTGGTGGGGCAGCTTATACAGTTAGAGGTACAACACAACAAGAGCCAAGGAGCATTGATGCTTGTTCGCAGACTTCACTTCATGGGGCATCAACTATAGCCAAAGGCAATGTGCAGTCTCCGCCGTGGGACTTGGGCGATGATTGGCCATGGTGGCGTTGGGGTCCGGGAGGATTGTTTGTTGACAAGTACAGTGAGAGATCAGTTTGGGATCCCGACATTGAGGGGTCTATTCAAAGTGGCTTGACATAGGTGCATAGAGCACCCAAGGGTTTGTATGGGATCCGGGCATTGGGTCTCAGTTGCATCGGGCCAACAGGGTGGCCCACATATTTGGATTGCTTGAGGGCAAGCAATCTTGGGGCGGAAGGTCTGTAATATTCCCTTTTTTAGTGTCACCTATGACAAGGCTAGGATGGACTTCCAGAGTTAGGAGCAGACCGGTCACAGGTACAGGTTGTTGTCATCAGCAGGCCCAGGGGATTTTTGGAGGAGTTTTGAGGAGTTTCTATGCGGTCGGGTGGCATTCGCTTGATATATTCCATCATCTGAGCAGTTTGTGTAGAAATTTCTGATTTCCTGTAACAAATAAAATTTGTATAAAATGGAGTAAATACAAATAAATATAATTACTCTCTAATTAATTAGGATTATTTGTAGCAACGGAACTTGTAGATTTGGTTTCTATAGCAGCAAGACTTGTAGATTTGTTGGCTTAATAGAAAAAATGGCTTTAATTATAAAAATACACAAGAGGGATTTATAATAATATATTATTTATAAAAATGTATGATAAGATATAAGATGATTGAAAGTTACAATGAGGCCCTGCTTATATACCTACGCAGGTGACCTTTCATGAACAGGCATGTCTAACTAATGACTACTTAACATAATCCTAATTAATTAGCGAGTAATTATATTTATTTGTATTTGCTCCATTTTATACAAATTTTATTTGTTACATTGCCTCTTCCTTTAGAAGCTTTGTCCTCAAAGCTTAATTCTGACAATTTCCTTCATCTGGCGTTGTCATCTTGGGTTTGTGTAATTCATCACAGATACCTTGGCTTGTATAATTTGCAGACGATATGGGCCTTGAATTTAGGGTCATCTCTTCTTTCTTTCTTTTTTTTCATTTTTTTTTTTATAAAATAATTTTATGATTAAATAAAGTTAAATTATAACAACAATTTTTTTTTTTATTATAAATATATATATTAACTTATTCATATATATATATATATATATATACCACCCAGAATCGATTTTTTTTTTTTAAGACAGTGTATACCACAAATCGATTTTTTTTTTAACATACAACTATATTATATAATATAGTTTGTATTTAATGTTATGGAATTAACCGATTCACAAGTTGGTGACCCGAATTAAACAAGGGGCACATCGTATCAACTATTCGGCCCCTAAAATTGACGCCCACGATTTATCGACTATATCTCATGGCCCAGATTTTCCAATTTAGCAGTTTTGCTCCTTTGGCATCTTGCCTCATAGCTAACGCATAATTTGTTAAATATCAAGACGGATTTGCCATTGCATTTTGGATAAACGACGACGATTTAACTAGCGATGATGAGCAGGAATCGATTAACAGCGAGGAGGAAAGTGAAAAAAATACTCCCAGCAATCCATACAGTATCTCTGCGGCACAACAAGAGAGGGCACGATACCAGGAGGAACGACAAACAGGAATGGCAGCACAGTGGAGAAGAAGAGGAACAACGGTGCAGGGAAGAAGAAGAAGTACAGAGGGCACGCCAATAACAAATTTTCTCGTCACCAATGACAAGAACACCACCTAGAGGCATTGGAACTGGCATTTGCATACCGACACTACTATCCACATTTATTTTTGACCAACGCCCCAATTTTAATTCCTTGTTTCCTAGATCCACAACATATGCGTTGAAGTACCTTCTCCCTATATTATCTTGAAATAACACAGCAATTGTAGGGTATGGACTGTTGACCACTGGAGTGGCACTTGATGATAATGAGAAGACTCCATGCCCAAGGATGAACCAGGAGACATTTGTACCATCAGATATCATCAGATATCATCAATTCAACAGAGTTTTTAAACTCTATTTCTACTTCTTATCATTTTCTCTTGTACCCAGATTCCACGCCCTACAGGGAATTGTAATAAGTGATGCTAGTAATGATGAGTTTTGAGTCAGTATTGAGTCTGTAACAGGCCTAGGTAACCTGGGACCTTTCCAACAAGTGAGTATTACTCTGGGAGGTTTTTTTTACTTGGTTAATTATCATCTCCCTACTAGGAGTTAATAATTAATTGAGTTTTTTCCTTCAATTTTACCCCAAAGCCGGAGTACGGCTTGATGGTGAGGGTTGGGTGACTCCTAGTGTCTAGAGTCAATGTATATTACCATACTAGATCACACAAAAAATTTCGTGGAATTTGGTTAGGTCTAGATCAGTGTGGAAAAAATCCCGATTTTTTGCAGGCGCCGATAAAATCCCCCGATTTTTTCCCGATTTTTTGAAAGTTGAAAAAGTCGGGATTTAATCATTATAATCCCGACTTTTTGCCGACTTTTTCCAAAAAATCGTGAGGGAGGTAATTTTTTTAATAATTTTTATTTTTTTTTTTGAAAAAATCGGGATTTTTTCGAAAAAATCGAGATTTTTTCCAAAAACTCTGGATTTTTTCAAAATATGAATATTTTTGTATTTTTTTAGTTTTGCCGATTTTTTGCCGATTTTTTCGAAAAAATCCCGACTTTGCCGATTTAATCCCGACTTGAAGCCCTGCCGATTTAATCCCGACTCCGACTTTTTCCACATTGGTCTAGATAGTGATTTTTTAATTTTTTAGATTTCCCGCAAGTCGAAAATTGCAATAAAAATTGTAATTGAATTGTAATAAGTGTTGTCTAGAGAAGTTGTATGGGGTATGAGTAATCAAAATTACACCTCTCACGCTCAACTTTCTACTATGACACACTTTGAGGGGTTAAAAATGTGTTTTGAGCCCTCAAAACCCACTTTTCCTAAGTTAAGTGGGAAATCTGGCAATTAATTAAGCCAGAAATTAAATAAATGGAGAAAAATAAATATCCACACATGCTAAATGAGGTGGAAATGAGGTGGAAAATTATGGAGGAGTTAAAGTGAAGTCCCAAGGTGATATGGACTCCTAAAATCAAGGAAAAGACATGTGCTCAAATAAAATTGAATTTCCGGCGTTAAATGAGAGTTGCTTACTTGGAAATTCGAATTTGTGAAATTAATGCATATTTGGGAGGATTTGGGAGAATATTTGGTGGAGATTTTGGTGGGAAATTGTCCCCACATGGGTTATCAACCATATACACATGTCATTTCATCATAAAATTCGAATTTGGCACATAAGAGAAGAAGAAAATTATGCCCACTTGCCAGAATTCGATTTTTACACTTGGCATTGGAGCTCCACTTACCAAATTCGAATTTTCCTTGAGATCTCCTCCCTTTCACCACTTGGCATATGGTTCTTCATTGGGATTTGCTCCCAACTTTCTATATAATAGAGCCATGGGCTCTCATATTGTAATCATTGTTTACTAGCTATTGTGTTTGCGGAAGCGCTGCTGCCTTGTACACTTTCAGAAATATCAATAAAGACTTTGGGGTTTCATTCATGAGGTGTTCCTCCTTTTGGAGTGTGATGAATTGTTGATCATTGGTATAATTCCTTTTACTCATGCTTTGATCTAATTTGTTTTCATATGCTCTTGTAGATTTGTTAATGTAGAGCTATCTTACATTGACATTTGATTTAGGAGTATGCTTTAGGTATAGAATGCTTTAGTTGGTTTCAAATAAATCTCTAGAGTTTCTTATCATTGTTTATTGCTAGATCTATATGGAACTAATTCTTGATTGAAGATTTGTAGAGGGAACATCTTGTTGGGATCAAAGAATCAAGTGTTGGGGGAAGTCTTTGGAGAGACCAACCCACTCTTGATACATTCTCAAAGGAGCTCTCATTTGTTCTTTGAACCTTCATAGTCTTATCTTACAAAGTGGTTTTGCAGGGGTTTTGAGACATAGCTTGTATACAAGCCAAATACTTCTAAATTTGAATATCTTTTAAAACATTATACTTCATTGCTTTCATTTGCTATCTCAGAGCTTGAATATGATTAAGCAAAGAGGAGAGTTTACTCGAACTCTTTGGCTTAGCTCTTTGTAAATTGTTGTGCAATATTTTGTAATTTTATCTATCTAATATTTGATTGGTTTGGAGCCCTCTTTCGATTTTTTTCTTGTGACAGCTTGAGTGGACAACTGCAAGAAATTACTAACAAGTTGTTGCAGGACCTTTGGGCTGAATTTCAAAATGAGAAAGATAACTCTCTCTTCTTTGGTTGTGGGCATAGAAGAGGCTTAGCTTCTCTTCTCCTATTGTAAAGTCTGAATTTATTTTGAGTTCTTAGAAATTCTCACCGAGGAAAAGTCTATGATCTCAATTTTTATTTGTAAAGACTTTCCTTGGTTTAGAAAAGTCCTCATGGTCATTTCATTCTTGTAAAATTAATAAAAATCTCTGTTTTTGTTGTGGGAGCGTGGGTTTTATCCATTGGCATCCTTATCTCTCCATTCCAAAGGAGAGAATTTGTAGATGGATTGACTTAGTGGTTTTGACGTTTCCGTTTTTTTTTCACATCACATATGCATGCTCTAAGCGGAAAGTAACACAAATCGCATAGTCATTTAATTTCTTAATTTGCAATCTCATTTGCCATCACATACTTATGTTTTGTGATCTATTTCTCATTTGGATAAGTTTCACAATATACTACAAGTAAAGAAGCATAGCACTTTCAATTTATGGCAACTTGAGTTATTGTTCTAACTATGAAGCATATTTAATTGAATCATCTCCATCTTTTCAATAGCACTTGCAAACTCACTTTTATATCATTTAGGCATTTCACTTTTCATACTAGACTTGCATCTCTAAAATTTACCTCCAACTTAAGTTGGTTGAATAAACGTTTTAGGGACCCTCTACCTCTATGGACTCCTCACTGTGAGATCCAAATATTTGAGCGAGGGTGAGGTCTGAGGATTAGAGTTCAATTGTAACCTTGTTGTAGAACTAATTAATAAAATAAACCAAGAGCACTATCTCATCACATTTACTTGCAAAGTTCCCAAATTTTTTGCTATCTTGATGGTTTAAAGATTCACATGCAAATATTATCTCAAGAAGCACTTTGGATGCAAGCATTTTAATTCCTTAAATTTTGCAACAAGCTTAATTCTATGGTACTTGGAAATTTGCTTCTACATACTACTTCATTGCATGTTGTCATTTTAATGATCATTATGCTTATGGATGATTGATATATCTCGTTTCATTGGCAAATACCCTTATTTGGTGTTGCAAATTTAATTTCATATTGTGATCTTGGTCTAACACTTCCTTTGTGGGATTATTGTCATTATATCTTGAATTTCATTTTTGAGCAAGCATTTGTTATCTACTTTAAAGCACTGGTCTATATTTTGAACACGTCATTGAATATTGCTCATATACTTATATGCTTGTTTACATATTGGAAATCGAATCATTGATAAGTAATTCCTTCTAATCAATTCTCCTAGAAATCTCACATTTTTAACTTAGTTTTCCTTTAGGGACCACCCCCCTTAGCTAACCTAGGAGATGGCTTAAACGGAGAGAGTTGGAAATAGGTGACAGCCGCTTCTCTGAGTTCCTTGCCACCAACCACACCTGTGGGGTTGAAGGTTTTTCCCACTAACTGTAGGTAGGTGTAGGCGGCAAGCGATAACAAACCATATAAGAACTTGATATCTAAAACTTGAAGTTCCTCTGGCTTGATGTTGAAAGACTCTTCAATTTCTCCCTTACTGTTCATTGGCATAACGTTCAACGCAACAAGCTTATCTGGAAACAGGATTGCAGTAAATTCAACAGGGACCTACTATCCACAGAAAATAGCAAAACTAGCAACTGTAGTGACACTATGAGACCTCTTGTGAGCAAGTGTCACATGGGCACTATTAAGAGTGCTCTTAACATTATTTTCCTCAAGAAACATCTTAGCACGTGAATCAAGATCAAATATCTTGTCAAACAATGCTTTGGTTTCATCTGGGACCAAAGAAACTACAGCAAAAACAATTGTCCCAAGCTTACGTTTCTTTGGTACAACCACTTCATAGTCTCCCTTTGCAATAGCTCGCAGATCGTCCAACACATGCTTCATAACATGTTCAAATGACACCTGAATCGCGGTGAGATAATTTGCATTTGCAAATAAGATTTCTTTGAGTCGTTGTTCCCACCTGGACCACTCTTTTGCATAGGAACCCTTAGCGTAGTCCATCTTTCCATGCCTATTAGTGTGAAGCTTGTATAAACTCAGTCCTTCATCCAAGATACCTTTAATTGAATCAGGCAAAGGATCCCTGTCAGGTTTCAACAAAGGTATGTTAACAAGCAGGCCAAAACGTTCCTACAGTTCTGTCTCAAATTCCATGGTTGCTTTTACATCTGCTGGTGGATTGATGTCCCTTATTTCAAATTGTAAACAACATAAGCCCCAGTCAATTGCAGCTTCGTTTATTGACTTCACAATATTTTCATAGGGAGTGTCTCTTTCTTCAAATATTTTATCCAATGTGATCTTACCCAATTCACTGCGCAAGGTTGTATGTGCAAGATTGTCTTTTGTAATTAACGATTGATCTAGAATAGGAATAGCTTCCTCTTTCAATTTATCTTTATCTGCATCAGCATGCTCTTCATAATCCTCATCCACATCAGCTTCATCTTTTTGTGTTTTTTTACTGTTGCTGGCAATGATATTTCTTGTATAAAAGGCACATTTATGTCCTACGAAATATTTTTCTCCACATTTCCAACATTTATCTTCCTTTTTTTCCTTTATTACGCATTGGTGGGGGAATATATTTGCTTGAATTTTCCATGGATGTTCTACTTGATTTTCCCTTGGCATAACTAACTGCCTTCACATTATTACAACATTTTTCATCTTTTTGTTTCTCATGATTTTCTTCTTTTTCTTTTTCCACATTTTTATGAAATTTTCCATCTTCTCTATTATAGATTACTACAGAAATTTTTTTACAACGTGCAGAATTTTTTTTTAAACGTGCAGAATTTTTTTTAAAACGTGTTGTGACTTTTGCACATGAATTCTCTAATTGCTGAAGCTTTTCTAGAATTTTATTAATTTTTTCTCTTTCTTCAGGTTCTTCACGTAATGGCACATTGTATGGTAAACAATGTTCCCGAGCTTGTATACTACGTTCATAAGCTTGTAAGACGATGTTGTGCGACATGGCTTCGACTTGGCTTTGATATGGCTCCGATATGGCTTTGATATGGCTCTGATACCACTGTAGCAACGGAACTTGTAGATTTGGTTTCTGTAGCAGCAAGACTTGTAGATTTGTTGGCTTAATAGCACAAATGGCTTTAATTATAAAAATACACAAGAGGTAATTATAATAATATATTATTTATAAAAATGTATGATAAGATATAAGATAATTGAAATTTACAATGAGGCCCTGCTTATATACCTATGCAAGTGACCTTTCATGAACAGGCATGTCTTTTCGACATGCCTTTTCAATTAACTAATCACTACTTAACATAGTCCTAATTAATTAGCGAGTAATTATATTTATTTGTATTTACTCCATTTTATACAAATTTTATTTGTTACATTTCCTACCCCGGTTTTCAGTTTCACCTTATTTCTCCAATTAGTTAAATGCCCTTTCCCATAACCTTACATTCAACAAGCTGGAAAATAAATATTTGCTGAAAACACAAATTCTGGAAAATTTTCACAATGCTGGAAAATGCAGAAATAAAAATTAGCAGACACAAACAGCCATTCAACACATTTTAACACAGTTATTTTTGGTCAAGGTGACCCTGGGAAAACCGCCTACAACTCTTGGGGAAAACCAGTTCGAAAGCTTCTCTTTATTTTCTGAATATTGCTTTTACAATGAGACAGAAATTTACACAACAAAAAAATTACAGCAACTTCATAACAGTACTTATCTCTAAAATCGTGCTAAACTCCACCTCGGTTTTCGTGCCCACAAAAACCGAAATCACAGAAAACAGTCCAGCATTAAATGTTGTATGGACAACATTGAAATATGTGTTGTATGAATGTACGGCCTCCTCGAAAAATGTGTTGTACGGCTTGCTGAAAGCTGTTGTACGACTGCCTCGAGAACTATGTTGTACATCTGCCTTAAATCTGCTGTACGGCCTCGATTTCAGCGTTGATTGTCTGTTGTACGGATTTCAGAAAACAACCCTCTCTCTCCTGTTGTACGGACCTCGATTTTCGTGCCTCTAAACTGATGTATGGTTCTCGAAAAACATGCAGCAATAAATGTTGTCTTTCCTCCCTCGAAATTCGTGCCCTCTTGCCTCGAACTTCGTGCTCTGCCCTTGCTATACGGATTTGCTGAATGTTAGTGTTGCTGCCCTCCTTCTTCTCACTTCTCAAAAAGATCTCCAGCTCTCCTTCTCTCCTTCTCCCAATCTGCTCATGAAAGAATAAATGACCTTTTCCTCATTTTCCTCCTTTAACCTAACCCTAAGAGACTTTTGGGGAATCCCTAAATCCAATGGCTGAAATAGCTTTAGATCTAGGGCTGAGATTAAATGCTCATTTAAATCTCACTTTCTATTTTTTAATTCACCCCACTTTAATAAAGACCCACTTAGTCATTTATTTCCAAAGTCACTTTTCCTTTGTAATTTTACATTGACTTTATTAAAGTCACTTTAAAATTAGACTTTAGTAATTTTATCACTTAAAGTCACTTTTAAATTAAATTTGACTTTATAACTTTATAAAGTCACTTTAAGAGAAAAATTAAATTCTTTTGGACACTTTTCTCTAGGCCAAAGATCAAAGCCTTAGGGAACCACCTGTCCTCTGGTAACCAAATTTCAACAGTTTGACTTTCGTTTCAATGCATTCCGACAAATTTCGGAAATTTGAGTTATTTGTGGGCTTAACTCAACTGATTACGCTCAAGGTGGTATTCTAGGAGGAATACATGATAGAACACCTTAGTGTAATAGCTTATTGGAACCGAGACGAGGATACCTCCATGATGGGATGGTTGGACATGAGTTTCAGTGACCAGAGGAGACGTGGTAGCCGATTTACTCTTTTCTGCATTAAAAAAGAATATTTTAATAAGAGGGAAAAGTGTTCCATAAATAAAAAAATAATAAAATAAGGCTCTATAAGGCTCCAAGAGATATATAAAAGAAAGGGAGGAGGCCATGGAGGGATATTTTGGATCATATCACTTTCTTGTATGAGAGGTTTGAGACGTGGTTCTCTACTTCAGCCGTAGCCCCAGGACAGAAACCCTCGGGTGATTTGTGAGTGTTGGATGGAAACCCAACTCTCTTTGAGGAGACTACATTCAGAAGTTTCACAGAGCTTCAGAGATATTGGAGTAAGAATCATTCAGATCTTCAACAGGTGCTTCAGTGGATTCAGTGGTAGCTGTTGTCGGAGGGAGAGTGCAGCAGTTCAGTTTTGGAGGCCATCGCATTGTAGCAGTGCAGCAGATTATATTGTTGGCCAGTTCTCCATCTCAGCTCTTTTTGGGTCAGATCTATATGTAACCCCGGTTATTATTTATAATAAAAGTTGAGATTCTTCCTGCTCTATGTGGTATTGGATTGCAGTGTTTTATGTGTTTTTATTTACATGGCAATCTTCTGTTAAATGCATGTTAGTTTTACGACATAATTTCTGGTTTAAGTAAATTCATGCAAATTTAATAAAATATCCCATTTGGGGATATTACAAAGAGACACAAGATATAGGCACTTAGCCAAGGCAAAACCCCTATCTAGGGGAAAACCCAGTCAAACCTCTTCCTTCAATAGTTTTCACGAGATAATCTAAGACGCTTCAACCTAGACACAGACTTCCTCCAACCACCAAGTCAACCCTTCCTTCCAGCAGCTTTGATCTAGACCTTCGACCATATAGCAGCAAAACTTCGATCTATGTAGCAGTAGCACTTCGATCCCTGCAACTTCGACCTCCAGCAACTTCAACCCTCCAACTACAGAATTTCGATCCTGCAACTACCCAATAAACTTGTAGGATAGAGAGAGAGAGAGATAGTCCAAAAACTTTGATCCTACAATTGTCCTTCTTCTCCTTGTACTTCGCACTTTTTCTGCACTTCTTCTTGTGTATATCAAACTTGTTGAGTTGGTGAGAAAGTAGATCGAACTGCACTTGTATATATAGCCTTATTGTCAGTCGAATTGCTCCTTTGTAGGCTGACTTCATCAAGCAAGGGCTGACTTGGTGTGGAGGTGACAAAATTCATATTTGACTCAAAAATAATTCTTTTTAAATGATTCAAAAGCCCAAGAAGGATCTCATAAAATGTACAATGACTCTAATGACTCAAAATAAATCCTAGGAGTCCTCAACGGGGACTTTGACTAATAAAATGATGACCCAAGCTTGAAACCCATGCTTTAATAAGTCATTGTAATAATAATAAAAAATTTCTTTTTCATTCCTTTGATAAATACATTTCATAATGACTCAAATACAAATATGAAGACCAAACCTAGTTACATTCTTCAACAAAGACCATGTCAAACATGCAAGCATCAAGGCGGCCTCATGGAGCAACAAGTCAGCCTAAGGACATGTCAAGTCAACCTAATAGGAGGCTTAAGGAAGCCTATATATAGGGCACTCGGGCTCATTTGGAGACACTTCACTCTCACACACAAGTTCGATCATAAGGACAAGAAGTAGTGCAAAGAAGAAGAAGACAAAGGAGGGAGGAAAATTCGAGCTATTTTGGATTTGTTTTTGGGCTACTTCTCTCCCCACGTGTGAAGGAATTACGGCACATATTGCTGCAGTGAAGTCGAGTTGCAAAAGTGAAGTTAGGTCATCAAGAAGAGTTATTTTTGGAAATTTGGGTTCTCTAGGTGAGAATCTACCCAAGCGAAGAAGACAAAGTTGCAGTTTCCGAACAAGTCGTAGTTGCAGTTGCAGTTTCTGAAGTTGTAGTTGCTGAGTAGGTCAAAGTTGTTGGAAGGAGAAGCAATTCAAAGAGAAAGCATTGACTTGGTCTTGGAGGGGTTCTTGGTCAAGGGTCTACATCTTGGAATTCGGCAATTGAACATTCTATAAGAAGAAGATTTCTGGTGGGTTTTCCTCTCAAGTTGGAGAGACTTGTTGCCCCTAGATTTCTCACCAAGGGGCAGTTGGTACTAACACCGAAGCCATCTTAGGGACACGGGAGAGGACGCTAAGGAGTGGGGTCATCTGGGAGTACTTGATCACATTGAAATAATTTCTGGTTGAGGACGCCATGTGGGACACTGAACAGATCTTGCAACATCCAGCGTTACAGTTGCTTGAGGACAAGCAACATTTGGGAGGGGAGGATTGTAATGTCCCTTCTCAATCAATTTTGCCAAAGTAGAATTACAATTTTGCAATTTTGAAGCCACTACAATTTTGGGACACCAACTTAGGAAAAGTGGGTCAAAATATTTGAGTTGGTGGAATGTAGGGGCCACCCCCACATGAAATACGCACCCCTTGGAGGAAAAAGTCGATTTGGCTAATGGAGATAGAAATATTTGATGGAGGGAACCATAAGAGAAGAAGGCAGCAAATAAAAATAGGACGAAGAGCGCAGCTATTAACTTGTCATTTACCATTGTTGCTCAAGTTGTTCAGCTGAGTTACAAATATTGTTGAGCACAAAAGTTTTCCAAGGAGAAGACTCACCCCTTTCTTCGGTGGACCTTGAGTTCCACCCTAGGAAGGTATCACTAAGTTCAGTGGGAGCAATTGTGGGGAGATCACAGTGCCTTTCAGCCACCTTTCCTTAGCCAGTTCGTACTCCAGGAAGGACGCAAAGGCCAATTCGTACCACTCAATAGAGCTGGTTCATGGGGGTATTTTGACAGGAGAAACTTGTAGTGATTTAACTAGGGGAAGACCAGCATTTGTGGGGAGTTTTGGGAGTTAGGAATTGTTGCTTTGGAGGAGGTTGAATTTGTTTTTTTGGGCTTGCGCAGGGGGTCATTGGGCATGAATTCGTGGAGCTAGAAGCAACTCTCTTGTGTGGGATATTGGCGTAGAACTCTCTCTCTCCTTCCGAGCATAATTTTGGGAGCACACCAACAAGAGATTGAGGAGAGATAAGGCCACATTCAATAGCTGAGTATTTGGGGGACAGAGTGTCTGGTCAGGAGGACGTAGCACAATATTGGAGTAATTATGGGAGGTCGGAATTAACCCGATTCTTTTCTAAGTTTTGTTGAGGCAGGAATTGTTGGAGGTGTTCTAAGCCCTCAAACGCCAGTTTCCTACAGCAACAGTGTAGAAAATTTATGGGTGCAGCGTCGGCCTATTGGAGCCAATTTCGTGTGAATTTCCAGCTATCTCCATGTTGATTTTTGGCAACATCGAATGTGCTCTAAGTCTCAAATTTTGCAGGGAGGCTTAGGCACATGCATTCCAAAGAACCCATAAAGTGTTTTGGGAAATTTCACCCAGATTGTGTTTTATGAAAATAATTAATTGTTTTTAATGGAACACTAAGTCTAAACTTAGGAATTAAAATAATTAAAGAATATTAATTAAAATAGGGTGTGAATGTTCTAGAAAAAGACGAAGATCAAGCCAACTTCACCTTAGTTGTTGATTAGCGATTTAATCTCGGCCATTGAAGTCTCAATGAGAAGATTATAAGGACTTGATGGGGCATTTGGAAAATACACCGAGAGACCGACAAAGTCTAGAGATCAAAATTATTTAGTGAGCAGTGCTCAGGGAGAAGATCGATCGAGAAGATTCTTGCAGAGAGGGGCAAAGATAATTGTTGGTTGGAGATTTTCCTGAGCCGGGAATACATTGCAGAGAAGACAAAGGCCAGTACATAGAGAGGCAGTGTAGCAACTATTGTAAAATGTAACTAGGTCGGTGTTCATGTTGACTATGTAATTATGAAAAGAAGCAGACAAAGATAATAAAACGTATTTTGTTGTACTTGCTTCATGGATTTCATGAGCAAGATTTTATTATGTAGATAGACTTCTTCTTGATGTCTATTAGGTTCTTGTCTTCTAGGATTAAGTGTCAAAATCATGAAGGATCCACTTCAGATGGATATGCTCCAAGACCTTGTAAAGAAGCTCTCAACAGCCCTCTAGAAGTGTTGGTAGACAAGCTCAAAATATAGCGGAAACAACCTACAACAATATGGGAATATATGTGAAGTAATACCTCATAAAAATGTTGGAGAAAATAAACTACAAGTTGGCCTAATTTGCAAGCTACCTAGTCGGCCTAAATACCAATTGAATGGTTGGCCTAATAGCTGGACAAGTCATCTATATATATGACTATCCTGCGGCTCATTTGGAGAACAAGAAATTTGTGGATCAGTCTGAGCCTTTTCAGAGTTTAAGTACAGATCTAAAGGACAGAATTTGGTGTGGATTCAAGAGTATAAATTGCGGAAAGAACAGTGCAGATCTGAAGGAAAAAGCAAAGTCTGAAGGTCTGAAGGTCTGAAGGTAAAAGCGAAGTCTGAAGGTCTGAAAGTCTGAAGGTAAATCTGAAGTATAAATATTAAGTGTTGTAGGTAACCCCGAAGTGTTGAAGGTAAATTCGAACTGTTGAAAGCAAATGCTACATGTTGAAGGCAAGTGAAGTGTTGAAGTGCAGATCTGAAGTGTAATGTAAGGAAGGTAAATCTGTGATTTACCTTCCTACAATAAAAGTATTACTTCTGCGTAAATATTTGTGTCTTATGCATTTTGATAATTGACTTGATGAAAGATTAACTGAGAGAATACATAAGCTACACAAGCTAGCTCACAAGTAATTATCAAGAAGAGAATATGTATTAACCGTAACCCCTCCAAATTCTCAACAGCGGCTACGCAGAGGCAGCGCAGTGCCACGCAAAGGCAGTGTTGCGGCCTTGAGAAGATCCGAGATCCATTTGAGGATCAATCAAATCTAGTGCCGGAGTGTCAGTGTGAGACTTGAGGGGGCCAAAGATCAGTATCCAGCCAGCAGAAGAGCCAGCAAGGAGAGATGATGCAGTCCCCACACAAAGTGACGCAGATATGCGCAGAGGCAGCATAAGGCTCATCGACTCAGTCAGGATTTTCCAGTGTCAGTGTGAGGTAATCCTCACTAGCTCTTTGTCAGTCAGATTCTCTGTGTGGATGGACAATAAGGCATCCCAGATTGTATTCAAAATTACTGCATAATATATCAAACCCTCAGTTGTTGCACCAGTTTTCCCACATTGGGTTTTTCCGGGGACTTCGTCCAAAAATAATGGTGTCATGTCTCTATTGTTTATTCTTGCTTAGATCTTGTTTCTGCACTTATTAATTTTCCGTAGTTTAATTTTGTGAAGGTTGTACTGTATGGGTTTCAATATTTACCGTAGAACATAGTAAACAATTTGTTCAATAATTAACAAATAGAAGAATTCTCATCAGTTGTTGCAGTAGGATTCCGGGTAGCTGAATTTTCACATGGTATCAGAGCTTGTTTAACAGTGCAGGAGGAGCAAGAGAGTAGACCAAAAGGATCCAGCATTAAAGATGAAGCAGGAGATCAAAGAGTTGCGTAACCAACAAATCGATTTCCCTAGTGATTGTGTAGTCGAAGCCAGGAGGGCTAAATTTGCAAGGAAATATCTCTCTGATTGAGTCGACAGAGAGATAGGATTTTCCAATTTGTAGTTTGTCAAAGGCGGAGGGAGCAACACAGCAGATTCAGCACAAATCAGCAACTGGTGGGACGCAGTTTTCTTGTGGCAGCAGTTGCTGCTGCAGAAAGCGTCAGAAGAGAGTAGTAGAAGACATTTGGGGGAATTCTGACCTCAGAAAATTTCTTGCCCAAAAAATTCTAATTTCCTATGCAGAAGCAGCGAGTTCGTGACTTATTTGGCTTACTCCAACAGGGAGTGCGTAGAGTCAGTTGCGCAGAGGGTTAGAGGCAGCAGTTTGACAATGATTGGGTGAGATGGCAGCTAGTGGGTTGCGTGATCAGGATCGGTTGGAGGGTGCCTCCAACTATATAATCTGGACGGCAAGGATCTCCTTCCTTCTGGATGAGCATGACCTCAAGGGCTTCATCAACAGTGCATTGATTGAACCTGTGGATTCGCACCATTAAGAGCCTTCAAGAAGAACATGGCAAAATCCAAACGGTTGATCCTCAACAGGGTGAAGGATCATGTTGTCTCACATATTTCCAGCAAAGGGACTGCAAAAAAAATGTGGGATGCATTGGCCACGCTATATCAGGGGTCTTCCGAGCAAAGGAAGATGTTTTTGGAGGAAAAGATGCTGACTACCAGAATGCAGAAGGGTGAACACATTGATCCATTCCTTGCAAAACTTCAGGAGGTCTGAGATCAGTTGGCCGTTGTAGGAGCAGCTCCTCAGGCCACAGAGATGGTCAAATTGGCCTTAAATTCTGTGCCCGAAGAATATCAAGTCTTTGTATAGACTCCAAAGTATTCTGGGAAGAGAGAAGTTGTTGGATTGGGAAGGAATGTGGGAAGCTCTTCAGCAAGAAGAGATGAGGAGAGACTTACTCACGTGTAAAATTGATGGCAGCACCAGCATGGACGAAGCCCAAGGAGGAGGAATGCAGCCTTTGCATCAAAGGGGTAGCAGGAGCAGCGGAGACGAAAGAAGGACGTCTCAAAGATTAAATGCTTTCGGTGTGGCGAGATGGGAAATTACGCTACATAGTGTCCTCTCAAGAAGAAGGATAAAGATGAGAAGCATGATCCCCAGGCTGCAGCTGCGAAGATTGAGGAGGAGGAATTTGCGATGATTGCCCACGTATCTCCAGGGGAGAATTGGGGTGATCTAGAGTTGTAGTTCAACAAAACTGCAGTTGGGCAAGATCCTTGATGAGTCCACCTCTCGGATTATCACCTTGCTACAAGAGCCCAAATCAAAAGTAGCAGGATGGACAAGTTTCAGTTGGTGGAGAGGAGTGCAAAAGGGACAGCGCAGTGGCTAGAGAGCACCAGAGTCTGAGCAGTGTAGAGCAAAGTTGGCAGCAGTACAGGGAGGCACAGTGTAGACTCAGCCGCAACGCAACAACTTCAGAGGGACAGTGCAGAAACTAGCAGCAGTCAGATCTTCAGTATGAGATGCATCCTACTGAACACTTAGTTCAAATTTTGGATGTTTTTCTATTGCAGTGAGCAACAGAGCTACAGTGTAGTGGCAGTGGGCAGCAGTACATAGTGTCAACAACAGCATGGATGCAGCAACGCAGTGTTGGTGGGCTGCAATGTCAGACGTCAATAGTGCAGAGGGAGATGTTGTAGAATCAGAGCAGTACTTCAGCTCGATTTATTGCTAGAGCACATTCCTTGCTAAGAGGGAGTGTTGATTTCTGGTAGCATTGGATGTGCTCTAAGTCTCAAATTTTGCAGGGAGGATTAGGCACATGCATTCCAAAGAACCAAGAAAGCGTTTTCGGAAATTCCACCGGAAGTGTGTTTTATGAAAATAATTAATTATTTTGAATGGGACCCTAAGTATAAACTTAGGAAATTAAAATAATTAAAGGATATTAATTAAAACAGGGTATGAATGTTCTAGAAAAAGACAGAGATCAAGTCAAGTTAATCTTAGTCGTTGATTAGTGATTTAATCTCAGACATTGAAGTCTCAACGAGAATATTATAAAGACTTGATGGGGCATTTGGAAAATACACCGAGAGACCGACAGAGTCTAGAGATCGAAATTCTTAAGTGACTAGTGCTCAGGGAAAAGACCAATCGTGAAGATCCTTGCAGAGAGGGGCACAGATAATTATCGGTTTGATATTTTCCTGAGCTAGGAATACATTGCAGAGAAGACAGAGGGCAGTACACAGAGAGGCAGCAGAGCAGTGCCATGTAGAGGCAGCACTGTAGCCTTGAGGAGATCCGAGATTCAGTTAAGGATTAGTCAGATCTAGTGCCAAAGTGTCGAGGTGTGAGACTGGAGGGGGCCATAAATCAATATCCTGCTAGCAGAAGAGCCAGCAAGCAGAGGTGACGTAGTCCCCACGCAGAGACGCAAATCTGTGCAGAGGTTGTGCAGAGGCAACATAGGGCTCATCATCTCAGTGTTTGGTCAGTCAGGATTTTCCAGTGTTAGTGTGAGGTAATCCTCTTTAGCTCTTTGTCAGTCAGATTCTTTGTGTGGATGGCCAATAAGGCATCCCAGATTGTATTCAGAATTACTGCATAATATTTCAAACCCTCAGTTGTTGCACCGGTTTTCCCACTTTGGGTTTTTTCAGGCACTTAGTCCAAAAATAACAGTGTCTGTCTATTGTTTATTCTTGCTCAGATCTTGTTTCCGCACTTATTTATTTTCCACAATTTAATTTTGTGAAGGTTGTAGTGTATCGGTTTCAATATTTACTGTAGAACACAATAAATAATTTGTTCAGTAATTAACAAATAGAAGAATTCTCATTAGTTGCTGTAGTAGGATTCCGGGTAGCGGAATTTTCACACTCCATAGCTAGCCCAGGTGCACACTTTCCACCACCTATTGTACTCAGTTTTCAACTCATTATTAATAAAACGCCTCAGAATTCTTGGTGCTGCAATATGGGTTTTGTACTTGTTTATATGTTGTAGTTAGTACATGCCTTTGATAATATACTTAATATTTCCATTAGGAATATTACAAACTTTGATGGCACATGAAGCCTCTAACATATCCCCAGTGATGGAGTCTTCAAAAATTTTAAGGTGCAACTTCAGTGGTCAACAATACCCTACCTTCAGATGATTTCGCCACTAAACATAATAAATAACCCTCATGCTTGATGTGTGATGTGTGAAAATTTCTTAATGTTACACTTATGCAGAAATCTTACTGTTAGATCTGGTTATGCTCCTCCTACTTAATTAAGTTATTAAGCTAAAAATTCAGATTAATATCGAAGCAAAACACATAAAAGACTTTCACCAATCCAGATCTTAAAAAAGTACATGCACACATAGACAAAGTGACACAATGATTTTCTGGACAAATAGTCCCCGGAAAAACCCAATGTGGAAAAACTGGTTTGATGGCTGCTGGAGGGTTTTATTATTAAGAATTTCCTGAATACAGCAAATCTAGGTTCCAGATCTGGAAAACCCGACAGAGATAAAATAGATCTACAACTCATCAGTTGTTCTGAAGCCAAAATAATGATTGATCCACACCCTCAAACGGGATTTATAGAACTCAGCCAAAATTAGGCCATAGAAACCCCAGCGCTACCCCTGAAGCCCTTGCGTCAGCGTTTGAAGCCCCTGTGTCCCTCAATGTTGGCCTGGAATGGGCTACGTTACCCCAGACTAGGTGACGTTGTCCTTACACTGCCCCTTTGGGTCTCTGTGTAATCCCTGAGGGCTTCCAGCTGAATCACATTGTCCTGGGAGGCACTACACAACACCTGCGTAGCACAAATGCTACCCTCTCTGCTCCTGCTCTCCTGCGTCTTTGCGCTACCTCTCTGAGCTGATCTTTGTCTCTTGCTGATTCTAGACATTGGGATCAGATCATCCCCTTTGTCTAAATTCCCCTCTCTGCAGCTGAAACACTTCCGAGAATTCTTAGCAAACCCACTCTAGAATCTCAACTTAGCTTCAATGCTTTGCCTCTGCGTGTCTTTACAAATGACCCCAAGCCTTTCCTTTATAATTTTCTCGTTGGGAAACCAACAGCCATGATCAAATCTTGAATCAATGGCTAAGATTAAAAGAAAGCTTGATCTGTGTGACTTAAGACAATTTCATCACATGTTTAATTTAATTAACTTTAATTATTTCATTTTCCTAGCCATGATCAAATCTTGAATCAATGGCTAAGATTAAAAGAAAGCTTGATCTGTGTGACTTAAGACAATTTCATCACATGTAATTTAATTAACTTTAATTATTTCATTTTCCTAAGTTTAGACTTAGGAAATACCTTAAAATAATTAATTAATTAAATATCTCCCAAACCAGATGAAATTTTCCAAATCCCTTTTTCGGTCTTGTAGATCAAGTGTACTCTAGTCCCTCCACAAAATTTGGGAGCTAGAGCACAACTGATGCTATCCCAAATACACAAAATCTCAACACTCCCTCTTAGCATCAGGAGTGTGCTCTAGCAATACATCACACTATGCATTACAAGATTTTGGGCACTGGTTTTGTGTTGTTGATGCTTGGCCTGCTGCCACTTAACTCTGCACTGCTGCTGCCATTTTGTACTGCTTCCCATGATGCTGCCACTGCCATTACAACATCTGTACTGCAACTCCCTCTCAATTTGTTGCATCTGTGTTGCTCATAGCACTGCCACTGCTGCACTACAACTTCAGTTGTTGAGAGAAACAACTGAATTTCCTGCCCAATCTTTGACAGACTGCATTCTCATCACTGAAGCTCCATAGGCTGCTGATCTATGTTGGCATTTGAAGGATGATTCACAACAACAACTTTGCACTGCATAAGCAGACTCCCTTTACACTATTGAAGTCACATCAGCCCCTTGTGCTGAAATCCCTCATGTTGTTGCTGTGCTGCACTGTCCTCTTAAAGCCTCCACGCTGCTACAGCTCTGCTCTGCGTTGTTGAAGTCACATCAGCCCCTATGTTGTTGTTGCCTCTACATTGTTGTTGCATCTGCACTGCGCTGCTCCTTCCAGCCTTCAGATCTGCCTCTGCTTCATCCGTGATTTATGCACCCACTGCTCCACTTGTCCCGCTTATGTCTTAAGGCTACCGTATCTCGCATATGATCTAAGAGATTATTTTCTCAAGGATCCCGCCCTACATTCTGTAGTTCCTCTACAGATCCATGTTGCCCCACTTTCGTGGTTCATGAGCGCTCATGGCTGCATCATCTTTCGACCCATCATCTGCCATAGCAACCTTGGAAGAAGAAGCTTCATTGTCCCTTTTTTTCTGAGGACAATTGCTAGCAAAATGTCCTAATTCACCACACTAGAAGCACTTGATCTTTGATAGATCCTTCTTCTTCTTTCCCTGCTACCTCTTTGATGCCAAGGCTACATCTTCTTCATCTTCTTTCTTCACTCTACTCAATCCAGAGTTATACTGCTTCTTGGTGATTCTGCGAAGTTCTTCTTGATGCAAAATTGCCCAGAAGTTGTCCCAATCTGGGAGGTCTGCTCTGCCTAAGATACTTTAAACAAAGGTTTCCCACTCATCTGTGATTGCGTTGAGAGCAGTCCTGACCGTCACATCATCCTCCACTTTAGCACCCATTGCAGTCAACTGATCTCTGATTGACTGCAATCTGAAGAGGAAATGTTCTATGTCTTCTCCCTTGGTCATCATGAATGACCTCATCTGAGTCTCCAACGACATCTTCGTTTGGACAAAATTTTCCCTCATATACGGAAGTTAAGGCCTTCCACATCTCATTAGCTATCGTTTTCTCAGTTATGTGTGGGACAATATGGTCCTTAATTCCATCCATGATCAGCCGCTTGGCATGCCCAGCAGCTTCATTAAGCTTCCTAAGGAGATCTGCATCAGTCGGTGTGACCAGAGTTTGCTCTGCCTGGTCTCTTAGATGATATGCCTCTAGGACTATCAGGATCCTAGCCTTCCAAACTAAGAAGTTGGAAAGGCCATCCAATCTGTTCTGATCACGCAGTCCATGAGAAGCCATTTGCTCAGAAATGTGTTGGAACTTCCCTTTCTCTTTGCTTAAGAACTGATCTAAGGCCCTTGGCGAAACAAGCACCTTCTGCTCCCTCTGACAACTGATTTCCCTTCTTGGAAATCTGCCATATAAACAATGATTCAGCTCTCTTTGATCCTCTGATCAATCTGCAAGTTTCTTTGGCTAGAAACTCTCTGATAAGTTGATCTCCTCCCGCTCTTTGTCACTTGAGCTTAGGCTAAAAATCTGAAAACTTCATAAATTTAACCCCACCAACACCTACTAAATTTCTGCAGTTGTGCTTCGGGCTCTGGAATTGACATATTTAGATCTGCGTCACACTTGCTGGCTTCAAACAATCCCAAAACTGCCTCTGCGCAGGAATTGCGTGGGCCTGCTGTGAGACAGCGTTGGACTGCATCACCCTAACCTCTGCGTAACTTCTGCTGCTCTGAAAGTTGCGTTGGCCCTTCATATCTGCCCTTCTGCTGCTCTTCCTGCTACTTTCTGCAGCAAGAACCTTCAATCTTTTGTTAGTGACCCTCCTAGACCTACAATTGCTCTAATACCATGTGAAAATTTCTGAATGTTACACTTATGCAGAAATCTTACTGTTAGATCTGGTTATGCTCCTCCTACTTAACTAAGTTATTAAGCTGAAAATTCAGATTAATATCAAAGCAAAACACATAACAGACTTTCACCAATCCAAATCTAGAAAAAGTACATGCACACATAGACAAAGTAACACAGTGATTTTCTGGACAAATTGTCCCCGGAAAAACCCAATGCAGGAAAATCGGTCTGTTGGCTGCTGGAGGGTTTTATTATTAAGAATTTTCTGAATACAGCAAATCTGGCTTCCATATCTAGAAAACTCGACAGAGATAAAATAGATCTGCAACTCATCGGTTGTTCTGAAGCCAAAATAACGACTGATCCACACCCTCAAACGGGATTTACAGAACTCGGCCAAAAGTTACGCCATAGAAACCCCAGTGCTGCCCCTGAAGCCCTTGCATCAGCCTCTGAAGCCCCTGCGTCCCTTAGCGCTGGCCTGGAAAGGGCTACGTTACCCTAGACTAGGTGACGCAGTCCTTACACTGCCCCTTTGGGTCTCTGCGTAACCCCTGAGGGCTTCCAGCTGAATCACGCTTACCTGGGAGAGACTGCGTAGCACAAATGCTGCCCTCTCTACTGCTGCTCTCTTGCTTCTCTGCACTGCCTCTCTGAGTTGATCTTTGTCTCTTGCTGATTCTAGACCCTGGGATCAGATCATCCCCTTTGTCTAAATTCCCCTCTCTGCAGCTGAAACACTTCTGAGAATTCGTAGCAAACTCGCCCTAGAATCTTAGCTTAGCTTCAGTGCTCTACCTCTGTGTGTCTTTACAAATGACCCCAAGCCTATCTTTTATACTTTTCTCTTTGGGAAAGCAACGGCCATGATCAGATCTTGAATCAATCGCTAAGATTAAAAGAAAGCTTGATCCATGTGACTTAAGACAATTTCATCACATGTTTAATTTAATTAACTTAATTATTTCATTTTCCTAAGTTTAGACTTAGGAAATACATTAAAATAATTAATTAATTAAATATCTCCTAAACCAGATGAAATTTTCCAAATCCCTTTCTTAGTCTTGTAGATCAAGTATACTCTAGTCTCTCCATAAAATTTGGGAGCTAGAGCAAAACTGATGCTACCCCAAATACACAAAATCTCAACATGATGACTAATAACCAATAAAAGAGTGCCATGTCACCACCCCTTGGGGTTTTACCATTTTAGCCCACTAACTGAGGTCTCCAACTTAAAACTTGAATATCTCTCAAACCGTGAAGAACTATGTGGCGTGCCACATACCACCGGAAATATCTTGACGAGGAGAATCCAATAAGGATGACCCTAACATGAAAATTCATGAATTTCCATGTAATTTTGAGTGACAAAATGTAGGGCAACTCTTGTTGTTGCTTGGGTTGACATCAATGATAACCACCTATCACATATTTTATTGTACAACTGAAGAAACTCACTTTCTAAAAAGTTCTTTCTCCATTGTCATGGCTATTGCGAATTTTATGATTGAGGAGTTCTCTCCTTGGACTACATTGTACATCATTTTGGCAATCTTAGTGGACGATTCAAGGAATCATTTTATCATATGTGAGGCTTGATTTTTGCATGCTTTTAATGTCATTGGCTAATAGTAGGAACCTCTTCCAAAGAATGTTTTATGAAGGCCTTACAATGGAAACTTTTCCAATTGAGTAGGAGTAATGGGAGGAGTTTCTCCTCCTTATTTCCTTTTGTTGTTATATTTCTGCATATATTAATCCTTCACCTATCAAACAAGTAGTTCTTGTAATTAATATATTACTGTTTCCAGTTGGGCTTATCTTGGATTGGAGGGTGGGGTGTTATGTTACATGCAATAAAAAAGTATATATATATATAGGGAAGCACCTTCATCAACATTATTCAAGAGCACTCCTACAACGATTTTTTTTGTTAAGGCTTACTCCTCAAACACCACCTAGAGCTTCTATTTCCATAGCCTAAGCAATCCTTGTAATATTCCCAATTAGCAGCAGCTAATTGGAAATATTAATTTTGATCAATTTTGCCTTTATAAAGTTAAAATAAAAATAAAGTGGGTGAAAGGAGAATATAACTCACTAAAATAAAGTGCACTCCCTAGTAGACTCAACGTTGTGACTTAAGTGGGCCAAGGGGGGCCAACAGATTACGTAGAGGGGGACCCACTTAGACCACGTGGGCCATGACAGCGCAGTTTAGTTGGCAACATGGGCCAAATGGAGGCTACGTAGGAGATGGTGGGGCCTAGGGTTGAGAGAGGCCCATTGTTATAAAAAGGAGGAGAGCCTCCTCATTTCCTCATTCAAGTTTATGCATATTGAGTTGGTCACTACGACTTTGAGCACGTTGGCTGTTTAGCTTGTCTGCAGCACTGTTTAGTGCATTTAGCGTCTCCGTTCGGAGATCTCACCCTCAGCCCCGAGAGACTTCGAGTGCTTGCTCGGGTGAGGTTGTCCCATCAGTATTTTGCAGGAGGATTGGTGTTTGGCTTTTGGGGAGGAGTAGTGCATCCATAGACTGTGCAGTCTTGAGAGGGAGGACGCAGTCCATTTTGAGGGAGATCTGGAGAGGCATTGTTTCGGAGGATTTTGGTCAAGAGATTGAGCAAGGGGCCAACCCTTGCCTATTGGAGACTTTTGGGTGAGCAGGAGGTCATATTTTGGAGTATTCCATTCAGTCTCAGCACAGAGCCTTGGAGGATAGCGTAGATGCTCAAGGAGGGTATTTTCGGGGGTCAGCCATTCCAGAAACGCTCTCTGGGCTTTTCTGGGTATTGTGAGTAGAGGCGGATTCCAGAGTTTCAGCTCATTCCGAGTAGGGGAGCAGCCCCAACTACTCATTTGGTTCCAGCAGTAGCAGTTACACGGCATTTTTCCAACAGCTTGGACGCAGATCAGAGAGGGCAGCCATTCCATCGATATTCTGAGAGTATTCCCACACTTGCCTGGTGCAAGTCGAGGTGCCATCACTCTGATCACCTCTTGTACTCATTGCTATTTCTCAGTATAATAAAATGGCTAAGTATTCTCTCTATTTTATGTGTATCTATTGCATATATTGTTCCTAGCATTTCATGTACTGTCGTATGATCCGCATCACTGCTTATTTCCCTTTGAGACATTCTCGTTGCTATACCATCTGTTGTGTTTTAACTTTTGCCCATACTCTATAGACGGAGTCTGGTAAGGGCCAGGTAGCCTCCAGATCTCATCCTCTTTTCAAAGGTGAAATATCTGGTAAACGCCCCTCCAGTCCATCTCTGGTTTAGAGTTGACTGTGTTTGAGAGATATCCCTGAAAGGGGATATTACATTGGTATCAAAGCTCATAGATCTGGCTCAGCCTGTGGAGCAAGTTATCTATGCCACCGGAAGAGAAGCCGTGGGGATATTTTTCTATGAAGCAAAGAGGGTAGGCAGAATCTTACCCACCAAAGGCAGTAGAGGTGGAAAATATGGGGGTTTCAAAACAGTGTGACCAGCATTTACCAGCCTTCGGTAGGCCAACCAGAATCACAATGCCTACATTCTTACCTCCAGTACTGAGTGAGAAAGGTAGGCGACATGATCATATACCTTTTAGAGATTATATCCGTGAATGGCAATCCATGGGGGAAAACTTCAGAGCGGCTTTGCCCTTCAGAGATTACTGTCAGCTCAGGCAGGATGAAGGAGGAAGGAACAGTGGGGTTTCTAGCATGTAGAGTGCAGAGTTGTAGCGTACCACTAGGAGGACACCTTTTCCCACGTTCGATGGATCCACTGACTGCATGATTCGGGATGAGGTGGAAAAGTTGGATACCTCTTTCCAGTGTGACCGAATAACGGAGGGGGAAGCCATCAAAATGGCTACCTCGCACTTGGAGGATGAAGGCACACAGGATCATGGGGACCATGTGGATACACCCAGTATGACGCAGGGGTCACCTCTGTTGGAGACTTCTTTGACCATATCGGTTGACATCTTAGTAGAGAGAGTAGAGCTTACCCCAGTAGTGCCATCCATTGAGGTGATGACCGTGGTAGTGTCCGAGTTTTCGAGTGGTAGCAGCACGCGGCAGATGGGTGTGGTGCCGGGAGATGGATCCACCTTTGATGAGGCACTAGGAGATACAGAGGTATTGGACGATGGTCGTACACAACGGTGTCATCAGCTTCGAGCTGACCTTCTAGTTTTGGAAGGGAAGGCCACATCAGTACGAGAGGCTATTTTGTTACAGAACGAGGAGCTAGAGGGCATGAGAGTGGTTTGTGCCGAGTCAGCAGCCAAGTTGGCCCACATTGGGGAACGGTTGGACTCCCTAATGGTACAGCTAGAGGGGACATTGGATTGTTAGAGCAACCCCCTTCAAGCATGCATAGACAGGGCTAGCAGCATTATTGGGTCACCTCTTCCCATTGGAGAGAGAGAGGCCGAGCCACCTAGTCAAATCTCATACGTTGACTTGGTTAGCAGGATGAGACGATCGGAGTGGCACAGGGTGCAGCATCCACATGTTGAGGTGGGATGGCGAGAGATTTTGAGTTGGTACCCGGTGGAGTGGGCTATGATGATAGTGGTGGACCTGGGTGTAGTTCAGCAGGAGTTTCCAGGTGCTGGGAATACAGGAACCGCAGATTGGCATTGGGATCTAGGTGGGACTACTTGTCGTTTCCCAGGCAGGTTGGTTGACTATGTCTTGGAGGGTACAGTTGGCCTAGCAGTTGAGCATGTGCATTTTCTAGGGGAGTTTCGGTCATCTCCAGTGGCCAACCAGTTTATGGACAGACTCCCTAAGTTGTCTTAATATGACACTTGTACACGGGGTCACAGAGTGATCAACATACCTTGGCAAAGGCTTGTCGGAGGAGGTGGCATTGGCAAGCCACCAAATGGTGCCTTGTATGGGGCCAAGGGTTCTTCACCTTTGTGTGGGGCACAGAGGTCACAGCGGAGTCAAGTAGTGGTGGTATCACTACTAACGCATAGGGAGATTCACTTCTCGGACCCCTCGGGGAGGGTTTGGAGTGATGATCCATTCGTCGGCAACTATAGCGATGCGACAGTGGAGATGATGATACTAAATGGGGGTGGTCCAACATGTAGAGACACAACTCTAGGCCATCACATCCAGGGGTGTGTGGGAGCCTCTGGCATTGAGCAGTGGACTACCGGTGGGCATGGAGTCGCATGGTGGTGTACCATAGTGTGTGGCACTGCATTGTGGAGTAGGAGTGTCCTACATCACATTGAGAACACACGAGGAGTGACCGATGCCTTGACACAGACCAAGCACGAGACGGTACAGGGTGGTACAGCAGTAGTAGGGGGTATCCAGCAGTGTATAGGGGTATGCCTCAGTGTGCAGTGGCATGTCGAGGAATACATGGATGATCGGTGGTATGTGAGGGCATACGGTGTTGCACAGCAGGGTCGTAGAACATTGCCTCCAGGGAGACTCACGGACAGGGACACCGGGCTTACCTTTGGGGGTATTTCACCCAGGGTCGATGGAGAGACAGATGAGCGATACTTGACGGTATCTGTGGGGACTCACGCACCTGACCCTCTTCTACATCACTCATGGGCACAGTCGACTTTTTCGTTGTCCTTTGGCACTTTGGGCATGAGCAGCGGGGTACGCGAGGCTCACCCAAGATATTTGGATGACGCTCAGCACACTAGGGAAGAGACTTCTCAGCAGTGGCACTGGGTCGAGGCACTAGTTGACAGCCATAGGTTAGGGGATGAGATGATCCTCTGCAGGGATGGCACATCAGTCATCGCTGAGCCTATGCTTGGGGAGCGGGTCATGAGGGAGACATGCGTCACTTTTCCCTCAGGGCATGTCGAGATCATGCATGAGCAGAGGATACTGGGTACAACAAAGGTAGCATCCCAGTATGTGTCTGGGCTCCATACAATGTATCGACACATTATCGAGAGGGTGGATGGCATATTTAATGCAGATGAGGTGGCGGAGGTAGAACAGGAGGGCATTCCTTCTATATGCCAGGGTGAGGACTCTTCTTTATATGAGTCCATAGGATCAATTGAGGACGCTTCTGGGGAGCGAGAGCAGTCATGCAGAGATGATGACAGTAGACCAGAGCTGCATTCCAGTGTCCAGGGTGAGCAGTCAGGGGACTCTACGGGAGATACTCTGGGCGATGAGTCACTTGTGACGATTCAGCCAGAGCAGCATATGATGGAGCCTGAGTCAGCAGAGGAGGATACTATGCACATCATGCATGTTAATCCTTTGGGGAAGAGCCAGATGGAGGCTCACATCGAGTCCGTGATGGGTATGCGACTAACCTTGGGGTCAGCCATTGAGGAGGAGTAGTCAGATGCACTGACATCGTGTACGGTGACAACAGTTGTAGATCCATATCCTCTAGAGATGTTGGAGGTTGATGGGATATTTCTATAGGGGACTAGGGGACGATAGGAGCTTCACATTCCCAATGAGAGGGATGAGTTGTTGGAGATGGTGGAGCATCCATCTTTGGGCCGACACATTGATGAGGTACAAATAGATGTACGTACAGTCAGCCGAGCTGCAGTACTTTCAGTGAGTAGTACTCTCCAGGAGTACATCAATGGGTCTTGTAGCACATCTTGCCCACTTTGGCCCATTATAGAGAGAGGGGCTTCCTTCTACGGGCAGTTTTCATTGGCAGACAGGGCAGAGCAGTGTGAGTTGATTACGGGCTGGCGACAACACTCCAGGCGTGTACCATGTACAGTTGTTGCTACATTAGATTCTTCTTCCAGGATGGATTGGCGGGAGACCATGAGTTGGTACCCTCTTGATGGTACGATTTTCTTCGTAGGGAGCACAACAGAGCAGGGGCCCTCAGACAGAGCCGATGTTACAGATTCCAGCTAGCTATGGGGCCTAGGTCATCATTTCTTCAGCACTCCATCCCAATTTCCGGAGGGCAGGATCAGCATGGGATTGAGTCAGGACTTGGATTGGAGAGAGGTGAGGAGTTGGTATGCAGTTGGTGGGGCAGCTTATACAATTAGAGGTACAGCACAGCAGGAGCCAGGGAGCATTGATGCTTGTTGGCGGGCTTCACTTCATGGGGCATCAGCTATAGCCAGAAGCAGTGCGCAACCTGAGCTGTGGGACTTGGGCGATGATTGGCCATGGTGGCGTTGGGATCCGGGAGGATTGTTTGTTCGCTAGTACAGTGAGAGATCAGTTTTGGATCCCAGCACTGAGAGATCCCTCCATATCAGGGTGATACAGAGGACAGGGAAGATTCAGTGTCATCTGGGACCTAGGCACATTTTACAGTGATGGTGGGGAGCATCAGCTAGAGCGGATGCTTGTTCATGCATTGCTTGAGGACAAGCAATTTTTGGCGGAGAGGACTATAATATTCCCAATCAGCAGCAGCTAATTGGAAATATTAATTTTGATTAATTTTGCTTTTATAAAGTTAAAATAAAAATAAAGTGGGTGAAAGGAGAATATAACTCACTAAAATAAAGTGCACTCCCTAGTAGACTCAACGTTGTGACTTAAGTGGGCCAAGGGGGGCCAAGAGACCACGTAGAGGGGGACCCACTTAGACCACGTGGGCTATGACAGCGCAGTTTAGTTGGCAACATGGGCCAAATGGAAGCTACGTAGGAGATGGTGGGGCCTAGGGTTGAGAGAGGCCCATTGTTATAAAAAGGAGGAGAGCCTCGTCATTTCCTCATTCGAGTTTATGCATATTGAGTTGGTCACTACGACTTTAAGCACGCTGGCTATTTAGCTTGTCTGCAGCACTATTTAGTGCATTGAGCGTCTCCGTTCGGAGATCTCACCCTCAGCCCTGGGAGACTTCGAGTGCTTGCTCGGGTGAGGTTGTCCCATCAGTATTTTGCAGGAGGATTGGTGTTTGGCTTTTGGGGAGGAGCAGTGCATCCATAGACTACGCAGTCTTGAGAGGGAGGACGCAGTCCATTTTGAGGGAGCTCCGGAGTGGCATTGTTTCGGAGGATTTTGGTCAGGAGATTGAGCAAGGGGCCAGCCCTTGCCTATTGAAGACTTTTGGGTGAGCAGGAGATCATATTTTGGAGTATTCCATTCAGTCTCAGCGCAGAGCCTTGGAGGATAGCGTAGATCCTCAAGGAGGGTTTTTCGGGGGTCAGCCATTCCAGAAACGCTCTCTGAGCTTTTCTGGGTATTGTGAGTAGAGGCGGATTCCAGAGTTTCAGCTCATTCCGAGTAGGGGAGCAGCCCCAACTACTCATTTGGTTCCAGCAAAAGCAGCTACACGACAACTTTCCAGCAACTTGGATGCAGATCAGAGAGGGCAGCCATTCCATCGATATTCTGAGAGTATTCCCACACTTGCCTGGTGCAAGTCGAGGTGCCATCACTCTAATCACCTCTTGTACTCATTGCTATTTCTCAGTATATTAAAATGGCTCAGTATTCTCTCTATTTTATGTGTATCTGTTGCATATATTGTAATATCCCCAAAAGGGAAATAGCCAGTAATACACAGAAATATGCCAGACAGATATAAAACAGAATGCTGGAACCAGATAATGGAACAAGTACACATAGAATGCCAGAACACTAAGCCATTTTATTAATCTGAGAATACATAGATAGGAATACAAGACAATCAGAATGAGTGCACCTATCCTTGCCCTAGGCAAGTGGAGACCCTCTCAGAACAAATAATGGCTTCAGATATGGACAGCGTCCTAGCTGGCTGAAGATCTGCTATGAAGAACAGCTGCTGGAAGGCACTGGAACTATGAGCAACAAAAACGTTGTCTCTGCTAGTGACAGCGCAGAAAACAGATGAAACGCTGGCCACAAATCCTCCAGATGAGATGATCAGCTCCTCAAGGCTGGAAACACTGAAAAACGCTGCCAAACCCCACACACAAGACTCTGCTCATCAGATCAGCGTCCTCCCTGACTGGATCTGCGTACTCTCTGCCCAGATCTGCTGGATCTGAGTCCTCCCTATCCAGATCTGCGTCCTATCACTCCAGATCTGCGTCCTCCAAGGCTAGATCTGCTGCTATCTATCCAGATCTAGGATGGATCTGCCAATATCTCCTCAGATCTGCGTCCTCCAAGGCTGGATCTGATGCTATCTCTCCAGATCTAGGCTGGATCTGTCAATATCTACTCAGATCTGCGTCCTCTCCAAGGGGCCGACCCCAAAGCAACTCTCCGATTCGCGTCCTCTCTCCTCGGGATCTCGCGTCCTCAACGCTTCGGGACCGAGTCCTCCTGTCCGGATCCGCGTTCTTCCTCTCGATCGCCGTCCTTCTCTCGGGGATTCGCGCACCACAAGAAGGGGTTTTTCTCTCCAAAATTCTGCACCGAAACTGCTAGCCAAATACCACCGGTAACCCGAAGGATCATGCTCGGTAAAATAACCCATTGCAGTAAGGCACCGAAGCTCCTCTGAGGCTAAGGTCAGACACTAAAATAACCTTACTGGTAAGGTGCACTCGAAGTCCCCGAGGCTAAGGGTGAGATCTCCGAACGGAGACACTCGGTTGCACTAAACAGTGCTGCAGACCGACTAAACAACCGGCGTGCTGAAGCAGACAGAAGTCTAGCTCTCAATATCAATATCAAATCATGCATGCCAAATGAGGTGAGAACCCCACCTTTTATAGTGCTAAACTCCCTCCAAAACCTTGACTGCGTCCTTCACTCTCCTTGGCCTGCGCAGTTAACCTTGGGTCAGCGTGAGGCCTCCCCTCATACTCATGTGGACCCCCAAGGCCCCCTCTTTAAGTTACAACGTCAATCAACTAGGAAAGCACTTTATTTTATAAAGTGAGATGACCCCTCTTATTGCTCACTTTATTTATTATTTTTAGCTAAAGCGGCAAAATTAAACAAAAATGAAATATTCCAATTAGCAATGCTAATTAGGAATATTACAGTCTCCCCCGGCAAAACGTTGCTTGTCCTCAAGCAACTGAAGTGATGGATGCTGTAAAATTTGCTCGCTCTCCCAAGTGGCATCCTCATCCGGCAAAAATTGCTTGTCCTCAAGCAACGCTTGAACAAGCCTACTCTCTAGCTGATGCTCCCCACCGGTACTGCAAAATGTGCCTGGGTCCCACTGAAACCTCTTTATCTCCTGCATCACCCTGATACGAAGGGATATCCCAATGCCAGGATCCCAAACTGGCCTCTCACGGTACCAGCCAATCAATAGTCCTCCCGGATCCCATCGCCACTGTGGCCAATAATAGCCCAAGTCCCATGGCTCGGATTGCTCACTGCCTCTGGCTATGACTAAAGACCATGACTGTTGCTGCTCTGCATCTATGAATGTGTAAGTTGGCCCATCAACTGTGAACCAACTCATCACCCCTCTCCAATCAAGGCGTGGAGTCGGAAATATAACGAAGAATATCTCCCTCCTGTGGATCCTCCATCTCTAAGCAATCATCCAGAAAAAATGAGCCACCTCCCAACAAGGCAACTCCCAAAAATCTCCTTCCACCTCAAGCTCTGGTAATGAAGGTGGGCTGAAAATATGAACTTGGCAAGCATCATAGCTTACCCCATGCTGTCCTTCTCTCCACTCATGACAAGTGTAGAGTCTATGCCGATCCTGGGCTGCAAAATCATTGCCCTCCAATGGCAAAGTGAAAAACAATCCACCATAGAAGGTTCCTCCATCAATGAAGAACAAGCTGACCCAAAACAAACCATCCATGAAGAATATGACATGGTCATCATGGATCACCCTAATGAGATGTTTGCTGAAGGTTCTACATGAGGATACATAATGCAAACAATCTCTCACAAGGATACAACGTAGTCTCATCCACTGCGACTTCAGAAAATTGCATGGCAAGCAATGTACAAGATTCATTACATCTACTAATGGATAGTAAATGGCTGAATATGACAACAACATAAGACCAAACACTTGCCCATAGCTGTACAATGGATGAATATCAATCTCATGGCCCACCTCAAAAGAGAACACATATGTAGTAGTGGTGGCCATGCCTCCTCCCATGCTCCTATTAGAACATGTAGTGCAGAAAATACTCAAAGGCACATTCAGCTCATGTGTCTCTCTCATAATCAAGCCTCCCATACAAATCTGATCTATATCAGCACATGAAGACATGATCTGTAATATTCCCAATTAGCCTTGCTAATTGGAATATTTCATTTTTGTTTAATTTTTGCCGCTTTAGTTAGAGTTAATAAATAAAGTGAGAAATAAGAGGGGTCACCTCACTTTAGTCACCTCACTTTATAAAATAAAGTGTTTTCCTAGTTGATTAACGTTATAACTTAAAGAGGGGGCCTTGGGGGTCCACACGTATATGAGGGGAGGCCTCACGCTGACCCAAGGGTAACTGCAAGGTGAAGGACGCAGTTAAGGTTTTGGAGGGAGTTTAGCGTTATAAAAGGAGGGGTTTCCACTTCACTTGGTATGCATGATTTTATATTGATATTGAGAGCTAGACTTCTGTCTGCTTCAGCACGCCAGTTGTTTAGTCGGTCTGCAGCACTGTTTAGTGCAACCGAGTGTCTCCGGTCGGAGATCTCACCCTTAGCCTCGGGGGACTTCGAGTGCCTGCCCTGGTAAGGTTATTTCTGGTTTCACCCTTAGCTTCGGGGGACTTCGAGTGCCCGCCCTAGTAAGGTTATTTTTCTGAGTAACACCCTTCAGTTTTCGTGGGAATTGGTAGCATCTTCAGGTGGAGATTTGGAGAGGAAGAAGCCCTCTTGTGGCTGCGCAGATCTGAGCAGGGAAAACGCTGTTCCAGGAGGGGAAAGGACGCTGATCAGCCTTGGAGAGTGAGGACGCTGTTCCTGGGAGGACGCAGTCCAAATCTGAGCAGGGAAAACGCTGTTCCAGGAGGAGAAAGGACGCAGATCAGTCTGGGAGTGAGGACGCTGTTCCAACAGGAAGAGGAGGACGCAGATCTGAAGGCACATTGATAGATCCAGCCTTGGAGATTGTAGATCTGAGCAGATATTTGCAGATCTGGTTCTGTAGGTGGCAGATCTGGGGAGATAGCATTAGATCCAGCTTGGGAGATTACAGATCTGAGGAGATATTGGCAGATCCGGCCTAGATCTGAAGAGATAACATCAGATCCAGCCTTGCAGGTTGCAGATCTGAAGAGATATTGTCAGATCTAGCATAGATCTGAGGGGAGAGCAGTAGATCTGATATAGGAGGGCGCGGATACGGAGGGACCCAGGGACCAACGGTCTGGATTGTGGAAGCGGATCCGGCGAGATACGAACATATGGGACGATCCATACGGGAGGAGACCGACCGATCGATGAGCGAGGAGTCGTGTGAGCGGAGCAGCGGCGTTTTTGGCCTTGAGGAGCTGAGCTTTTCATCTGGAGGGTTTTGGTGACCAGCACCACATCTGTTTCAGCGCTGTCACTAGCAGAGACAGCGTTTTCATTGGTGAGGGTTTGGAGTATTGATATCAGCTATCTTTTGGTCTTCAGCTCATAGTTCCAGTGCAGTCCAGCTTCAGTCTTCAGAGCAGTCTTCAGCTAGCTAGGACGCTGTCCTTGTTGCAGCCATCATTTGTCTGAGAGGGCCTCCACTTGCCTAGGGCAAGGATAGGTGCATTTATTCTGATTTTCTTGTACTCTTCTCTATGTACTTTCAGATTAATAAAATGGCTCAGTTTTCTGGCATTCTATGCGTATTGGTTCCATGATCTGGTTCAGCATTGTGTTTTCTTTATCTGTCTGGCATATTTTTGTTTATTACTGGTTATTTCCCTTTGGGGATATTACATGATCAGTAGCAAAATGAAGGAAATGCTGAAGGTCTCATGTGGTGCAAGAAGGTACCAACAGCTTCCCAAACAAGTACAGCGCAGTTTTATAAGTTGTTGCTTGATGAAAGTACATGGCAAAATGTTTCTTGTTACATAGTTAATCATGCATGTCTTTATATGATACATGCTATAGTGCAAAAAATGAACATACATGTGATGATAAAACATTTGCCCAAGGCCACAAAAGAGATGGCTGCCTCCATCATGTAGATTGGCCCAATACAACTCATGGAGCAATGTGACAAGCTTGCCCTCTTGTGAAGCAATGCATTGCATAGGAATGGCAAGAGTGTGCAAATCAATGAATGTATAGACAAAACCCTCACCATATGCTGGAAGTAAGATGGTACATGGATCCATAAATGAGTCCTCCATAGTGTTTTGGCATGCTATGAAGAAGAATGAACCATGTGCTGCAAGAAGATAATCCTCCTCATGCTTGGAAACCCAAGTCAAGGAGAATATGCCATAGATGTCTCTATCATCATTACCTCCTCTTTGTGCAACAAATATGAAGTGATCCTGGGACCTATGGGTTATA
Organism: Pinus albicaulis; assembly: GCA_034641835.2. Classification (NCBI taxonomy): domain Eukaryota; kingdom Viridiplantae; phylum Streptophyta; class Pinopsida; order Pinales; family Pinaceae; genus Pinus; species Pinus albicaulis. The sequence continues at coordinate 1,642,616,549 of CM076579.1, read as the reverse complement.
GATCCACCATATCTCTGCTGCGCACACTTCATCCATAATGTTCTGCTCCCAGGTGACAATGCTGTGAGCTCATGCAAGTAAGTTCCTGTCAATACAAGACTCTGTTCTTTGACATGTTCTTTGTCAAAGACTCCTCTAATAATGTTGCAACAAATATGGAATACCTCCCAAGATGGAAGTGCTTCCCAATCAAAGACCAAGGAGATAGTGCCATCTCCTCCTCCTACAACATCATGCAAAGTGTGGGAGCAAATCTGCCCTTGCTCTCCCAAGCAAAGCAATAATAAATTGTGTTGCTTCCCCATACCTCCATCATGCAACTCATGTGATGACGACACAATGAATGATATGAGTAACACATCAACACCGTGCATCCATACTCTATGCTGCTCACTGATGCAAGTATCCATCCATCTTTTCCCCATCCTCCTACTCTTAGGAAGAGTGTTTGCCAAGTGATGGCCAAACTCTTTCAAGAGTAACCAGCGCAGCCAAGCCTCCTGCTGCCTGGTAGCACAGATCTGCAAGTAGCCTCCTAGCTCCTTGCTCCTCATCCCCATCCACTCAATCACTTGTGGATGCCTCCTTCTCCTCATCCGGTTACTCCTCCCATGAGGGCTACCATCCTCCCAAATCAAATTTCTGATTTTGCACTTCATGGGATTTTGGAATATAAACTTCTCAAGGATCAATGAGACCCTATCAAGACTCAAATAGGTGGTAGGCAAAAGCCTCCCATCATGATGTGTATGGCTCAAGGGATGTCCAACACAAGCATGAGAGATGTTATCCATCCAAAGATGTCCCCCATCTTCTATCTGCTCTTGTGAGAAGGGAAGAAAGTCATTGCACCCCATGGTGTGTCGAAGTGCATCTCCAGTGAGATCTCTCCTTGAGACCTCCTCTTCATCCATAGTCTGCTCCACCGAGTACCAACTCAAAATCTCTCGCAATCCAACCTCAACACGTGGCTGCTGTACACTGTGCAACTCTGATCGTCTCATACCACTATCCAAGTCAACATATGAGACCTGACTAGGTGGCTCTGCCTCTCTCTCTCCAACGGGAAGAGATGACCCAACAACACTGCTAGTCCCATCCATGCATACCTGAAGGGGAATGATCTGACACTCCAACGTGCCCTCTGGTTGTACCATCAGGGAATCCAGCTGTTCCCCAATGCGGACCAACTTGGCCGCCGACTTGGCACAAGTCACTCTCATACCCTCCAGCTCCTGGTCCTGCAACAAAATGGTCTCCCGTACTGACGCGGCCTTCTCCCTCAAAACTCGCAGGTCCGTCCGAAGCCGATGATACCGCTGTCTGCGATCATCGTCCAATACCTCTGTATCTCCTAGTGCCTCATCGATAGTGGATATATCTCCTGATACCTCGCCCATCTGTCGTGTGCTGCTACCACCCGAAGACTCGGACATGGCTTCAGTCATCACCTCAGTGGATGGCTCTACCGGGGTAGGCTCTACCTCCTCCACCACGATATCAACCGGCACGGTCAAGGAGGACTCTAATGATGGTGAGTCCTGTGTCACACTAGGTGCATCCTCGAACTCCCTGCAATCCTGTGTGTCCTCATCCTCCAAGTGCGAGGTAACCATTTTAATGGTTTTCCTCTCCGATACTCGGTCAAGCTGGAAAGAGGTATCCAACTTGTCCACCCAAGCTTCTTCTGAGCGCCTGGATGTCCCGTCAAGTGTCGGTAGATGGAATCTGTCCACTGTGCGCTGTAAGCCCCTATCATGTGAGTGCTTGTTCCCTCTGTGAAAGTTGTGAGGTCAACTATCACGCTGGAGCTGAACATAATCTCTACTAGCTGTGCGGTGGTCATCACGGTGGTATCCGTGCCCCTTGTGCTTCTCAGGGGGTTTGATGCCGCATCGATACTGGAGATAGCGCTCGAAGGGGAGAGTATCCATGAATGCCTGTCCTAAGGCCTGCCACTCCGCAAAAACGGCTGCCCATCGAGCTGGACTCAACGCTCTCGGTGCTGTCGACCCCTCGTCCTCTACCAGGAAGGTAGGCATGGTAGGACGTGTGGGTGCTGGATTATCCCTCTGTGCACCTCCCCGCACTCCTGTCCCTGTGTCTTCTGGCAAGAATGTGGGCATAGTGGATCGCTGAGCCGTCACAATGGGAATAGCATCGTGCACTGGTACGTGGCGAGACATACCCGATCCTTCACCGACCTGAAGAACTCTAGGGAGTTCTCTCTGACTGATCTCCATGGCCAAGAGCCTCTGTGACGTCTCCTGCATCCTCTGTGACGTCTCCTGCATGTGACGGAGGACCGCCTCTTTAAACCTCACATCATCATCTGCCATCAGCTCTTTCTGCTATGTGTCTACAGGCTCCTCAGAAACTGCACGGCTGCTGCAAAACCATACTGTTGCTTAACTTCGACCTCCGATTTACCCACTGAAAACTACTCGGAAAATTCTAGGAATTTGGGAAAGTGATCCTTGCCCAAAACCCAGAAAAACCCAGAAAACGTTTTTCCTAATTCCAAACTTCAAAATTTGACCCTTTATATTTTGGCCCTTTTTTCCAACTGCGTTTTTGGTGTTGCAACTGCTATTTCTCTATATGATCTCTTTTCTGATGTCATAGACCACAGGCTGAGCCAGAATTATGCTCTGATACCACTGTAATATCCCCAAAAGGGAAATAGCCAGTAATACACAGAAATATGCCAGACAGATATAAAACAGAATGCTGGAACCAGATAATGGAACAAGTACACATAGAATGCCAAAACACTAAGCCATTTTATTAATCTGAGAATACATAGATAGGAATACAAGACAATCAGAATGAGTGCACCTATCCTTGCCCTAGGCAAGTGGAGACCCTCTCGAGAACAAATAGTAACCGAATATGAACGACGTCCCTAGTATTTGGGTGAAGATACACTATGAAAGAGCAGTTTCTTGGAAGGCATTTGGAACTATGACGACAAAGCATTTGTCTCACGCTGGTGACGACATGAACTCGAAGATGAAACGGCGGCCTAAATCCCTCCGAGATGAGATGATCGGCTCTCAAAGTACAAACAACGAAAAACGTTACCAAACCCCACACACGAGACTACGCTCATCGGATCGGCGTCCTCCCGAGCGGATCTCGTCCTCTCTTTTCGAGATCTCTTTGGATACGATACCTCCACTGTCCGGATCTGCGTCCTATCACCTCGGATCTGCGTCCTCAGGGCTGTCTCTTTGCTATCTATCCGAGATCTGGTGGATACGCAATATCTCCTCAGATCTGCATCCTCCAAGGCTGGATCTGATGCTAACTCTCCAGATCTAGGCTGGATCTGCCAATATCTCCTCAGATCTGCGTCCTCCAAGGCTGAATCAGGTGCTAACTCTCCAGATCTGCGTCCTCTCTCTGGATCTGCGTCCTCACTGCTCAGATCTGAGTCCTCCTACTGGATCTGCGTTCTTCCCCTCTGGATCAGCGTCCTTCCTCCTGGATCTGCGCAGCTACAGGGAGGGGTTTTCTCTTCTCCAAAATCTCCACCAGAAACTGCTACTAAACTCCACTGAAACTGAAGGATGATGCTCAGAAAATAACCTTACCAGGGCAGGCACTCGAAGTCCCCCGAAGCTAAGGGTGATACCAGAAAATAACCTTACCAGGGCAGGCACTCGAAGTCCCCCGAGGCTAAGGGTGAGATCTCCGCACGGAGACACTCGGTTGCACTAAACAGCGCTGCAGACCGACTAAACAACCGGCGTGCTGAAGCAGACAGAAGTCTAGCTCTCAATATCAATATCAAATCATGCACGCCAAATGAAGTGGAAACCCCTCCTTTTATAGTGCTAAACTCCCTCCAAAACCTTAACTGCGTCCTTCACCCTCCTTGGCCTGCGCAGTTACCCTTGGGTCAGCGTGAGGCCTCCCCTCATACACGTGTGGACCCCCAAGGCCACCCCTTTAAGTTACAACGTCAATCAACTAGGAAAGCACTTTATTTTATAAAGTGAGATGACCCCTCTTATTTCTCACCTTATTTATTATTTTTAGCTAAAGCGGCAAAATTAAACAAAAATGAAATATTCCAATTAGCAATGCTAATTAGGAATATTACATATATTGTTCCTAGCATTTCATGTACTGTTGTATGATCCGCATCACTGCTTATTTCCCTTTGAGACATTCCCATTGCTATACCATCTATTGTGTTTTTCCCATACTCTATAGACGGAATCTGGTAAGGGCTAGGTAGCCTCCAGATCTCATCCTCTTTTCAGAGGTGAAATATCTGGTAAACGCCCCTCCAGTCCATCTCTGGTTTAGAGTTGACTGTGTTTGAGAGATATGCCTGAAAGGGGATATTACAATCCTACTTAGGATACTACCCTTGTATTGGAGAATAGCCAACCTAAAGACAAGAGAAGAAGCTACTGAGGTGCTAATGGGTAGCCTTCCCAAGTTACACAAAGCTAGTACATAGTGCTTGGGACTTTATGCTTTGTGGGTGCTAGATGTTTTTATAACCAAGAAAAAAAAAATCCTTGAAGCGGGCTACAATTTGTTAAGCTTTTAGTACATAATAATAATAATAATAACAACAACAACTAAGAGACACAACCCTTCACCTCTGTGACTAGTCAATGCAAATAAGTATACCATCACAAGGCTTGTTGTAAAACTCCCATTCATCCTTTATCAATTATATATTAGTTATCATATATGAATTTCAACTCCTTGTCCTTCTTATCCTGGATATTCCTGTAAATTAAATATTGTTTGTTGATTGGAGTAAAGCAGCAAGGGTTTTGCTTGCCTAAGTGTTAAGGCTTGCAGAGGGACCCAAAAGGCAACCACTTCACAAATTATTAATTTAATTTACTATTTCCTAATGTTGGACTTAGGAAACATTAAAAAGCCTAAGTCAACAAATGATTAGATCTCAGCCCTTCATCATGAGTTAAGCTCAGCCATTGAAGATCTTGGTGGGTCCCGAGTCGACTTATTACGAGGAATAAGGCATAGAAGTGGCCAATTTGATTTGGCATAGAGTGTGTATGTTAGCTCAGCAAAGGAAATTAGATTTACAACAGTTCATTAAAAAGTTCAGCAACCAAGTGAGAGTAAGAGAGGGTCGCACGACCTCTATCTCAGCTCAGCATGAACGTGGTCGTATGGCATGAAGAAGGGTGTGGGAGGGTCGTACAACACACAAAATTGTGTAGGAGACCATACTCCGCGGGTCGTACAGGCCAAGTCACTTGCAGGGGGTAAATTGATTTGCTTGGGAGTTGTTCAAAGGGGTTTTTGCTATAAAATGGAGGTGTTCGCTTGTAATAATTTATGCAGATAAATTTTTGAATCTAATAGAGGAAGACACACAAATTGTAGGTTTTCCTCGATGTTGGGGTTTCCTAGGTATATCCAGTGTTGCATGTGTTGCATGTGTTTGTCTTTAGTTTTATTTACTTCCGTTGTGCATGCTAAGGATAGAAAACTCAATAGTATTTGTGATTTAAATTTCAGAACAACAGTTTAGTTGTAATTTTGGTTGCGTGCTTAGAAAATCATAAATCAGATAATGGGCTTTAAGGAAATCTATCATGGTATCAGAGCATAACCTCTGATTGAAGACTAAGAATAATGTTTTATCTTCAAGAGTAGGTTCAGTGTTCAGAGGGAGAGAATCCACCAATTAGTCTTGGCCGCTGGGGTTTCTGAGCAGTTTGACATGGCAGAATGTTGTACTAGGGTCTAAAATTTGAGGATAGGTAGAACGAAGCATCCAACTTCTGCTCATGGCATGAGAGGATTGTCATGGTGTTGGAGGAACAAGGGGTATGGGAGTTTGTGGAAAATGTCCCAGTTGCCCCCAATGACCCTCAACAGTCGTTTCAGCATAACAGGAGAGATGCCAAGGCGAGAAGAATCATCTTCGAAGGATTCAAAGACCACATTATTCCTCACTTTACCGGAAAGAAGATAGTCAAAGTTATGTGGACGGACATTATTGGCCTATATCAGGGTTTGAGCAAGGCTAGAAAGCTAGTGTTGAAGGATAAACTTAGGACTATTAGAATGTCCAAGTCAGATTTCGTGGTGTCTTACCTCACCAAGTTCACCCAAGTAAAGGACGAGCTAGTTGGTGTGGGCAAGACAGTTACAGATAGAGACCAAGTGATTTTTGATCTGATGGGTTTCACCAAATCTTGGGAAACTTTTATGGATGGAATGTGCCAAGGAGAAGATTCCAGACTGGGAGCGATTATGGGGTGTTTTTTTCAAAGAAGAAATTTGCATACAGCCTTAGTCAGGGTCTTGTGTCAAGATCAAAGATGAAGAGAACTTCGCCCTAGCTAGTAAAGGGGGCAAGTCGAAGGGAAAGAAGAACAGTGGTGGTGGTGTGCCGAGATCCAAGGGAGAAAAGAAGAAGAAATATCTCAACAAGATCAGGTGCTTTTCATGCCACCGGTTTGGGCACTATGCTACTGAGTTCCCAAACCGGAAGAAAGGGTTCAAAAAGGACCAAGTAGCATCCTCTATAGAGATAGACAAGTTCTCTTCTCACTTTGAGAAGGAGTTCTCACTTATTGCTTGCATGGCAAGCTTAGTGGCTACCAACATATGGTGCATAGACAGCAATGTTTCTTGTCATATGATGGGGAACAAGAGCTACTTCAGCAAATTGACAGAGAAGGACTTGCAGTTCCATATTGAGATGGGAGATGACGGGAGATACCGAGCCAAGGGAATCGGTACAGTCAGATTATAGAGGGAGTCAGGAAACCCTCTATTTCTTAGAAATGTCCTTTATGTTCCAGGGCTTGGGAAGAACCTCATTTCAATTTCAGCGTTGGCGGATAAGGGGTACCAAGTGACATTCAGACAGGGCAGGATTTTCATAAAACCCTCAGACTCCAATGTGGTCAACCAGATTGGGGTTAGACATAAGAACATGTACAGATTGCAGTTTAAGACAACTGCAACATTCACTAGCAAAGGGAGTCGTGACTCAAGAAGGGAGTTTGGGGAGTTATGCATAGGAACATGAGGCATCTGCATGGAACGCTGAAAATTCTCAAAAAGATAGCAATGGGGCTGCCATAGTGTAGTGTGGACCAGCATGAGGTGTGCAAGGGTTGCACACTTGGAAAGTATGCCAAAACCTCTTTTCTAAGACAACGGGGCCAAGGGCATCTTGGACCTTGTTCATTCAAATATTTGTGGTCCCGACACCCTTCTCCTCAGTATCCCTCATGGGGTACAAGTACTATGTCACCTTCACAGATGACCTTTCGAAAAGGACGGATATTCTTCAAGAAGAAAAAGGACGAAGTCTTCTCAAAGTTTTAGGAGTTTAAGGCCTTCGTTGAAAACCAAAATGGTAAGAAAATCAAGGCACTAAGGTTAGATAACATTGGGGAGTGTGAAAATTCCTAAACCAGAATCCTATTGCAGCAACTGGAAATTATTCTCCTAATTGTTAATTTAATTTAACAATTTATTTGTTGTTTTCTGTGGCAAATACTAAATAACTCACACTGTAATCTACACAAATAAAACTGCAGAAGAATAAATGTTGGAAGAAATGCTAGCACACACATAAAATTTACACAATTATCGGAAAAACCCAACTTGCAAAAATCGATGCAGCAGTGAGGGTTTTATTTTATTATGCAACAGTGAAATCTGAGTACATCTATGGATGCCCAACTGGCAATCCAAACAGTAAGAAAATCTGGGCAAAATGTTGAAGGGAATTACCCTTCTCCCACAAGTAATCTCTGGCACAACTTTGCCTACCAAAACTTGGCCAGCTGGAGCTCTGTGTCAGCCTCTGCGTAGCTAGCTAGACGGCTTGCTTCAGACTGGGCTCTGATGAAGTCCTTCTACCTTTGGATGTTGAGGAAATCGTCTCTCTAACCCTTTCGAACTCCTTCCCGGCCTCTGGAACTGAGAACGATTTTTCCTTCCTCCAAATCGAACTGCCTGGCTGAAGCAACTGCATTGTCCCTCAACGTTGCCTCTCTGGGATAACTTGGCCCTCTCACTGCTGCCTCTCCAGATCTAAAAAAAACTTTCCTCTGGATCACTGTCCCTGCCCCTCACACTGCTTCGATCTCTCTGACTCTCTCTCTGGAAACTGACTGCTCCTACTTAGGTAATCAATCTACTAGTGAAATTGAACTCTCCAACTGATATCTCCACCACCACATCAACCTCCTCTTATAATCCCTTGTTGAGACTTCAAAGGCCAAGATTAAAATTTAACCAATGGCCAGGATCATCTCCAGATCGATTCGTGTGAGTTTCTAGACTATTATCTCTTTGACTTGATTAATTATGATTAATTAACCATATTCCCTAAGTTTAGACTTAGGAAATATTGAAAAACTAGTTAAAAATGTAATTAAGCCACTTCTAGGCAGAATTTCCAGAAACAATTTCTAGGTTCTGGATATTTCATGTATCCTAACCTCTCCAGAAAGTTTCGTGGCTAGAACACATCTGATGCTACAAAAACTAGCACTCCCTCTTAACGAGGAATGTGTTCTAGTGTTGCACCTGTTGTCACAACACCCTATCTCTGCATCATCTCCTATCACGCTATTGATGTCTGGTTGTTGTTGCCCACCAACCACTACACAACTCTGATATGTGTTGCATCTGTGTTGCTGCTGGCCTGCTAAACTGTTGCCAACACTGCATCTGCATTGCAACTTTGTTGTTGCCGCTACTACAACATCTGCAACTGAAAAACATCCAAAACTAAACCAACTGTGTTCAGTATGATGCATTTGTCACCTGAGTCGTGATTGCTACTAGAATTTGTACTATCACTGAGGAATCTGCGTTGCTGCTGACTCTGCACTGCTACCAACTCTAAACTGCGCTCCCCAGCAACTGACTACTACTAGTCTGCAACTATCACTCTGGCATCTAACTACAACAACTGCCACTGGTCCATCCTGCTACTGAATACTGCGACCCCCCGTAGCCAGGTACTGATCCATGAGGTGGACTCCTCAAGGACCCTGCCCATCTATATTGATCTGGGGATACAAAACAAAGTCACCCCACCTCACTCCTGGAGGTATATCAACGAACATAGTAAAATCTTCCTCCAGCCTAGAGGAAAGCCTATCGATCTCAGCAGGAGTTGTCTGATGGTCCTGCTTCTTCTCCTTGTCTATCTTTCTAAGAGGACATTGGGTACTGTAGTGACCGAGCTCACCACATCTAAAGCCCTTGACCTTTGACAGGTCCTTCTTCTTCCTTTGCTCCCCCTATCCCTGACTAGGACCCTTAGATGCAAGGGCCACATTCTCCTCCTCCTTCACCGTCTTATGCCCACTGCTACTACCACTGATGGAGCTCTTCAAGAGAGCTCATCTCAACTCCTCCTGCTGCAAGTCATCCCACATCCTGTCCCATCTTGGTAGCGTGTCTCTGCCCAATATGCTTTGGACAAAAACTTGTCACTCCTCAGAGACACTGTTGAGTGCCAATCTCACAAGCTCTGTGGGTTAAGGTGTTGCCCCAACAACTAACAACTGGTCTCGGGCCTCTTGAATCCTGGTAAGGAAGGGGTCTATGCCTCCCCCTTTCTGCATCCGGATGCATCTCAACTTCTCCTCGAGGTACATCTTCCGCTGCTTGGAAGTACCTTGATACAGCGTGGCGAGAGCATCCCACATCTACTTGGTAATATCCTTGCCACTTATATGCGAGACTACATGATCCCGGACTCCATCTAGGATCAACCGCTTAGCCCGTTCCATCTCCTTTTTGTACTCCTTCAGCTGATCTGCATCTGTGGGAACCGCCACCACATTATCGATATATGCCTTCAGGCCAAATTCATCTAGAAGGAAGGAGATCCTTGCCTTCCAGATGACATAGTTGGAAGCACATCCAACCTGTCTTGATCTCCCAGCCCTGCAGTGGCCATCTCTGAAAAAAATGTCGAAAACACTCTCTTCCCCTATGCTCGGTTGTTGCTCTACTACTCGCACTCCCTCCTGGAATGCGTGGCTTTGCTAGTTGTTATTGTCGATCTGCAACTAGAAATTCGAACTTCTGAGAATAGAAGTTCCCTGAGAGAAATTTTCCATCTGTGTGTGCTCTTCTTCCCCCCAACGCAGCTTTTGCACTAGAAAATTGTTGCAAAACCTTTTGTGTCCAGCTAGAGGCCCAACGAAAATACTGAGTTGCGCCCTCTGCCTCTGGAATCACTCAATCTAGAAAAATCGAATTTTTCTAGCTCTCAAAAAAAATCAAATCTCCTCAAGTAACTCGCCTCTTGGCAAAGAGACTGTGTTTCCCTTGGGAATTTCAGCCTACTGCCCACACTGAGCAGCGAAATTCCTTCTTCTTCGCCTCTGAGCTCTCCGGTTGTTCAACTGCGCTATGATACCATGTGAAAATTCCTAAACCGGAATCCTATTGCATCAAATGGAAATTATTCTCCTAATTGTTAATTTAATTCAACAATTTAGTTTTTGCTTGCTACGGCAAACACTGAATAACTCACACTGTAATCTACACAAATAAAACTGTGAAAGAATAAACGCTAGAAGAAATGTTAGCACACATAAAATTTACACAATTATTTTTGGACAAAAGTCCCCGGAAAAACCCAACTTGGGAAAACCGGGGCAGCAGTGAGGGTTTTATTTTATTATGCAGCAGTGAAATCAGAGTACACCTATGGATGCCCAACTAGAAATCCAAACAGCAAGAGAATCTGGGCAAAATACTGAAGGGAATTACCCTTCTCCCACAAGCAATCTCTGGCACAGCTGTGCCTATCAAAACTCGGCCACCTGGAGCTCTATGTCAGCCTCTGCACTGCTCTGCGCAATTGGCTGGACGGCTTTCCTCGGACTGGGCTCTGATGAAGTCGTTATGCTTTTGGATGCTGAGGAAATCGTCTCTCTAGCCCTGTAAGACTTCTTCCCGGCCTTTGGAACTGAGAATGATTTTTCCTTCCTCCAAATCAAACTGCCTGGTTGAAGCAACCGTGTTGTCCCTCAACGTTGCCTCTCTAGGATAACTCAGCCCTCTTGCTATTGCCTCTCTGGATCTGGAAAATCTTTCCCTCGGATTATTGTCCCTGCCCCTCACACTGCTTTGATCTCTTTGACTCTCTCTCCAGCAACTAACTGTTGCTACTCAGGAAATCGATCTATCAGTGAAATCGAACTCTTCAACTGATATCTCCATCACCACATCGACCTCCTCTTATAATCCTCTGTTGAGACTTCCACTGCAAGATTAAAACTTAATCAATTGCTATGATCATCTCCTGATCGATCCATGTGAGTTTCTAGACTATTCTCGCCTTGACTTAATTAATTCTGATTAATTAACCATATTCCCTATGTTTAGACTAAGGAATTTTTTTTAAAAATGGATAATAATCTAATTAAGCCACTTCTAGGCAGAATTTCCAGAAACAATTTCTGAGTTCTGGAGATTTCGCGTATTCTAGCCTCTCCACAAATTTTCGTGGCTAGAACACATCCGATGCTACCAAAACTAATAGGGAGTACACCTCAAATGCATTCAAGGACTTTTGTGCCAAGGAGGGCATTAGGAAGGAGTTGACCACACCATATAACCCTCAACAAAATAGGGTGGTAGAGTGCAAAAATACGGCTATAATTGGAGCGGCCAAAGCCATGTTGCATGATCACGGGTTGCCCAAGTTTCTTTGGGCCGAGGCATGCAATATAGCAGTTTTCTTGCAAAACCAGAGCCCACACAAAGTGTTCAGGCGAGTTACACCAGAGGAAGCTTTTATAGGAAAGAAATCAGACGTATCACATCTCTAGATATTTGGCAACCCAGTGTACTTCCATGTCCTAGCAGAGAAGAGGTTGAAGCTGGAGCCCATGATGGAGAAAGGCATCTTCGTGGGCTACAGGGAGATAACCAATGCATACAGGGTCTACGCACCAGCACTCAGGGAGACAATGATCAGGAGGGATATGAAGTTTGAGGAAGAAAGGGCCTTGAAGAATTCTTTAGAGCATGAGTTGGCTACAACATAGGAGAAGAAGGAGCACGCTCCCAAGCAGAAGGCTCAGCCAGCACCTCAAATTACAGTTGTACACATTGATGGGCAGGCCAAGCAGCATGAGGACAAAGGGGACACCCATGTGTTGGAGAGAATGGAGCCCACTCAGCTTGTGACACTCAGTACAGGGAGAAGGAGAGTGAGATGGGAAAAGCAATTGATCTAGGAGGCGCAAGAGCAAGTTGGTGCTACTAGCACATCAGTTCAATAGAACAGACAACCACAGAGGTACACAAGGTATATGGCACTCATGACGGAGTTATTGGATGTCGAACCTTCTAGCTACCAGGAGGCAGCCACTCAGCAGGTGTGGCGAGATGCCATGGTGGAGTATGCCTCCATCATGAAAAATGATGTCTAAGAGGTGGTGTCGAGGCTAGAGGGCAAATCAGTGGTGGGCTCTCGATGGGTCTACAAGATCAAGCATGGAGCTGATGGGAACATTGATAAATTCAAGGCTATATTTGTGGCCAAGTTGTTCTCGTAGGTAGAAGGCATTAACTATGACGAGACATTTACCCCCGTGGCTAGATATTTGTCTGTTGGAACCATTATAGCCATTGTAGCTCAGATGGGAGATGGACATTAAAACAACATTCCTCAATGGGGTTGTTGAAGAGGAGATTTATATTGAGCATCCGGAGGGATTTGAGACTTGCGATAGGGAGTCTCACCATGGAAACTTTTAGGGGCTAATATTCGCAAGTGTGCTAATTTTCCATGATTTTTCGAAAAAAAAGATTCGCCAATTTCCTCTTTTTACAAAAATGATTCGCCCAAATTTTACAATATAAATTTATTTTACATTAAAAATCTCCAACATTATATCGAGAGTATATATAAAATCATTATAAATTTCAGTAATTTTACAAATATATCAATACAAATTTTATAGTTCGCATATTAGGTACTAGTGAGATTCGCCAAATTTTTAAACTTCAAAATAATTTTCCATCCCTAAAATTTTCCCCGAGTCTCACGTGTGCAGAATCAAGAGAGTCTTGTATGGGCTCGAACAGGGTCCACGAGTATGGTATGCTCGTATTGAAAGTTACCTTCAGGGATTGGGCTTCACTAAGAGTGAAGCGGACCCCAACCTCTACTACATTGTTGTTGGAGGTGAGCCGCTCATTCTGGTGTTGTACGTAGATGATCTGATTTTGACAAGAGCAGATAAGCTCATCCAAGAGTGCAAGCGAGTTGGAGATGAGGCATATGGGGTTGATGCATTATTTCCTTGGATTGGAAGTTTGGCAGGGAGATGGAGAGATCTTCTTGGGGCAAAACAAGTATGCCCTAAAGATTCTGAGGAGATTCCACATGCAAGATTGCAGAACCATGACGACGCCTCTAGTCACAAACTGGAAAAAGGTGGACACATCCAAATCGGAGTGAGTAGACTCCACGATCTACAGGGAATTACTAGGGTCTTTTATGTATTTGGTGAACACGCGGCCAAACATATGTTTTGCACTTAAATATTTGAGACAGTTAATGGTTAAGCCTACCAAGGTGTCTTGGGTTGCTACCAAGCACGTATTGAGGTATCTCAGGGGCACAATAGATTATGGATTGTGATATAGACGAGTTGATGGGTTGAGGCTTGAGGGCTTCACTGATGCAGATTAGACAAGGAGTTCCACAGACAGGAAGAGCAATTCTAGTTGCACATTCAGTGTTTGATCAACAGTTGTTTCCTGGTTTAGCCAGAAGCACATATCTGTTGCATTTAGCTCAGCAAAGGCCAAGTACATGGTTGCTAGCCTGGCAGCATCCAAAGCTATCTGGTCGAGAAAGTTGCAGGCTTGATTGGACAAGAATTAGAACCCACGGTGATCCACTGTGACAATCAGAGTTGCATCAAGCTCTCTAAGAATCCAATGTTTCACGATTGCTCAAAGCACATTGGGATACGCTATCATCACATTAGGGACATTGTTCAGAGAAGTACAGTTACACTCCAGTACAAACCAACAGAGGAACAAATAACAGACATTCTAACCAAGGCTTTGCAAAGCGGAAGGATTTGATTACCTCAAAGACAGGCTGGGTGTAGTGCAGAACACTTTCCTCTCTAAGAGGGAGATTTGATTGGAGTAGAGAAGCAAGTTTTCTACTTGTCTAAGTGCCAAGGCTTGCAGAGGGACCCACAAGACAGCCGCTTAGCAGATTATTAATTTAATTTACTATTTTCTAATGTTGGACAAATCCTAAAGTGAACAAATGATTAGATCTCAGCCCTTCATCATGAGTTGATCTCAGCCATTGAAGATCATGGTGGGGTCCAGGTCAACTTATTAGGGGGAATAGGGCATTGAAGTGGCCAGTTCAAATTGGCATAGAGTGTGTGTGTTAGCTCAACAAAGGAGATTAAGGTTTCAGCAGTTCAGCAACAAGTTCAATGAACAAGTGAGAGTAAGATAGGGCCTCATTGCCTTTATCTCAGCTCAACATCAGCATGGCTGTAAAACAGACAGAATGGTGCAGGAGGGTTGTACTGCGTGGTTGTACAACACACAAAAATGTGCAAGAGACCATATAGGCCGAGTCGCTTGCAGGAGATAAATCGATTTGCTTGGGAGCTGTTCAGAGGGGTTTTTGTTGTAAAAGGGAAGTGTTGCCTTGCTGTAATAATTTCTGAAAATAAATTTGCTAAAGCTAATAGAGAAACACACACAGATTGCAGGTTTCCATGGAGTTGGGTTTTCCTGAGTATATCTGGTGTTTTATGTCTTGCATGTGTTTGACTTCAGTTTTATTTACTTCCGTTGTGCATGCTATGGTTAGAAAACTCAGTAGTATCTGTGATTTAAGTTTCAGAACTGCAGTTTAGTTGTATTCCTGGTGCATGCTTAGAAAATCATAAATCAGTTACTGGGTTTTCAGAAAATCTAACATTGTTCATTAAAAATACATGCACCAAGCTAAACAAAATGTTATACATGCCACATAGAGCTTGCAAGTGAACATCTTTGTAACAATGAAATTGGATTTATAGCAAGCACCATTTAGATAAATCTTTACCACAGAGGGGCAATGATAGTAGATATTTTCTAATTTCAAGCCATAACCACTAAAAGCCAGAAATGAAGCTATGTGTGCATTTAACTATATGGACAGTGGAACACTAAATGCAATGTGCAATATCTTGATAAATCTTGCCCTTAACTGCAAATGCCATGTTAGTGTTCACGCCTTTTGTTCATATAAATAGAAGGGTGAGGTTATAGAGAGAAGAATACATCATAGTAGTTACGTAAACTCAAGCCCGCAACATCAACAGGTCGAGTAAATGGCCAGCACCATTTATGTTGCGTGATCTGAAAAAAGGTGCCACAAATCACTCCAATAAACAAAAAAACACAATGCAAAAACAAGAAAACAGTATCCTTTATTTTTCTCCAATGCAACAAACTGGCAGCTATGCTTCAAAGAGTAGAAATTGAATATTATTTTATCTGATCACCATTACATTTATCTGGTATAAAGTCATAAACTAGAAGAGCTTATGAATTAAAATATATGACATGAAATATTTATTTAAAATTTTGAAGAACAGAATATCAAGTTTCAACTGATAGGTAGCTTAAACTTTAAACTTTAAAGATCTAACCATACAGTGAATGAACAATGAAACAAATACGAATAGCACCACTAAACATCTATTTTCTACCATAACACATCCATGCTTACATTTTGACCCTAAGTGACTATTATAAGAAACAGTTTTATTGACCTTACAGCTTTCAAATGGCGGATAAGATAAGATAATTATATTAATGTCTAACAAATGACTAAAAATATAGGTCAATGGGACTAGGAAGCAGAAACAATGGTACTAAACCATACTAGTGCACACTAGGTTACTTTGAAAGCATAAAATAAAAGGAATACATGAATTAAATAAGAGTCAAGGCATCAAAGAAAGAGAAGAAAGAGTGCAAGTAAGATATGCTTGATATTTATAAAGGGCAAGGAATGGAATTATATTAATGTCCACAATAACCAAAATAGATAAGTGGGGCTAGAAAGTACATGTCATATTGGCAACATGGGAGTGCTGAAGGCATCTCCCAGATGCAGAATAAGTAGGTATAAAATAAAGAGTAGAAAAGAGGTAAACTCAAGAGGTGAGCACTAGACAAGGAAGCAGGAGGAGAAGCATTAAGAAAACATGGTAGCCTATCAAAAAAATTGATCCATATTGATGATTTTTGCATAAACAAATTTACGATTGAAAAGAATAATTAATTTATTAAATACAATTTAGAACTCAGAAGAAAACTCACATGCAACTTAATATTGAACAATAATCTTCTATCATCCAATTAATCGTTCTTTGGACCAAAGTTTGTGAACATTTTTTTGCTTTGGATAAAAGAAATTTATAGTACATCAAACATGCACCAAAGTTGCAACAGATAGACTTAAGACTCAAGAGTCACAAGAAGATCATATTCCTATGAAAAATAGGAAGGCTAATATATAAGCCTGTGTCCCAAGGGACAAGAAGCCTACGTCCTTCCGAAACATATTGACTTTAGCTTTGAAATGAATTGCCAGGTCATTTTTGAATGCTCTCAATCTCCCAGCAGTCCCAGTTGTAGATGGAAATTTCTTTTCCAAAGTACAGTAGCAGAGAGTTGCACAGTATGCTATATCTCTCTATAGTAATCATTGATCATCCAAGTGTCACTTAAGAGGACACATTGCAAACTAGCAGGGTTGTGAACAAGTAGTCAAATCTTTCTTGTAACCATGCCCAAAAGGTATTGGCACTTTGAAACCTCGACTGGCATGCCCCACTAATTCAAATTTTCAACATTACAAAAACAAAAAACAAAAAAAACCATCAGAGACGCTTGCTTTATTGAGACCTGTTTTCATTACCAGGCCCTGATGGAGCATCAAAATGTTAGCTTCCAGTAAAGTGAAGGATATAGAGGTTTTACAGCCAAAACATTTGAAGTGGGGCCTATGATGCCTTAATCATCATTTAATGCATTTCTATAACAAATTGGTTTCAGAGAGCACTTTCCAAAACATTGGATGACAAGCATCTCCACCCAATCTAAAAAGGAGAGAAGAAGAATTCACTAGCAATGGTATTATACACTAAATAGAAGCCGTAAAAATAGGTGTACAAAACCATTTAATGAGTCAATATGACACATTAAATGCCCACTGTACCTCTCGCTAATTCAAGGAAAAGACATTCCTTAAATGGAGACCATACCATCTGTATATGTAGGCTGCACACCTCTCTAAATGTGGGCCATATTACACTCTAGTTGCAAGTTGTAATTCAATGGTCATAGCAGGCCTACATGCATTAATTGTAGGTAGCCACCCTACATACATTTACGGGCCAAACATAGAAAAAAAAGCATAAAGGAGTATAAAATGGAAATAAGGTAGCCATTGTCACTGTTATCAACCAAAGTAGCAATCTTCTTAAGGTCCAAAAAAATGCTAGAGTGACACCACAGAAGATAAGTGCCCACTATCCCCACGGCACGAGTCCCACTCTTTAGGCTGTAACAAACAATCCCTGTTTGTATGTGTAGACAATATATTTGTAACTGCAAAAATGTACTGATATATAAATAATTGATAGAATGAATAAGAATGATGATAGATATTACAATGACAGCCCCCATTATAAATACCTAGGCAGAGTCACCTTTTAAACTTAAAGACATGTCTTTTTGATAAGGCACATCTTATAATTAATTATTTAACTTATCAGTATTTCTTATATTATTATACCTGCCACAGGCAGGATATATTGTGTCTAGTTTTTGGGTTGACTGCCAATTAATTTGTTTTGACTAAAAATTTGCATTATTTTCCAAAGTTTAACATTAGAAATTCAATTTAATTATTTTCTAATAATGTTTAAATATATTTAACATATGGAATGCAAGGAATAGAGCAGTATTCCACTTAGAGAACATGCAGACCGAGCAGGTGTGGAGACTAGTGATGAGCAATATTAACAAAACGATTTTAATTTCCCACTGGTCGGACGACAACTAGAAGGCTGAGGGCAGGGATCGGGAAGTCTTAATCGTGCTCGACCTTGATCCGAGTCTCTCAACCCCTGGATCCGATGGTCTTCGTGCCCCTAAAGCTCCCTCCTCTAATGCCTTCAGCAGGCCGCCACAAGGTTTCCTCAAGTTGAACTTTGACGGAGCCTCAAAGGGCAACCCGAGGCGAGATGGCTTGGGGGGAATCTTGAGGGATGACAAAGGCAAAGCCGTAAGGTTTTATGCAGCCTCATGCAGTAGTACCACTAATAACGTGGCGGAATTTCTGGCGATGGAAAAGGGACTTCAAGTTGCAACGAATCTGGGGGTGACAAAGCTGCAGGTCACAGGGGACTCTCAAATTGCGATCGCTATGCTGCAGAAACTGATATATGGATCCCCTTTAAACAAGGTGATTAAGCGTTGGAGGCTAGAACTCATCGGGGAGCATATTCTCTCAAGGCTTGTTCCCTTCGAATATGTAATTATAGAGCACGTTGATCGAGAGGGAAACAAGGCGGCATATAAGCTGGCTCACTGGGGATGTGAGCACCAAGACCAGGAGCTCATAAGGGACTGCCCCCGCCAACACAGGACACAACCTTGGCAGAGCTTAGATAAATTGTGCCATTGGAGGAGGCCTCCCCAATGGGTGTGAGTAACAATGAAGTGAATGTTCCCATGGGAACATGGTGTAACATATGACAAGAACACGGAGTAAGCAAGGGGGGCTGGCCTCACGGCTGACCCACATCACCTGGAGTACGTGGGAGGTTAAAGTGGAGCGTGGAAAACTTCATATCGCATTGGGGAATGCAGAAGGTGGCAGAGGAAAAATAGTTATGGAGGGTGGCGAGGGAAATCAATGGTCATTTTGTTGTGGTGAGCGTTCGGGAGCTGGTGCGCAGAGAGCTGAGAGAGGAGGATACTGCAGGAGCTATACAGGTCGGTCGAAGGGTCTAGACTCGGCACAGACGAAGGTGTCTTTGCCCATGCTGGTGGGTATGAGGCGTGGCATTTTGGCAAATTGAGCTTGGAAATGGCGAATTTGATAGGGGAGAGGTGCATGTGAGGTTTCCGAGGTTGGCATGTGTTTGTGCCTAGTTTGCTAGGGGTGGCTTTGTGAAATTTTCAAATCTGAAAATTATTCCTGCAGTGATTGATTTGTTTCTCCTACTTACAGATAAGTTATTTACAAATGCTTTAGTAAATTTTGAAATAAACAGTCACAATACTTCACTCTAATCAAAAGCAGAAGAACAAAAATTACACAAGTAGCACAATAGAAAAAACCATATGAACACAGTTATTTTTGGACAATTGTCCTTGGAAAAACCCAATGTGGGAAAATTGGTGCAACAGATGCGGGTTTGTATTTATCTTCAGCAATGAAAAGATCTTTTACAAAAGTCCTGGTGAGCAAAGTAAATTAGCATACACCTGGCATGAATTTTCCGGACACACCGGAATTATTCCCGACTCTTGGGGTGACCTCCTACACCCTCTGCGTCATCCTATGTATCTACTCTGCGCAGTCCCTCCCTAGACGGCGTAACTCCGCGTGGAGGGGTTGGTGCTGCTGCTCAGCACACCCTTCCCTTCACCCTTATGCCTTCTCCTTCTCCAATAGCTGATTTCTCCCTCCTCCTTCTGCCTCACCAATCCCGCCTCTACAAACTCACCCACTGAAATCGAATTCTCTTACTTCAGAATCAATTTCCTTTGGGTACTGAGAATGTCCCTGGCTTGATTTCCAAATGACCCTCAAGCCTCTTCTTATAGTCTTCTCGCTGATGAATCAACGGCCAAGATTATATCTTTAATCAATGGCTCAGATTAAAAGATGACTTGATCTACGTTTTCTAGAAGATTCACACTCTGCTTTATTAATACCCTTTAATTATTTAATTTCCCTAAGTTTTAGACTTAGGGTCTGCATTAAAATAATTAATTATTTTAATAAAACAAGGTCCGAGTGGAATTTCCACAAACGATTTTTGGGTTCTCTGCATAACTGTTGTCCAAAACTCTCCACCAAATATGAGACTTGGAACACTTCCTGATGTTATAAAATCAACACTCCCTCTTAGCGAGGAGAGTGTTCAAGCAATATACCATTGTACTACTCTAACTCTAGAACATCTGCTGCGCTGATGATGTCCTGGTAGTTGCCCCTCATCTCTGTGCTACTGCCTTCTGTACTGCTGCCTGTGACACTGCCTCACCTATACTGCAGCTCCCTCTGTCTCTGTATACCACACGTTCCTCTAATGGAAGGGGTTCTCGACCATCCCCATCTTCTCTCTAAAGTAAGTAAACTTAATCTTACTCAGAGCCTTGGTGAGGATATCTGCCACATGTTCCCCTATAGGAGTGTACCTCAACTACATTGCTCCCCTATGGGCATAGTCCCTGATGAAGTGGCACCGAATGTCAATGTGTTTAGACCAGTCATGAAACACAGGATTCTCAGAGAGCTTAATGCAACTCCGATTATCACACATATTCCTGGTTGGTTCCATCCTCTTCTTGAGTAGGTTCAAGAGTAATTTACGAATCCATATGGCCTTGCACGAAGCTGTGCTTGCTACCATATACTCTGCCTCGGCTAAACTTAGTGCGACGGACTTCTCTTTCCTGTTGCACCGGGAGGTCATTCCTGATCCGAGACTAAAACAGTACCCACTAGTACTCTTCCGATCCACAGTGCTTCCAGCCCAGTCTGCATCTATAAACTCACTCAACTGAACCTCATTGCCATTAGTGTACTTCAAACCATACTCGACTGTCCCCTTCAAATATCTGAGAACATGTTTGGCTGTTGCCCAGTGAGCCCTCCTTGGTTCCACCATGAATTGACTGAGGGTATCGCAAAAGGGATCTATCATGTTTGAGTGTTCGTGTCGTTCAATTTTCATCATTCAGCCAACAATTTTGTAAAATATGTAAACCCATTCTACATATTTATTATGTAAATGATCTTACTAAGACCATCATGTATGTAACAACCTAGTTAAGCCTAGTATTTTGGTGAAGATTTCTATCTGAAGAGGTTTTTCATCTCACTGATTCATCTGTGTCTCTAGACACAAATGATCGGCAGAGTTTTTCCACTCTAGCCTCACCCCAAAGCTAGGGTGGATTTTTTCATCAATATACTAAGTGAGTCCTAGTGTTTTTTTTATTGAGTCTTTGTAAAAATAATTTGGGAATGATCCTAGCTAATTGGCTAGATCATTTTATTACAGATTGTTGGGTCTACTAGATCATATTTTGAGTCACAGAATTAGGTAGATTATTAAGGGTTTGTTACGAACAGGTGTTCCTCTCATGATTTAATGTATTAATCTTATGTAAAGAGGGTTGGAAAAATAATTAATCTCCTCATGAGTCAATTAATTAAATTTTCTAGCCAAATTAAATTAAAAATCCTAAGCCAAAAATTTAATTAATTTTATGTCCTAGGTAAAATTAAATTTTTCAAAGGCAAAATTCGTGGGTCCCTAAAAAAATAAATTTTTAAAGGTCCCGGGCCAAGGGAATATTGAAAATTTTGAGATATTTTGGACCCTTGAGCCTTGATAGTTAAGTCAAAGTCAATTTTTTGAGGTAACTAACTCAAAATTATTATTTTTGAGTTAATTAAAAAGGAATTAATTGAAAATTTCGAAATTCCTCAAAAAATAATAATTTCGACGGACAAGATTAAAAGATAATCAAATCCTTTTCGACTATCGAGATTACTTTGACAGGGATCAAGCGAACTAGTCACTGGAGATTTTACCTATAAATTAGAGGTCAGTGTCAATCTGATTTTTCATCCGATCTTTTGATCATGTACTTGCTCTTGAAGCTCTCCTGTACTACTTTTCTGGAATAATAGAAACGAAGTATTTGGGGTTTTATTTGATGGTCGTGTTCCTCTTTAGCATTTTATGGTAAATTTGTTCGTTATATTCTGCTGGTAATTATTTCAATGAATTGTTGATTAATGGCTCTTGTAGAGTAATCTATTGCACAGGTATCTTGCTTAAGTTTCTGGATTTAGGGTAAAAATATTAATTGGATTGAATTAGTAGGTATCTCTAACTCTTGAAAGTTTTATTTTTATCTTATTTCTCTATTGATTTAACAGTTTAACTTTTAGTGTGCAGAAATCTCTTGGATTTAGAATTGGGCGTTTGGGGAAGTCCTCGACTGGACTAGTTGACTCCCAAGGAAATAAGATCTGAAAAGCCCTCCGAATCTAATTCCCCGGGTTTATCTTAAATTCTATTTTTTTCGCAGGGTTTTTCTAGGGCATGTGCCTAAATTAAAAATTTATCTTAACTTTTATTGAATTTAAAGTTAGATCTGGCTAGTAAGAGCCTTAGATCTTCAAATATGGGAGCGAAGTCGGACTTACACTCCTCAAATCTGATAGATCTGCAACTCTTGTGCATAGATCTGTAAATACATTGTATAGATCTGTATTTTTCAATGTTGCACGACTCGTACTCGTATAAGACTCGTCCGACCATTGACTCGTCGACTCGTATAAGACTCGAGAACGACCCATATAAAACTCGTATAAGACTCGTCAAAATGAAAAAAAAAAATTAAAATATGGTAAATTTTAAGCAGAAAAAGAAACTAACGATAATTCAAGTCCTTATAAGTTACAAAAACCACAATATATGCAATAATTCATAACAACATCTTATATCTATAAAAGTACAACATAGCATATTAGATTTTTGTAAGCAAAACATTTAGATACTGAATAAGAAAAGGAATCATGATTCCATAATTAAAATAAAAAATGTCAGCCAGTTCAAAATTCAAATACATATGTCATAAATGATAAATGATTGTCTTATAACAATCTTGAGTCTCATCACTCATGGACGACCACGCCTATAATAAGCCCTCGTGGAGCTCATGGTAGCATCAAAAGGCTGAAGCAACTGTGAGGCAGGTGTATTGGGAGTCTCCATTTGAGATGGCAAACTAGAGAGATCCTCAGTCTCTTCATCAAGCCAACTCAAATCAGGGGGCTCCTCCTCCACAACCCAATCAGACTCTAAATCAATACTATCTAATAAAATTGGATCTGTATCCTTTGGTTGCACTTGTTTTGTGAGCATTCGAAGGTTGTAGTAGATGAAAACCAACTTCTCCAAC
The DNA here is from genome assembly GCA_034641835.2 of Pinus albicaulis. Lineage (NCBI taxonomy): Eukaryota > Viridiplantae > Streptophyta > Pinopsida > Pinales > Pinaceae > Pinus > Pinus albicaulis. The sequence goes on along the minus strand of CM076579.1, from coordinate 1,642,593,284 downwards.
CTCTCATGCTCCAACTTGTTTCTCCTTTTGCTATGGATGTGCTCAAAAACTGACCAATCGCACTCACAAGAAGAAGCACTAAAGGGTTGACTCAAAACTCTGATGGCGAATTCTTGTAATTGCGGTGCCTCAGAGCCACAATCTATCCACCAATGAGCTATAAAAAAATAACAACAAAGATTATCAGTTTGCAATGCCAAACATATAAAAGAGAACTAGTAAAATTACAAGCTAAGTTCTAACAATTTGCACTTACAAGGCATTTTCTTGTCCTTGAGACGTTGGCTTGAGCTGAATCCAAACATGCCAGATGCTTCCTTGTACATATCTCGTTGTAGGTTGATTTTGTCTTGAATATCTACATGCGGGAACATCTTCTCAATGCATATCATAACACCTCTCATCACCTCAGGATCTCTTTGAATGTTAGACCCCTCATTATAGAATAAGCTTGGATTGAGATATGCTCCTGCTGCATGCAATGGTGAATGTAGTTGTCTGTCCCACCTGGAATCAATAATTTGCCATATAGAGAGATATCTAGATTCATCTTCCTTATAGAAAGTCTTGATGGCCTCTTTGGCCCTATCCATGCCCTCATAAATATATCCCATTGGAGGTTTCTCTCCGTCCATCAATCTCAAGACTTTCACAAGGGGCTCAGTGAAGCTGACAATCTCAGTGACTTTGTCCCACAAACTATCACCAAAGACAGATGCTTTCACAGACAATGCTTCTGGTTTTGTGCTATCTTTCCAAAATACCCATTGTTGACTACAAAATATTCTTCGCAAAGCTTGGTACTCATACAAAAGGCTTTGGAGAGAAAGAAAGTTTGTAGCAAACCATGTGACAGTTGGGCGACTAAGCTCACCCTGTGTGAATTCCCTCATAAGGTTCAACACCCAAGCATGATTATAAATATACTTGGTAATTTGCTTGCATTCTTGCACAACATCCTGCACCCACTCCAACTTCCCAATATCCTCTAGTATCAAGTCTATGCAATGGGCAGCGCATGGAGTCCAAAAAATCGAGGGATATTTGGCACAAAGCAACCTTCCAGCGGCTACATAATTTGTTGCATTGTCCGTGATTACTTGGACAACATTTGCAACCCCAACTTCCTCCACCACATCAGCCAACAATGTAAAAATCAAATGTGCATCTTTTACATTTGCAGATGCATGAATGGATTTTAGGAACATGGTTTCTTTAGGGCAAGCTACAAAAAAATTTATTATTTTTCTACCCCTCTAATCTGTCCACCCATCAGACATAATTGTACAACCTGTAATTTTCCATGAGCTTTTAATGCTCTCCAATTGTTCCTTGACACACTCCAACTCCTCATCTAGCTCTTTCCCCCTAAGTGCATTATAAGATGGGGCTTTGTATCCAAGGCCAGCACTTGCAATGGCATCCACCATGGGCTGATAAAAATATGACTTTGCATAGTTGAATGAAACACTGTTATGGTACCAAAACCTCCTCACTGCCATATCTGCCTCCTTCCTCTTCTTTTCATTAAAACTATCCAAGGTTGGTTGAGATCCTGGAGTTGTACGAGGAGTGAAGAAAGAAGAGGTTATACTCCTGTTTGCTGCAACACTTGAAGAGGAGTTACCAATACCCGGACTTTCAATCTGTGTTTCACTCTGAGATGAAGATCTACCTATCCCAACAATCTCATCCTTCCTTCTTGCCCTCTTAGAAGTTTCTTCTTTAATGGCTTCCAAAGCAGCTGCCATTTCAGTGGTGACTTCATCAGGGCAATTTTGACAACATCCCACACCATTCCCAGGAATTCTAGCTAGGTGGTATTTTAGCATGTTTATTCCTGCATGCATTGTGGCATTGCAATAATTGCACTTCACATGGTGGTCATTACCGGCAATGATTCGTTAACCATGTGCCCATGCCGGATCACGAGACTTTCTATACCCCTTTGGTGGCATGGTGATGAAATCTGGAAGAAAAAAATTAAATTTTTAAAATCTAATTCATATTTTTTTTTTTTTTTGGTTTTTTGGTTATTAATTTTTTTTTAATTTACAATTTTTTTTGGCCCTGTGGCTGAGTTTCTCAACCACACAGGGCCGCTGTGTGGCTGAGAAACTTAGCCAGACGCCCTGCAGGCTTAGGAGGCAGACCGTAGGCCCCGTGGCTGAGTTTCTCAGCCACACAACGACCCTGTGTGGCTGAGAAACTCAACCACAGGGCTTGCGTGTTGAGGAGACGCGCAAACCCTGTGGCTGAGTTTCTCAGCCACACAAGGTTGTTGTGTGGCTGAGAAACTCAGCTACAAGGCCAAAAAAATTTGCAAATTGCAAGTGAACAAAAAAAAAAATTGAATTGATTAGATAAAATTTTTAAAAATTACATGCAAGCAGCTAGTTGCAAAGCAATGAAACAAAGATCATGAAGCCTATTTGGACAGTGTGCTGCTACTCCGCCAGTGTTGCTACTTCGCCAGTGCTGTGACTCCAACTTGTTACAGTGTGCTGCTACTCCTCCAGTGCTGTGACTCTGTCAGTGCTGGTGACTTCGCCTGTGCTGCTACTTCGCCAGTGCTGTGACTCCAACTTGCTGTTACAGTGTGCTGCTACTCCGCCAGTGATGTGACTCTGCCAGTGTGTTGTGACTCCGCCTGTGCTGCTACTCTACCTGTGCTGTGACTCTGCCTTGCTGCTACTTTGCCTGTGCTGCTACTCCGCAGTGCTGCTACTCTCCCAGTGTGTTGCTGCTACAGTGTGCTGCTACTCTGCCAGTGCTGTGACTCTGCCACTGTGCTGTGACTCCGCCTATGCTGCTACTCTGCCTGTGCTGTGACACTGCCTTGCTGCTACTCTGCCTGTGCTGCTACTCCACAGTGCTGCTACTCTCCCAGTGTGCTGCTACTCCGCCAATGCTGCTACTCTGCTTGTGCTACTACTCCACCTGTGCTGTGACTCTGCCTTGCTATTACTATGTGTTGCTACTCCGCCAGTGCTCACTTTGCTAATGATGCTACTCCGAAAGGGAGAGAGGTGCTTATAAAACATTTCCTTCCCTCCAAATTCCCTTTTCCTCCACCTCATTTCCAAAAAAAATAGAAAAATAAAAAAAAATTGAGAAAAATTCAAAAAAAATGCTTTTTGTTGTGGGACGGGTCTTACAGGGGTCCGATACGGGTGCTATGAGAAACTCGTGGGTCTTATGCGAGTAGGCGGGTTTAATGCGAGTTTGCACGGGTAAGGGTAGAGAGCACGGGTTCTATGCGAGTGACCCGGCTCGCTATATAACCCGCAAAGACCCGCGGGTACCAGCGGGTCTTATACGAGTGGTGCTTCTCTGGTATTTTTAGTGTAAATATTTACAAATTTCTTTAGTTTTCTGATTTCTAACTCAGGGTTTCATTTTAGATTATTGTATCTATTAGGGTTTCTAAGTTTTGGTTTCTGGTTTTGTGCAGGTGACATTTGAGGGTTTTTCAGAGAATTTTTTTTTGATCTGAGACAGTTCTAGGGTCTAGAGGGTAAGATCTGATCTCCAAATCAAGATTTTTTTTTGCAGGATATTCAAGTTAAATTTTTCCGGATCTGTGTTTCTGAGTAGAATTTATTATCGGGCAAAGAAAAAAATTCGAAAATATTTTTAAATGCACCATTGTGCCTGCGTTTTTGTGGGTTGTCTTCATCTCTTATTCCTTCTCCGCTGCTCAAACGCTGCACCTATCGGGCTTAAGCTTCTGTTGGATTTTTCTCCCTTTGCTTCTGCATTTTTACCTAGCATTTCTTCTTCTAAATGTTGCCTGCATTTTTCTGTTGAGTTTTTCAACGTTCCCTCTGCCTCTGCGTTTTTCCGGACTCTCATTTTCTCTGTGTCTCCTCTTCATTCCAGATCTGTGTGCTCCCTCACACAGCCTTCTCCAAGCACGCTTTCCCTCGACCCTCGCCATCCACTACACTTCTCTGCTCTGCGTGCCTTCAACCGCAACTCCCTTTCCTTCGCTCGCATTCCCTCTTCCGTTGCTACTCTGTGAGCCCCGGTCTCCTCATGCAATCCTCCCTCCTGTTTGAGTTTCATTGTCGGCTGCCTCTTGGACGCTTTTCCTATCGGCGGCCTCTTCCTCCCACTTGACCTACCTTCCCTTTTTTTAATCGACTTTTCCCTCAGCCTCCATGCTTTGTCCTTCGACTTCCTTTCTTAACCTAACTCAAATAACCATAACTTTTTTTTTAATATTGTGTAAAGTTTCGATTTTGTCTTTCTGACTTTTCAATTTTATTTTTTGGCGCGACTTTCAGTTTTAAATTGAAAATTTCATTAACCTTTCAATTTTGACATTTAAAAATTTTAAAAACTTAACTTTTAATTTTTTATTTGTACATTAAAAAACAAAAATAAAAAATTCATTAATTTTTTTTTTTTACTTTTAACATTAGAATTTTTTTTTAATTTTTTTATTTTCCTTTTCTTTTATATGATAATAAAAAAATATATTTTTTGGGAAAAAAAAAATCAACTTTTGGATATTGTGGTTTTAAGTCATTTAGATGATCAAATTCTAAGCCTTCACGAAAGATATCTAATTGCTAAGAAATTCCTATGGTTGACATGATTTAATTTTTAAAATACCCTGAGTTTAACTATAGGAGAAAATTTAATTTTTGGATTTGCATTATTTTAGAATATCATTTAATCAATAAAATATTTTGACAAAGTGTTTATTTAGCATTGAAATTTCATGTTATTTCTAGATGATTAAAAACTGAGATTTAAGTGTTGGTTACTTTCATATGCTTCAATTGAGTTTGATGATCAATGGCATGGGATTTTTGATGTTTGATATCGATTAAAATCGTCTATCGTGTAATTAAGTCTTGGATATTTATTGAATATTAATGTTTTTGAAATTCTTTCAAGTGTGATCGATATCTTATTTTTAGAGCTCTATTGTGGATCTGTGACAAATTGTATATCTTTCATTTGAGTAATTTTTGGCATCTTCATAATTAGCACTCTCGCTTAAGTACTTAGTGGTTAGATCAGATTATTTGTAATCCAAGTGCTTTAGGCTTTTAACATCACCTCTCATCTTCGAAGCTTGCTTCATCTCCCTCCTTCTTCAAATCGTTTTCCTTACATTCTGCATTCTAAGTTAGCATTGCATATAGGATAACTTTTCATCCAAGCAGTAGTTTCTCATCAAGTACTTGGTTGTAATTTTCTTAGCAAAATAGTTGACTCCATAAGGCACTGGTATCATTCATCCAAATTGAATAAAATCATTTAATCTTGCTAGATCTTTTACAAGTATTTGGTCGTTTAACTCTCTCCCGAACTGGTTGGTTCCCAACTAGTTATCCTTCATTCCATTTCCATAGGGTCTACCCCCCTTAGTCTGTTATAAGGAGACAGCTTAAACAGAGAGATTGGGGATCAGGGTGACATCCCCCGATCTAAGCCATTGTCGCGGTGCCTAGACATTCTGTGCGAAAACACACTGCATAACAGATGTTTGGTCTAGTATTGACCAGATACATCAATGATCCGATGAGCTACCTATATAAGGTGGGATCATCCTCATCATCCTTCATTGTGTCTATCTTCTTCCAGATAGTAATCATTGGCGTGGCCATGGGTCTACAGTCTTACATCCGAAATCTCTTCCGGATTTCTATAGTGTATCTTCCTTGCCCCAGGAAGATTTCTCCCTTCTGCTACCAGACTTCTAATCCAAGAAAATAGTGCATCTGCCCCAAATCCTTCATGTCGAATTATGTAGCCAGATTCTCCTTGCAGACCTTGATAAACTTAGATGATCCAGTAAGAAACAGATCATCTACATATAACACCAAAATTAACGACTCATCCCCTACTCTCAAGTAGTAGAGGTTGGGATCTACGTCACTCTTGACGAACCCCATCTTCTGGAAGTAGCTATCAATTCGCCCATACCATGCCCTGGGGCTTGTTTTAAACCATACAAGGCTTTCTTAAGCCTGCAAACATGAGTCTCCTGCTCATGCGTCTCAAAGCCCTCTGGCTGTTCTATGTACACTTCCTCCTCTATCACCCCATTCAAGAATGTTGTCTTAACATCCATCTGGTGAATCTGGTGAATCTCCCATCCCATCTGCGCTGCTAGAGAGATGACGGATCTGATAGAAGTGTAGCGATCTACAGGGGCGAAGGTTTCCTCATAATCGATCCCTTCCTTTTGTGCATACGCCTTAGCTACAAATCTGGCCTTGAACTTCTCTATGCTGGAATTTGCAGCATACTTGATCTTGTAGATCCACCTAGATCCTACAACTGATATGTCATGTGGTCTAGGGACTACTTCCTAGACGTTGTTTGTCATGATGGAACTATACTCCTCCACCATGGCATCCACCCACACCTGATGTTGAGTTGCCTCTCGAAAGCTAGAAGGTTCTCCAACCTGAGCTACCATGGCCTGGTATCTGTCAGGTTTCCTCCGTACCCTCTTCCCGTCTCTAAGGGCTCCAACAAATTCTTCTGCATCCTTCAGAATTTGTTGAAGTTCTCTGCTCAGTCTCCCACTAGTGGTGGGCGGTCTCACCTGCTCTGCTGCATGCTCCTCTTCGAAGGAACTCTCCTCAAAATCCTTGTGTCGTGGAGAGGCACTTGACCTATCTTCTGCAAGCCGTTGAGGTTGTACTAGTGGATCCTCCTCAATCTGCGTATCTGTAGCCATTTCTCGGGAATTCCTGAGGCTCTCTCCAACATGAATTTCACATCCCTCCTTACTACAATCTTCCTGCTCTCTGGAATATAGATGCAATATGCTTTCGCTTTTTTAGTATAGCCCACAAGAAAACCCTTTTCCGCAGTCTGATCCAACTTCTTCCTCTTCTCATCTAGAACGTGGCAGTACACCATGTTGCCAAATATCCTGATATGGCTCACCTCCGGTTTGCTGCCTATGAACAAAATCTCAAGAGTTACCTTCCCCAATGCTCTATGGGGTACTCTGTTATGTACATATACCGTTGTATTGCAGGCTTCTGCCCACAAAAAATTTGGCATATCTTGGTCATATAGCATTGCCCTTGCAGCGTCTACTATGGTCCGGTTCTTCCTTTCTACAACTCCATTTTGCTCTAGATTGTATGGAATTGTCCATTCTCTCTTGATGCCTTCCTTTGCGCAGAAACTGGTGAAGTCCTTATCGATATATTCTCCACCATTATCTGATCGCAGCTTCTTGATCTTCTTTCCTGTTGAATTTTCTACCAATGCTTTGAACTCTTTGAACCGTTCAAAGACTTCATCTTTGGTTTTGAGAAAGTAGATCCAAGTCTTCTTCGAATGATCATCAATGAAAGTAGCAAAATACTTTGCACCACCAAGACCAGTTATGGACATTGGACTGCAAATGACGGAGTGTATTAGTTCCAATACGCTCTTGGCCCTGTTGCTACTTCTTGGAAATGTTGCTTTAGCATACTTCCTTAGTACACATCCCCCTGCAGACTTCATTTATCCTTGTGTTGAGTTAAGGAGCTCCTATGACAGTATTCTTGAGAATCTTCAAGGCTCCGTGGTGTAGATGCCCCATCCTTTTGTGCCATAATTCATTCAGATCTCTGTCATCCGTTCTGCCAATCAGGGCTACGGGGGATTCAAGCTGGAGCTTATATATAGCTTATGACTCCTTACTCCAATTTGTGCCTTCTTGCTCCAGCTAGGATGTTTGACATACACTTTGTTTCCAATAAAGTATATGTCATAACCCTTGTTCTGGAGCTAAGACACTGAGAGCAAATTCATCCCCAACCCTGGTACATGCAGAAAATTTGTGGCCCAAATCTTGTTGCCAACTTCTGTCTGAAATGTTATGGTACGTCTTCCAAGGGAGGTACACTTGGCCTTGTTTCCCATAGTAATCTGGAAATTCATCTGTTCTTCTTGGTAGCTCAAAAAGCAATCTCGAACCCCCGTCATGTGAGCAGATGCTCCATTGTCAATATACCAAACACTTGGAAGAGTCGTGCTCGACACACAAGCAAGATCCTCCTCTAGTCTGGATGCCAGCACTGTCATGTCATGTTCCCTCTACATTTCTGCATGCTCTGGAGGACTGCGTGAGTCCCTCTAACTGCATGAACCCTTAAGGATGTTGAATCTTTGGTCCATAGCAGATCCTCCCTTTCTATCTTTAGCCTTTTGCTCTGATACCATGTAAAATTTTCAGATTTGAAAAATGTTACTGCAGTGATTGATTTATTTCTCCTACTTATAGATAAGTTATTTACAGATGCTTCATTAAATTTTGAAATAAACACAGCTACAGTACTTCACTCTATTCAAAAACAGAAGAACAAAAATTACACAAGTAGCATAATAGAAACAACCATATGAACATAGTTATTTTTGGACAATTGTCCCCAGAAAAAACCAATGTGGGAAATCCGGTGCAGCCAATGAGGGTTTGTATTTATCTTCAGCAATGAAAAGATCTTTTACAAAAGTCCTGGTGAGAAAAGTAAATTAGCATACACTTGGCATGAATTTTCTTGACACACCGGAATTATTCCCGACTCTCAGGGTGACCTACACCCTCTGCATCATCCTGCGTATCTGCTCTACACAGTCCCTCCCTGGACTGCGTAAGTCTGCGTGGAGGGGTTGGTGCTGCTACTCAGCACACCCTTCCCTTCACCCTTATGCCTTCTCCTTCTCTGATAGTTGATTTCTCCCTCCTCCTTTTGCCTCTACAATCCTGCCTCTACAAACTCACCCACTGAAATCGAATTCTCTTACTTTAGAATGGATTTCCTTTGGGTACTGAGAATGTCCCCGGCTTGATTTCCAAATGACCCTCAAGCCTCTTCTTATAGTATTCTCGTTGATGAATCAACGGCCAAGATTATAACTTTAATGAATGGCTCAAATTAAAAGATGACTTGATTTTCGTTTTCTAGAAAATTCACACTCTGCTTTATTAATATCCTTTAATTATTTAATTTCCCTAAGTTTAGACTTATGGTTTGTATTAAAATAATTAATTATTTTAATAAAGCAAGATCCGAGCGGAATTTCCACAAACAATTTTTGGGTTCTTTGGATAACTATTGTCCAAGCCTCTCCACCAAATATGAGACTTAGAACGCTTCCCGATGCTATAAAATCAACAGGCTCCAATCCGGGGTGGAGGCATTTTGGTCTGTGGTGGAGCGGGAGCATAGTTTTGCATTTCCCCTATCTGAATACAGGGAACTGGTCATTGGGTTGGTGTCATTGGCGAGCTAGTTGTCGCTTTTGTTGGGTCTTGGTGAGAAATTGCTTCGCGAATAGGGAGTATCTGGCGTCGGTGGTGGAGGTCTTGGACCCTGCAAGACCAGTGTGGGTAATTCTAAAAGGTTGGGAGGCGTTACGGCTTGGAGGTGTCGAGGGTTCCAGCATGAGGCCGACTCCTCACTTAGGGAGGTCAGCTACCCAGGTGCCAAATTCTGGAGGGCCTGGTGCAGCAAAGTCCCAGTCCCAGTTTGCACTGTTAACTGGTAATGAAGACAGGAGTTCGGAGGAGAGGAACGCAGAGGGCTCGAGTCAAGGGGTTCCTGGAGGCAGAGGTGGAGGAACTCGAAGGGGGAGAAGCGCAGGGTCCACTGCTGGTAGGGCAGACGAGGGGGTATCACAGAGAGTCGGAGTCGTCGTGTTTCGACTATTCGGCTGAGGGGAGGGGAAGCGCACCAAGGTGGATCTAGGCATCGGGTACCGGTGCGTCAGGGTGGTCGAGGCCCGCAACAAAGTTGTTGTATGGGATGCTGCTGCGAGGTGCTTCAATTCATCCATGACCATCTAGAGAATTCAGAACGTATCCGTCAAGAGGAGCACGCAGAACTGATTGCTACCCTGAACAAAATGCATTATTTTCAATTCCATACCTGTGAGCGTGTTCTGGTTGTTTGGTGTGGCCAGAATTTTCTTTCAGAGAAGGTCGAGAAACTGGAGACATGGATGGCGCACTTCGAGGAGCATGTCCAATGCTCCTTTCATCCTCCACCACCTCCTAGTACAGCTCCAGATAACCCAGCCTCCATCACCTCTAATGATGAACTACAACTCTGGATAACAAAGTCCTGATGATGAACTACACTGGGTAGTTTGAAACGTGTCGGCCCTCCAAATGATATTGTGATTTTTCTAGAAGAGTTGGTTCAACAATTATGGATCACAGAAGTTTACAATCTGAGATGATCATGATTATCGGTGTTCTATATGTACTGTCTGTTTATTGGGGCCTCTGGCCCATCAAATTGTGGATTGTGTCTCTCTTTGTTTTTCTGTTGCACTGTCACTTGCTCTTGATAGTAGTCAACAAACCCGGTCGGGGTGAGACTACTTGCGTTTTTTCCTTGTTGTACTCCTTTTTGAAAATTTGAATAGAAATTTGGCTTACAAAAAAAATGTTTAAATATATTTATTTTCAATATGATTGGTTGCAATCTTGTTGTGCAATGATTACAATGTACACTCAAATATTTATGAAATCTTTGGTACATACCATCATTGTTGTTTCTTTATTTTGACAAATCCTATTGTTGTTTGCTTGTCCCTTCCGTAATCTTTTCAAACTTGTTGTTGCACATGGGAATAAAGTATCGAAGTGACTCTTGTTAGTTTTTCTAGCATCGGATGTGTTCTAGCCACGAAACTTTGTGGAGAGCCTAGAATACATAAGATCTCCAAAACCCAGAAATCGTTTCTGGAAATTCTGCCTAGAAGTGACTTAATTAGATTATTAACCAATTTTTTAATGTTTCCTAAGTCTAAACTTAGGAAAATTGGTTAATTAATCAGTATTAATTAATTCAAGGTGAGAATCATCTAAAAACTCACACGGATCGATCCAGAGATGATCCTAGCCATCGATTATATTTTAATCTTGGTTATTGGTGCTCCAACAGAGGATTATAAGAGGAGATCGATGTGGTGATGGAGAAATCATTCGAGACATTTGAGCAGTTCAATTTCTTGGCAGATCGATTTCCAGAGTAGCAGCAGTTAGTTGTCGAAGAGAGCCAGAGATCGAAGCAAAAGTGAGGGGCAGAGACAGTGAGGTTGGAGGAAGTATTCTTGTTAGGTCCCTATATTACTAGTATAGTCCCTTATTGTTAATAGTGTAACCCCCTTATTGTTATTATTGTACCCTTGTAACCCCCATTTTGTTATTATTATGCCCTTAAATTATTATTGTTAGGTCGGCTAGGATTACATTGTGGCCCACTAGGATTACATTATGGCCACATGGACTCCTATATATAGAAAAGAGGTTTTGTAAATTGTATCATCCAAGAATTGTTCATTTATGTAATGTATTGGAGGTTGCCCCCTCGAAGTGGCTTATTTCTAAGGCGTTGCTATCTCTTTTCTTCTATTTTTGGAGCTGGTTACACAACATTTGGTATCAGAGCTTTGGATTCTAGGGTTTCGCTGCTCCAAACAGGTCATCGTTACATTTTCGCTATAACTTTTTTTTCTACGAAGTTTCAAAAGCTGAAATTTTTAGGGTGCGAAGAAAAAATCCTGAGGAAGATCGTCTAAAAATTTCAGAGTTTGGTTCGCAATATTTTCGGAGATATGATCTGTGGAAGTTAGGTCTTTTTTCAGGCTCGTAAACAGGTCATCGTGGCATTTGCACTATAACTTTTTTTCTACGAAGGTTCAGAATCTGAAATTTTTAGGGTGCGAAACTGAAATCCTGAGGAAACTCGTCAAAAAATTTCAGAGCTTGGTTCGCAATATTTTTGGAGATATGATCTGTGGAAGGTAGTGCTTTTTCAGGCTCCCGAAATTCATCTCAAAGAGGTGATCGTGGGAAAAGTTCAATAACTCTCTCTCTGAGCATCGCATTGGAGTGCCGTAAAAAGTGGTCGCAAGTACACGGACTGTAGTTTCTTGACTATCAATTTCAGAGGCGAGTGACGAAACAGTGACACGTGGCAAGTCGTACAAGTTCGCTCTACTGAACCAGTTCATAATTAGGTCATTGTGGGAGATTGGACATAACTTTCTCTTGGAGAATCCAATTCAAGTCAGACCTGTGGCATTCAAAAGAGAATTCAGAGGGCTACTTCAGTGCTGAATTTCAGATATTGAAGAGCCACAATCACAGAGATAATCCAATTTCAATATCGAGCTCCTCAAAAGCAAGAAAAAGGTGTGTATTTTTTTCCGAATTGCATAAGTTTTGTTTGAAAAATCAATTTGAATTGATTCCAAGGGCATATTGTAGAATAGATATGAGTATTGGGTTCTAAAAAATGCCCCGTAAAAATAATTCAACACCCATTAAGCCTTCAGAACGCTCTACTATGACTCATGAAGATGAAGAATTGCAACATGATCTATCAAAATTACAAGAGCAAGTGCAACAAATTTCACTCTCGCAAAGAGCAACAAAAAATGAAATGGAAGTTTTGAAGAAAGGCATGGAAGCGAAGATGGACAGTTTGAAGAAAGGCGTGGAAGCTAAGATAGATGGCATGGAAGCTGGCGTGGAAGCTAAGATGGATGGCATGGAAGCTGAGATGGATGACATGAAAGACAACATGGAAAACATGAAGAATGATCTAAAAGCAGACATAGAAGGTTTGACAAAGTTGATACAAAAAATGTTTCCTAATGGTGAAAAGATAGTAGAAGAACCTCATGAGGAGAACAAAATAAATGTTAATCGTGATTTCATAAACTCTAATGTTGGCGGGAAGAACCACCATATTCCAAAAATGGATATGAGGAAGTTTGATAGAAAGGATCCTGTAACATGGATACTACAGATGGAGCAATACTTTGATCTCCATAACGTGCAAAACACATAAAAGGTACGCATTGCAACTTTACATTTAGAACAAAATACATTTGTATGGTATCGTTGGCTTTGCTCCCGTAAAAAAATTGTCACTTGGTCAATTTTTACGAAGGAAATGATAGCACATTATGAGGATACAAAGAGCAAAACCTTCTTTAGCCACTTGATAAATCTCAAACAAAAGGGTTTAGTGGGGCAGCACATTGAGGACTTCCAAAAATTGAATATAAGGGTAACTGATATTCCAGAGGAACACAGGATCGATCTCTTCATAGGCACTTTAAAGGATAACATCCAACATGAAGTTCGCCTTTTGGAACCGGATTCATTGGAGAAGGCATTCAGGTTGGCAAGAAAAGTTGAATGTAAAATAATGGCAACAAGGAAGCCTACCACTCAATTCTATAAAGAAGGAAGTGTTGCTACGCCTAGATTTCCACAACCTACAAGGTTGACACCACAACAATTGGAAGAAAAAGAGCAAAAGGGCTTTGCTACAGTTGTGATAGCAAATACACTAAAGGTCATAAGTGTGCTGAGAAGAAATTATTTTACATAGATTGTGAAAAGGAAGAAGAAAATGAACAAGAAGAGGATATACACCAGGAACCAACCCTAGAAGAGGAAGAAATGAATCCGACCATATCGTGTAATGCACTGGCAGGAATTACCACTCCTCAAACTCTCAAGATAGAAGGACATATCAAGAAGAAAAAGGTAATAGTGTTGATTGATTCAGGTAGCACCCATAATTTTATTCATTATAAGGTATCCAAGGAATTAAATTGTTTCCTATACCCAGCACCAGAATGTAAAGTGATGGTTGCAAATGGAGGAACTATAAATTGCTCTGGGAAATGCCATAATATCAAGCTAACCATGGGGGAATATGTATTGACTAGTCCAATGCTTTCCATTCCTATGGGAGGTGTTGATGTTGTACTAGGAGTACAATGGTTACAATCTTTGGGGACGGTAGCTTTTAATTTTCAAGAACTTTTCTTTAAATTTTTTTCAAAAGGAAAGGAAGTTGAATTACGGGGTATTGCGGGGAAGCCGAGAAAGATAATAAGCTCTAATGTCATGACAAAGCTTCTAAAGAAAGAACAACAAGGCGTCATTGCACAATTATGCTCACTAGAAGTTCCAACATCAAAATCATCAATTTCTGCAGATCTCCAACAAGTCTTGGACAATCATTCCAAGGTGTTTGAAACTCCCAAAGGACTCCCACCTATTCGTGATCATGATCATGCTATTCATTTGATTCCAGGAAGTGTTCCTCTAAACATCAGGCCTTATAGATATCCTTACGTCCAAAAGAGCAAAATTGAACATATGATTGCAGAAATGTTAGAGGCAGGTATAATTCAACCTAGTCAAAGTTCTTTCTCTGCTCCTGTAGTATTGGTACACAAGAAGGATGGATCATGGCGAATGTGTCCGAATTATAGGGAGCTCAATAAGCTCACCATTAAAGATAAATTTCCCATTCCTGTGATTGATGAATTATTGGATGAATTACATGTAGCAATTTATTTTACCAAGTTGGATCTTCGTTCAGGATATCATCAAATTAGAATGAAGACTGAAGATATTCCAAAAACAGCATTTCGAACTCATGAGGGTCATTATGAATTTTTGGTCATGCCTTTTGGCATTACCAATGCACCTTCTACATTTCAGGGGTTGATGAATTCCATTTTCAAACCCTTCCTCAGAAAATTTGTGTTGTTATTTTTTGATGATATACTAATCTACAGCAGGTCTTGGAAGGATTATGTTGAACATGTTGACAAGGTTCTCAAACTATTGCAGGAGAAACAATTATATGCAAAAATATCCAAATGTTTCTTTGGAGTACAAGAGGTGAAATATTTGGGTCATATTGTATCTCACGAAGGTGTTAAAGTAGACCCTAACAAAATTAAAGCCATTATGGAATGGAAAGTCCCCACAACCATAAAGCAGTTGCGAGGATTTCTCGGGTTAACAGGGTATTATCGTAAGTTTGTTAAAAATTATGGGAGAATAGCAGCACCTCTAACAACATTATTGAAGAAAGATGCACTTTCATGGACTCCTGAAGAACCTAAGGCCTTTGAACATCTTAAAGAGGCAATGTGCCTAGCACCGGTCTTAGCTACGCCAGACTTCACAAAAACCTTTATTGTGGAATGTGATGCCTCAGGAAATGGAATTGGTGATGTTTTAATGTAGGAAGGAAGACCCATTGCTTTTGAAAGTCGTCCAATCAAAGGAAAGTATTTACAAGAACCCATTTATGAGAAGGAAATGTTAGCAATACTGCATGCACTAAAGAAATGGAGAACTTACCTAATGGTAAGACACTTCAAAGTAAAAACTGATCATGATAGTCTTAAACACTTTTTGGAACAAAGACTATCTTCAGAAGAACAGCAAAAATGGGTCACAAAGATGTTGGGTTATGACTTTGAAATAATCTACAAAAAATGAGAGCTTAATGTTGTTGTAGATGCACTCTCAAGAAAGAATGAAGAGGTGGAAGCATTTCTTTGTGCCATTTCTATTATCCAACCAGATTGGATAACCGAAGCAAGAGATGAATGGAAGAAGGACAAAGATGTATGGACACTCATTCAAAAGTTGCAGCAAGATCCTAGTACATCCGATACATTTAGTTGGAAAAATGATTCCTTATGGTACAAAGATCGCTTATATCTTTGTAAGAATTCCCAACTAAAACAAAAGATTCTTCTCGAATTGCACACTTCTCCTTTAGGAGGACACTCAGGATTTTTAAAAACTTACCACAGGGTGAAGAAAGAATTTTTTTGGGATGGCCTTAAATCTCATATTCAAAAGTTTGTGGCGGAATGTTTGGTTTGCCAGCAGAATAAAGTGGAAACAATTAAGACCCCGGGACTTCTACAACCTTTATCCATTCCAAGTCAACGTTGGGAGGAGATTTCAATGGATTTTATCACAGGTTTACCTAAGTCCGAAGAAAGAGTGTCATCATGGTGGTAGTTGATAGACTTACCAAGTATGCACACTTTTGTGCATTATCTCATCCATTTAAAGCAAGTACAGTTGCTACTACATTTATGGACAGAATTCAAAAGCTACATGGAAGCCCAAGGGTTATTGTGAGCGCCAGAGATCCCATTTTTACTGGAAATTTTTGGACGGAGTTATTTTCTTGTTTGGGTACTCAATTAGCTCATAGCTCATCTTATCATCCTCAATCTGATGGCCAAACTGAGATAGTAAATAAATGTTTGGAAGGATATCTTCGTTGTTTTGTATCTGATAAACAAACACAATGGGTCAAGTGGTTACCTCTCGCCGAATGGTGGTATAACACTTCCTTCCATACTGCAGCAAAAATGACCCCATTTATGGCACTTTATGGATATCATCCACCATCCATCACATCATCTTTAAGGGAAAATTCGAAGGTTCAAGCAGTGGAAGATCACATCGAGCATCCGCAAGAAGTTCTCCAACTCTTAAAGGATAACCTGAATTTGGCACAAAATCGAATGAAACAACAGGCAGATCAACATCGTAGCGAGAGAAGTTTTGATGTAGGAGATTGGGTATTTTTACGGCCACAACCATACAAACAAATGTCCCTCAAGCAAGCAAAGAAGGATAATAAATTATCGCCAAAGTACTATGGTCCTTACAAGGTGTTGCAAAAGATTGGTACTATGGCATACAAATTGGAGCTTCCTGCTTCTTCACGAGTGCATCCAGTTTTCCATGTTTCATGCTTAAAGAGGGTTATAGGTGAAAATCTTCCAGTTCAAACAATATTGCCAGAACTTGATGAGGAAGGAAAAATCATATTGGAACCAGAAGCGGTCATGGAAACAAGAACTCGACAAATACGGAATCGATCAATTTCAGAGTATCTCATCAAGTGGAAGAACTTACCCACTGAAGATTCTACATGGGAGGATGAGAATTTTATACAGAAGCACCCGGAGCTACTAAAGTGTTGAGGACAACACTTTTTTTGAAGGAGAAGGGCATGTTAGGTCCCTATATCACTAGTATAGCCCCTTATTATTGTTAGTGTAAACCCCTTATTGTTATTATTGTACCCTTGTAACCCCCATTTTGTTATTATTGTGCCCTTAAATTATTATTGTTAGGTCGGCTAGGATTATATTGTGGCTCACTAAGATTACATTATGGCCCCATGGACTCCTATATATAGAAAGGAGGTTTTGTGAATTGTATCATCCAAGAATTGTTCATTTATGTAATGTATTGGAGGTTGCCCCCTCGAAGTGGCTTATTTCTAAGGCGTTGCTATCTCTTTTCTTCTATTTTTGGAGCTGGTTACACGACAATTCTAGATCCAGCAAGTGCATTTGCAAAGAGGCAGAATAGCCACAGAGAAGTCGATGCAAGGACTGTGCAATGGCTTCTAGAGGTAAGTTCGATTTGCTGAGAGGGAAAGATGTCTTCAGTTCCAAAGGCCGAGAAGTAGTCCCAGAGTGTCGGAGAAGAACTTTCCCAACCAACAGAAAGCAGAACGACTTCATCAAATACCAGTGAGAGGCTTGACGTCAAGCAGACTATGCAGTAAAGCTCAAAGACTGACGCAGAGGGTCAAAGGACCGAGTTTTCTGAAGGCAAGTTGTGTCAAGGTTTGCCTGTGGGGTGAAGAAATTCCTCACTAGATTTTTGCCAGTATTTTTCTCTATAGGATTGCTAGATTTTGGCATCCAGTTGTACTCAGAATTTCTCACTACTGCATAACAATAAAACCCTCAGATGCTAGAGCGGTTTTCCCACATTGGGCTTTTTCAGGGACTTTTGTCCAAAAATAATTGTGTTAATTTTATGTGTGTGTTAGTATTTCTCAATTTCCATCATTTTATTTTTCTGCGGAATTTTATTTGTGAAGGTTGCAGTGTGTTTATTTCTATATTTGTTGTAGCAGATAAATTGTTAAATTAATTAACAATTAGGAGAAATAATACCAATTGCTATAGGATTCCAGTGTAAGAATTTTCACAACTCTCGTGCTCTATGGCATCATCTATGACTCACCGGTAACTTTGTGCTTTCATTTGGTGACTTTTGCAGTTCTTGTGGTGCTTCGATTTGGTATATTCATCATACAGCGACATACTCAGAGCCTCAGCCTTTTGGTTTGTCTCGATTCGTGGATGGAATTTACACTCCATCTCTTGATCATATTGAATCGAATTGGCCAGCTACGCTCTCACCTCAACAGACAAAATAATACAAAAGCATATAATACAAAGCCATGTTATAATAGCCAAATAAAGTCGTGGTTTAACATGCCTATGGAACAACTAAAGAAAAACAAATTTATGCATTAATGTGTTGATGTTTCAAACTTAAACAAAGAAATTCACATATTTTTTATTTAATATTATGTGGTATTTTATTCAATTTTATTTAATTTAAATATTTTTAATAAAAATGTTAATAATTTATTATAAAATGTTTTTCTAAAATTTATTTAAACTAATTTTATTTATATTTAGAATTTTTAATTAAAAAATAGAAACTTTATTGTAAAATAAATTGTATCGTTTTTTTTTTTTTAATTGGAATGAGAACTTTTGGAGAAGAACAGGTAACCTCGATCAGATCAGCTGCCACAATTACACTAGATACAAATATTTCATACATACCACTAACAAACCAATTACAACTTGTCTCCACAAACTCGGACCCATGTAGCTGGGAAAACAAACCATTCACCAAACTACTCAAGCCAAAATCCTTTGGCGAAAGATAAATTACACAATTACTAATTTATTAAATATATTAAGGATGATCAAAGGCTTCTCTTTGTCCTCATTAGTTGATGTTATCTACCATCTCTATTTTTTTGATAACGTAATGATATTTGGTGCAAAATTAAACCATTTAACTTTATTTTAAACACCTTCCTCCTAGACTTTGATGGACGGCTCAATTTCTCCAAATCCACAATATTCTTTTTCCATAATTGAGATGTTGTCTCAATACACATAAGTAACATATTAGGATTGTCATTAAGCTTTTTATGTTAGGTAATTTAAATTTTATGACCAAAACAAAACGTTGCATTTAAAAGAAATAATCATAAAATGGGGTATATTAATAAAGGGAAAATAATTAAAAATTTGTTATCAGAATCTTTAGAATTTACAAATTGCATACCTTGACTTTGTATAATTAAATATAGCCCCCCATTTTTTCTAATCTCTTGTTTTCCAATTTTACATCTTTTTCTTCTAGTTTTGGTTTCTGGTTTCTACGTGCAGTTATATAGGCTTCCATTTTGCCAAATCTTCATGGTTTTTTACTTTAATTTAGCTATATTTAAACTAGGTGGCAGGAACTTGCTACTATGTAGCTTGTTATTATTATGTTATCCCTCAAAAATTTCTTTGTGATTAAGGCAAAGTTAATGAGAGATATCGTAGCCAAAAACACCCTATTCCCAATGAGGAATCCTGACTTAGGTGTTGATCTCTTTTCCTTCAAAATGAATTTAATGTTAAGTTCTGAATACCAGCCAGATTTAGTTTCTCACGACATTTTATTACCAACTATTTATGTATTTACTCAAATAAACACTAAATTACCAAAAAATAAAATCACTAGTATTTTTTAACTTCTAGAAATAAATATGTTGAGGAATTTAAATCAAAAAGATCAATCACATTTTGCAAAAATAATTCACCCACAACAACTCTTTGTCATCTATTAATCTGGAAAATATGGATTTTTCAGTTCACAAAGATACAAGGAAAAATACAATATCCAGAACCTATAACTCGGCTCCCACAAAGTGAATTCGGCCCAAGGAGTTCAACCTCTATGAAATCAGCCTCCAGAAGAAAACGGCCTAGAGATATCAGTCAAAATACTCAACCAACAAAATTGACCTGTGTCCTCCTTGCGTGTTGTTGCACTCAGTTTATTAAAGTTCCAAGGAAGCATAAGTGTCAGTGTTTTTTCAACAAATCAAATCACATATCAGTAGTCTATGTGCCATGGTCACCCATTCTGCAGTTTATATGACGTAAATATTCTAGTATGACCTTGAGTTTGTGTAACAACCTAGTTAAGTCTTTGATTTTGGTGACAAATTTCATCCTAGGAGGCTTTTAACCTCGCTGGTTGTCTGTCTTTCTAAACACGGCTAATCAGAGGAGCTTTTCCACTCTAGCTTAAAACCTCAAAGCTAGAGTGAAATTTTTTGCCACTGTCCTCGATGAGTCCTAGTGTTTTAGTCGAGTCTAATGTAAAAGTGGTTTTGGAATAATTTAAGCTAGTTGGATTAATTATTTTATTACAAATCACTTGGTCTACTAGATCATAATGTGTCACAGATGGGTTATATGTCTTGAGGGCCTAAGCCTAATGTGTATTCCCTCTTTGAGTCAAAAAAATGTAAATTCTTATGTAAATGAGGGTTGGAAAAGTAATTAGATCCCGTCGTGTAAATTAATTAGTTTTTTCTAGAAATTTAAAATAAAATCCTAAGCCAAAAAATTAATTAATTAAAGTCGTGTTAATTTGTCTTAGGAAAATTAATTCTCTAAGTGGAAAAACTTGTGGGTCCTGAGAGAATTAATTTTTAAAAGTCCTCCACCAAAGGAATATTGTATATTTCAAGAACAAATGGAGCCTTGGGCCTTGGTGGTTAAGTCAAAGTCAAAATTTTGAGGAATTTGGATTTAAATGATCATTTCGGAATTTCCTCAAAAAAAGAATCAAGGGCCAAGATTAAAAGATCTTGGAAGTGTTTATCAACGGCCAAGATTATTTTGACAAGGATCAAAGAAACTAGCCATTATTTTTCCACTTTGAGGATTTATATATAAATTAGAGAGTCATTTGAGTCTCTAGGAACAATCTCAAAAATCTGAAAAAGCTTGAACTATGACTAGAATTGTTGTTGAGGCATATTGTAAACTATTGTCCCATTGGGAACTATTTTTTCTACCATAATAAAAGACTTTGGGGTGCAACTCGAGGTGTTCTTGTTTCATTGATCTATAGTATGTATTGACTACGGGCTTCCTATGTTGTGCTTTATGATTATTATTTCAAGATAATACATAGTGGTTGTAGGTACTCGATCCTTGGTCTCAAAGCTCACAAACTGTGGGCAAGGGTTAGCTTTGATCTCTAGTTTTTATATGATGGGAATCTTCGCTAAGGGCTATAGTGAGCAATAATTTTTCTTAAGTATTTTAGCTATGCTTTCAAGGAAAATTATTATAAAAAATAATTTCTCAAAATCTATTTAAAAAACCCATGTATATTTTGTAATTTAAATTTGTAAATTATTTTTCTTACTTGGGTTGGGGTCTTAGATTTATTTTTGTATTTATTGGGGTTTGGGTGTTTCTATTTCTATTTTTGAAGGTTGGATCAAGGGATCAACTGAAGCAAGAGCTAGATCTAGGCCCTGGAGGGTAAGATCTAGCCTCTTGATATTTTTGCATGGATATTCATTGAATATTTGGCGGCAAAATTCAAATCTGGAAGAAGAAAAAAAATTTGAGACAAGGGTTTTCAGTTTTTGGCCTTCCTGGGACTTGATTTCGCTCCCTTAGCCTCTGCGTCATCCCTCTCTCCTCCTACGTCAGCCTTTTTGGCCTCTATGAGGTCGATCGTGATGCCTAGAGGCCTCGGCCTCCTCCTCTGAAGGGCTAGACGGCTGCCCTTGAGGGTTTGTCTCCCTCCAGCATCCTCCTCTTGGAGCCCTTTTTTCACAAAGCAAAGACTTAGAGGCTTCTCCTCCACCAGCGTTGACTCTTTGTGGCCTTTTCCAACCTTCTTAACCCCCGATCTATCATCTTGACCCTTTTATCCCTGCAAATTCCACACCTGTGACCTTGATCTCCATTTCTTGGCCTCTTTTGCCCCAAAATTGAACTGAAACCCTAATCTGAATTTTTAAGGCTAAATACTTGATGGTTTTGCAAGGTTAAGGTCTCAAAATTTTATAATTTTCTAGCAGCAACATTATCCCAAAGTTTTGACATTTTTTAACAGTGGAATCTTCAAGGCCTTGGACCTAGGGTTTGATCTCTAAACTCTCATTTTTTCTGCAAATTTATTACAGCAAACAAAACACTAATAATTAGGCCCTAAAATCAAATTGTATATGGTCAAAATTGTTTAGGATTGCAAAAGCTTCATTTTCACAATTTTTGGCCACTTGGGCATCTCTAGTTTGACCTAGATCTGACAGTTTAGCTTGCTAGAAATTTCTGCATAACTATAAAAATCAGATCTGAAAATTTCTGAATCACATCCTAATTAGGGTCTGTTGTCGCACAAAATGTCTGGCACCACGACAACGGCTCAGATCGGGGGCTGTCACCCTGATCCCCAATCTCTCTATCTAAGCTGTCTCCTTGCAAGCTAAGGGAGGTAGACCCTGACAAAAATGAAGGATGAGAACTGGTTGAGAATCAACCAATTCAGGAGACACAGCTAGACAATCAAATACTTGTAAAGATTTATGAGATTTCACGGATCCAATTAGATTTGAAAATTAAAAACAGTGCCTTATGGAGTTAAAAGATCCCGGTATGCAATTAAAGCCAAGTAATTAATGTATAATTGCTGCTATGAAAACACAAATGACCATAATGATATTCAATAGAACGCACCACAATTATGCATTAAAATAATCTGAATCCACAGCAATGCTGTCATAAGACGACCATTAAATATAAATGTCAGATCATTGCAATATTTCCGAATTTATGATGTTCTAAAATATCCAATCCAGAAACTAAAAAAAATTATATAATCAAACTTAAGATAAAGATTTTTAAAGTTCATTTGACTATAAGAAAAAAATTTGAATTTTTAGAATTTTTAGAATTTATATATATATATTTTTTAAACAAAATCTATATATACAAATGAAACTAAAACTAAAAATGAAATTCTAAAAAAAAAAAATTAAAACTAACTCTAAACTAAACTAATTAAAATCTAAAGTCTACAACTAATTTAAATCTAAAACTAAAAGTTAAATAACAAAAATCAAATTTTAACATTAAAACCTAACTAAAACTAAACTAAACAAAAATCTAAAAACCAAAAACTAAATAACCAAATCTAAATTAAACTAAGACCAAGAACCGAACGCTAACAAACACTAACAAATCGAATTTAAAATTAAAACTAAAACTAAACCTAACCCAAAACTTTCCAAAAAAGAATTTGACTCAAAGTTTAATGCATATACGTAAGGTTTGAAATTTATTGTATGTGTTATTTGTTTGTCTGCAGGTCGACAAGGGAGCAAGACGTCGAGGTGGGTCTGCAGTGGCGGCTAAGGAAGCTTCGACGGCAGATGAAGGTTGGACGAGCAGCAAGGTCGATGAGGACTTCGGGCGGCAAGGGAGAAGGGTCGAAGCAGAAAGGTTATGCAGCGGACAGAGGAAGCGTTAAGGAAATAGGGACTACAGGCTTGAAGAAGGTTTGGCATAGAGGAGAAAACTGGACGGACGACAGGGAGAGGAGACAAGGAGCACGTGAGGATGGCAGGGGCAGAGGAAAAGGATAACAGAAAAGTAGAAGCAAAGGGCATTGTTTTATGAGGAAGGAGGGTTATGCAACGTGAAGATGAAAGGAGATGTGAATGGCTTTAGGAAGAGATAGATAACTGCAAAATAAAAAGATGCTTCAGGAAAAACCCAGTATAATCAAAATCGTCTAGCAAACTTAAATTATTTCCAAAGTTACTCAGATTTTCATAATGCTGAACTTGTAATCTTCCTTTTACACTCGGATCTACCAGCAAAGCTATCCTGAGATCAGATCTGGCTCTCCGATGGTTAGATCTAGCTCAGATTAAAAAAAATCGAGAATTCCCCTGCAAATCTGCACAGAACCAAAACAGATCCGAAGTTGTACAAAAATAAACCCTGAACTCCTAAAATAAATACAAATTTACAATGCTAATTTACAAATGTTGAGGCCCTTATGGCCAGATTTAAACCCATTTCAGCACAATTTAGAATAAATTCAAATTATTAAAGAGAGGCACAAGTCCTAGAAGACTCTGCAAAACCACAATTTCGTAAGATAGCTTTGAGAAAATAGAAACAATGAGTTTTTTCAGATTTACGAAATCTGAGAGTCGACTGGTCCAATTGAAAACTTCCCCAGACGCTCCAACTTTTAAAAAAATTCCCTGCACACTTAGATCTGAAATTTAGATTGATAGAGATTTAAGAAAATAAACATGAGACATTTCAAAAAAATAGATAACTAGTTTTTCCGTTAAATCAAAAATGTCATTTTATGAACCCAGAAAACTGCACAAAATACCTGTATGCAGATTAATCCATGAAGGCCATCAACCACAAAAATGAAAAATAAAGTAGCAGAGTTTAGAGATAAATCACCACATAGATCTGGAAAATGAACACCAAAGTTTGTAACCCCAAAGTCTTTATGCTTTATTCATCAAAAAGGAATCACAACAGCTTCCAATAACAAGTGCAAGATCCAAAGATCGGATCAAATGTCACATCAAGACCTTTAATTTATAAGACAAAATCTCCAACGGCTAGTTCGGTTGATCCATGTCAAAATAATCTCGACCATCGAAAAGATTTAATCATCTTTTAATATGGACCGTCGAAATTATAAATTTGAAGAAAAAACGAATTTCTCATTTAAATCCATTTTAATTAACTCAAAAATACTATTTTTGAGTCAATTACCTCAAATTTTTGACTATGACTTAACCACCTAGGCCCAAGGGTCCAAAATTCTTTAAAATTCTCAATATTCCCTTGGCCAGGGCCTTTAAAAATTTATTTTTTAAGAACCAACGAATTTTTCTTTTGAAGAATTTTATACTCACCTAGGACCTAAAATTAATTCAATTTTTGGTTTAGGATTTTTTAATTAATTTTACCATAAAATTTAATTAATTGACTGAGAGGGGATTTTAATTATTTTTTCCAACCCTCTTTACATAAGATAAATACATTTAGACACATGAAGGGGGAATACCCATTCGTATAGACCCTCAAGTAGGTACCTAATTTGCGACTCAAAACATAATCTAGTAGACCAAGTAGCTTGTAATAAAATAATCTAGCCAAATAGTTAGGATTATTCCCAAACTACTTTTACAAGGACTCGATAGAAAACACTAGGACTCACTTAGCATGCTAATGACAAAATCCACCCTAGCTTTGGGGTGAAGCTGGAGAGGAAAACTCTGCAGATCACTTGTATCTAAAAACACAAGTAAATCAGTGAGACAAAAAACCTCTTAGGATAGAAATCGTCACCAACATACTAGGCTTACCTAGGTTGTTACATACATGACAGTCTTACTTAGATCATTTACATCATAAACATGCAGAATGGGTTTACATTGTTTATAAAACTGTCGACTGATGATGGAATCTAAATGGCGCGACCACGTCGAACATGATGAATCTCATTTGAAAAAATGGGAGTGTACTGCTATGGAGTTGTTGACAAAGTGTGGTCAACATCTAGCTCTACTTGGAGACACGTTGCTTCATCGGAGGAATGTGAGAATCCAAAATCTGTATCCAAGCAACACACAAGATTACATAAGTAGCATCCATCCAAATATCTTCATATAACATTAAGCACATGAAAAATAGAAGCTCTTCTAACATTTATTATTCTACTTAACATGAAAAGTAAATCTACTCTAACTGCAAAAATGAAACGCTGAAATAACAAGGTGTAAGGTTAGAGATACAATACAAAGGATGCCCTGTGGCATCAGATGTTCTCAATATAGTGCATGTTGAGCATTTACCTGCTTTCAGGCAAGTCTGTAGGCTGCTTTTCAGATGTGCCATGCCCGATTCTACATAATGTAGGACTTTGTCTTATCCGAATGTCAAGCTGCTTTCGTCCATCAGATGAATCAAACCGCTTCCTTATTCTTTTTCTTTTTCTTTTTCACCTCAGGCTCTTCTTCGTGGAAGATTGTATTGTTGATGATGTGGAACATTCTGCTTGTGAACTTTCAGACGAAGTAAACAATATATGTGTGACATGCCTCTCTTCATTCTGTATCTGCTCTGTCAAGGGTGATGTATTAACCTGATTCCCTTTGGTTTTCCTTTTATCCGGGTTGCCATCAATCAACCACTTTTCAATGGAAGAAATGGTCTCCTCATAATAGGATGGAGCTTGCTTGAGCAAACTGGGAGGCCTATGATCTGTTGACAATGTTGACCTGGGTTGGACATTCTGTATATGTGATCTTTCCATTTTTTCCAACTTATTCTGAATAACAGTCATTTGATTAGAATGCTTAACCTTTATAGTACTGATTTCGTTCGCATGACTCTTTTCAACAGTCAATAACCTGTGTTGAAGAGACATTTGACCGATTTCCATGTCCTTTATAATTTTATCATTACCTGCTTTCATGGCCATGAAACAATTATGAATAGATTTCATTTCTTTCTCATGATTTGCGTCCATGGTGATCAAATGATTTTGCATGGTGACCATTTGATTAGAGTGACTAAATTCCATGATCGTCATTTCTTCAATATGCTTTTCTTCCATGGCAATCATTTGATTGGAGTGATTGAATTCCATGATCGTCATCTCTTCCTCTAAGGCCAATAACTTGTTTTGTATAGCATCAATTTCCCTGGTATGATCAGCTGTTAATCTTGCTTGATTAAGTTCCATATTCTTAATAAGTTGAGCCTGGTTGGCCTCCATGTTCTTGATTACCTAAACTTGATTTAGTTGTATATCCTTAACCATCTGAATCAATTCGTTAACAAGATGCTTATCGTTGTCAACATTGATTTGACAACTTATTTCTGCTTCACCATTATCATGGATTTGTGTTGTCGTGGTACTGTCTGGAAAACTCCTGCTGATAGTTGAGTTCTCTACAAGATCAATTTCATTATTTTGCACAATATTGGGAGCACAAGGCAAATCATCTTGTTCTATATATTTATCTATAAAAGCTTTGACGATACTTTGCCAAGAAGCAATATAACCCCCAGGCCAATTACTCAAACCTTTCATAACATCACCATCTAAGGAACAACAAAAGAGACGTATCTTGATATCTTCTCGATTATATTGTGAAGGAAGACAATATATGTTTATTATATGAGTAATCCTTAAGAGATGCTTTCGAGCAGTGGCTGAATTACCACCCGAGAACACAGGCATTTTTCGAATGGCTTCCTTTGGCATGTCATAAAAAGGATCATCCATGATGACTTACTTAAATGAAAAAACCAAATTGATGTTAGAGAAAGAGATCCTTGTTCAAGAAAAGTCAAGAGACCCACAAGAAGCGAGCTTCTTAGTAGAAATTCTCGTAAGAAATGAAAAAATTGGAGTTGCCACTTGAACATGAAACTAATTCTAAAACAGAAGAAATAATCGAGAGTAGCAGACGAATATTAGGGGGGGATTCTTGTCTGAGAGTAAATAGATGAATAAGTGGAGTCGCCACCCAAACAAGAAGCCAACCGAAATGTCCAGGTGCTCAAGGTATGATGATGAAATGATTAGTGAGATGATGAAATGAAGTCTGAAAATGTGATCCCTTGTGACAGGCTAATGAATGGCGAAAAAAGACTAGAAGACTAGAAAATGTCGTTAAGACCAAGGACAGAAAAACTCTATCCCCGGCAACGGCGCCAAAAAATGTTGTCGCACAAAATGTCTAAGCACCGCGACAACGGCTCAGATCGGGGGCTGTCACCCTGATCCCCAATCTCTCTATCTAAGCTGTCTCCTTGTAAGCTAAGGGAGGTAGACCCTGTCAAAAATGAAGGATGAGAACTGGTTGAAGATCAACCAATTCAGGAGACACAGATAGACAATCAAATACTTGTAAAGATTTACGAGATTTCACGGATCCAATTAGATTTGAAAAATAAAACCAGTGCTTTATGGAGTTAAAAGATCCCGTTATGCAATTAAAGCCAAGTAATTGATGTATAACTGCCGCTATGAAAACACAAATGACCATAATGATATTCAATAGAACGCACCACAATTATGCATTAAAATAATCTGAATCCACAGCAATGTTATCATAAGACGACCATCAAATATAAATGCCAGATCATTGCAATATTTCCGAATTTATGATGTTCTAAATAATCCAATCCAGAAATTAAAAAAAATTATATAGTCAACCTTAAGATAAAGATTTTTAAAGCTCATTTGACTATAAGAAAAAAATTTGAATTTTTACAATTTTTAGAATTTTTATATTTTTATATTTTTTTTATTATTTTTTTAACAAAATCTATATATACAAATGAAACTAAAACTAAAAATGAAATTCTAAAAAAAAATAAAAATAAAACAAAATTAAAACTAACTCTAAGTTAAACTAATTAAAATCTAAAGTCTACAACTAATTTAAATCTAAAACTAAAAGTTAAATAACAAAAATCAAATTTTAAAATTAAAACCTAACTAAAACTAAACTAAAAGAAAATCTAAAAACCAAAAACTAAATAACCAAATCTAAATTAAACTAAGACCAAGAACCTAACGCTATCAAACTAGACTAACAAACACTAACAAAACGAATTTAAAATTAAAACTAAAACTAAACCTAACCCAAAACTTTCCAAAAAAGAATCCGACTCAAAGTTTAACGCATATACGTAACAAATTTATTGTATGCGTTATTTGTTTGTCTGCAGGTCGACAAGGGAGCACGCCGTCGAGGTGGGTCTGCAGCGATGGCTAAGGAAGCTTCGACGGCAGACGAAGGCTGGACAGGTAGCAAGGTAGATGAGGACATCGGGCGGCAGAGGAGAAGGGTCGAAGCGGAAAGGTTATGCAACAGACAGAGGAAGCGTTAAGGAAATAGGGACTACAGGCTTGAAGAAGGTTTGGCATAGAGGAGAAAACTGGACGGACTGCAGGGAGACGAGACAAGGAGCACGTGAGGACGGCAGGGGCAGAAGAAAAGGATAACAAAAAAGCAGAAGCAAAGGCAGCGTTTTATGAGGAAGGAGGGTTATGCAGCGTGAAGATGAAAGGCGCTGTGAATGGCTTTAGGAAGAGATCGATCACTGCAAAATACAAAGATGCTTCAAGAAAAGCCCAGCACAATCAAAATCGTCCAGCAAACTTAAATTCTTTCCAAAGTTACTCAGATTTTCATAATGTTGAACTTGTAATCTTCCTTTTACACTCGAATCTGCCAGCAAAGCTATCCTGAGATCAGATTTGACCCTCCGAGGGTTAGATCTGGCTCAGATTAAAAATAATTCGAGAATTCCCCTACAAATCTGCACAGAACCAAATCAGATCCGAAGTTGTACAAAAATAAACCCTGAACTCCTAAAATAAATACAAATTTACAATGCTAATTTACAAATTTTGAGGCCCTTATGGCCAGATTTAAACCCATTACAGCACAATTTAGAATAAATTCAAATTTTTAAAGAGAAGCACAAGTCCTAGAAGACTCTGGGAAACCACAATTTCGTAAGATAGCTTTGAGAAATTAGAAACAATGAGCTTTTTCAGATTTACGAAATCTGAGAGTCGACTGGTCCAACTGAAGACTTCCCTAGACGCTCAAACCTTTAAAAAAAAATTCCCTGCACACTTAGATCTGAAATTTAGATTGATAGAGATTTAAGAAAATAAACATGAGACCTTTCAGAAAAATAGATAACTAGTTTTTCCATTGAATCAAAAATGTCATTTTATGAATCCAGAAAACTGCACAAGATACCTGTATGCAAATTAATCCATAAAGGCCATCAACCATAAAAATGCAAAATAAAGTAGCAGAGTTTAGAGATAAATCACCACATAGATCTAAAAAAGGAATACCAAAGTTTGTAACCCCAAAGTCTTTATGCTTTATTCATCAAAAAGGAATCACAAGAGCTTCCAATAACAAGTGCACGATCCAAAGATCGGATCAAATGTCACATCAAGACCTCTAATTTATAAGACAAAATCTCCAACGGCTAGTTCGGTTGATCCATGTCAAAATAATCTCGACTGTCGAAAAGATTTGATCATCTTGTAATCTGGACCGTCGAAATTATAAATTTGAAGAAAAAACGAATTTCTCATTTAAATCCATTTTAATTAACTCAAAAATACTAATTTTGAGTTAATTACCTCAAATTTTTTACTTTGACTTAACGACCTAGGCCCAAGGGTCCAAAATTCCTTAAAATTCTCAATATTCCCTTGGCCTGGGGCCTTTAAAAATTCATTTTTTAAGGACTAACGAATTTTTCTTTTGAAAGATTTTATACTCACCTAGGACCTAAAATTAATTAAATTTCTGGCTCAGGATTTTTTAATTAATTTTATCAGAAAATTTAATTAATTGACTGAGAGGGGATTTTAATTATTTTTTTCAACCCTCTTTATATAAGATAAATACATTTAGACACATGAAAGGGGAATACCCATTCGTATAGACCCTCAAGTAGCTACCGAATTCTGCGACTCAAAACATGATCTAGTAGACCAAGTAGCTTGTAATAAAATAATCTAGCCAAATACCTAGGATTATTCTCAAACTACTTTTACAAGGACTCAATAGAAAACATTAGGACTCACTTAGCATGCTAATGACAAAATCCACCCTCGCTTTGGGGTGAGGCTGGAGGGGAAAACTCTGTCAATCACTTGTGTCAAAAAACACAAGTAAATCAATGAGACAAAAAACCTCCTAGGATAGAAATCGTCACCAACATACTAGGCTTACCTAGGTTGTTACATAAATGACGGTCTTACTTAGATCATTTACATCATAAACATGCAAAATGGGTTTACATTGTTTATAAAACTGTCGAATAATGATGGAATCTAAATGGCGCGACCACGTCGAACATGATGAATCTCATTTGAAAAAATGGGAGTGTACTGCTATGGAGTCATTGACAAAGTGTGGTCAACAAGGTCTAAAAAATATGAATTTTCAATTTTTCGGCAAAACTTACTACTTTTAGACATTGTCGAGATTATCTGTAGTATTTTCAGTTTGTTAATCTATCATCAATATACTTCTGTCATAAACTTTACAGTTCTGAAAATTGCTGAATCAAACTCTCCTAAAGCCCTAAAACTAAAATTTTCAAGTTTTAGTGTATTTTTTGCATTTATGGAAATATTGGTTATCTATTTCTGGCAAGTTTATCTTATTGATCTGTCATTGATTTACTGCTGAAATAAATATATCAGATCTGAAATTTTCTTAGTCAAGCCCTAAAAAATCCTAAAAATTCATATTTCTCAAGTTTGGCAATTTTTACTATTTTTAGGCATTGGTACCAATATCACTATTTGTTGATCTGTGGGTTAGCTTACTGTTGCAATTTATATTTCAGATATGAATTTTTGCTGAATAATACATCTTGAGAGCGCTGAAATATATGTTTTGGAAAATTGGCATATTTTTGTGATCTTGGGCAAGCATAAGCGTTGTTGGAGCACTTTCTTACTGTTGTTATAACATTGATCAACTCTGAATTTTCTGAATATTTATTACTGGTATACATTGTCATAAATCTGATATTGGCTAATTTCATTGATCTCATCGTTTGGTATAATATCTTGTGTTAATTAGTGAATAGAGTTGGTTCTTGAAGTTTACACGTGTATCTCTTGAAGCTTATCTTGTTTAGGATTTGCATCATAACGTTGTACTTAAGTAATCTTAATACAAGATAACAATCACTCATAATCTTGTGCATTTGCATATTAGATCTAGATTGTAGTAATAACTTACCTCCTAGCATAAGCTAGGTTGATAGAGATATAGGGAAACCCTTTCCGATCTAGCTTGAGGGATTCAACTTCTCCTAGTGGTTAACACACTGACCTTGCAGTTGTCAAAGCCACAATCTCTGCAGCGCCGAAGGCACTGGGTGGGTGGAAAACAGGGGGAGGTATCGTTAATCAGGCGTTGCATGCTTCTCGTTGGCTTCCATTGCACAACTTACTTTGAGGATTGCTTCTCAAAATAGTTACGGGAAAGGTTACATTTAGACTAGGCATTTAATTAAAATTTAACAAGATCACTACATTACACCTAGGTCTTAAGTTTGCATCTCATATAAGTTAGTCAGTCGTCTCAAGCAGCGAGTGTCCATCCAGTCACTTGGTCTTAATTTACTAAAAGCAAGGATTTGTGACTCCATTAAGGCATGGATCTCATAATAAATAATCTAATCTAATCAATCACTTTGCTTGAAATCAACCAAGTGGCTAGGCCACTCATCCGTGCCTCCCAAGTAAGTTGGTCTTCAACTTGTTTCATTCCATCTCATTCTATAGGGACTACCCTCCATAGCCTGTTGTTGGGAAACATCTAGAACGAAGTGGGCAGGGATCAGAGTGACAGCCTCCATCCTGAGCGTTGTCGCGGGGCCTGTACAATCCGGGCGACATTGCCGGGGATATCTTATTCTCGGTGCTTCAACAACATTATCTCATTTCTCATCTTTTTCATCATATCATTTTTCATTCGTTAGCCCGCCAACACCACATCATTTTTGGCACCATTTATGTTTCCATCATCCTTCATCTTCTAATCACCTTATATTTTTTTCCTCTCACTAATCCTCTCATCTTGTCCATCCTCACATTTAGCACCTGGACATTTAGATTGGTTTCCTGTTTGGGTGGCAACTCCACTTATTCATCCATTCATAAGAACATACTCCAGAAGGAATCTTGGTAGCCTAGTTAACCCCGCTCCTGATCCTGAAAAGGTTCTAAGAGCTCGGTTAAACAAGTTACACTCTAGAGATCGTTTAAATTTTCTCAAATAGGAAGCTCTCATTGATCTCCACTTGCTTTTCATCAATCCTCCTTATCAAAACATCATGGGTGATTTCTATGGTCCTTGCAATTTCGCCAACATCCAGGGGTATCTGCATAATTTACCAATTGAGTCAACTATGAATAGATTGCCAATCTTTGAAGGAAATAATGCTATCAGTGCAGAAGAGAATATAAAGAATTTTAATGTGTTCCTCTATAGATATGCTCATTCTACAGATTATGATCATGAAGATGTCAGGATGAAGTTATTTGTTTTATCATTAGAGGGAAGTGCAATTCACTGGTTTCATGAAAAGGTCGTTAATGCCTTTGATTCTCTAAGAACCATCCTTGATGCATTTAGAGACAAATACGGAGATAAGAGGGAAGGAAAATTCTTAGTGAAGGAATTCAATACCATTAAGAAAAAAGAAAATGAAACAGTGGTGGAATTCAACCAGAGATTCAACAAGTTTCCAAAGGATATGACTCGAGATTACAAACCTCCTGACAAAACAGTCTTGGAAACATACCTAGAGGCTTACCATGTAGAAGTACAATATGAGATAAGACGTGCTCATCCTGTCACTTTAGTTGCTGCCCAAAACACAGCTGAAGAGCTAGAAAAGGATAAAAAAACTTCAGGAAAATCTGAAATCCCTGGTTATGAAAGAATGCCTGTCAAAGTTAAGGATGAGTCAGAAATTGTAAAAGAGTTAACTCAAATGGTTAGAGATATGGAAATTAAACGTTACAAATAAATAAATGACATGCATAACCAATTGATATAAATGGAAAGAAATGCCAAGATGCAAGCGCAAAATATGCCTCCCAGGAACAACAATAACAACAGGGGTAATAACAGCAATCAATGGGCAAGAAGAAATTCATCAAATGATCAAAGGCCTCCTACACCTCTTGAGTCTACCAACATGGTTGGCGATTCTATTCTCTTTTGCAAACCTTGTGATAGTTTTCACGAAGAAAGTACATGTGCCTTGGCTAGAAGGATGCTAGAGGAAAGTAGGAATCCAAAATATAATAATGCAAGGATGAATCTAATGAAAATCGATGTGCAAATATTATTTCTTCTGCCTTTGCCATAAATACTTTCAATGAAGAAAAAGGCCCCATCACTCAAGCATATGGTAAGAAGCCGTCTCAGGATTAGGTCTTAGAGTTGGAAAAAAGTAAGGGATACATATATTAAAAGAGGGGTAAAGGTCAAAATGAAAACAAGCAGGTTCCCGCCGAAAGATACAAATCTGGTTTGAACATAGATTGGGCTGCATGGATAAATGGTATTAAGATGTCTATCCCGGTGCTTGAAATTTTAAAGATTCCATCTAAAAGAGCATATTTCTTTAAATCTTTAGGCATGACTCAACAAGAAAGGGTCGAGAACCATAAAGACGAAGAGATCATATCAAAAGATATCAATTGTTATATGTTGAATAAGGATCATCAACCATTTTTTCTTACTTTGGACATAAATGATAGATTGCTTCACAATTGTATGTTGGATTCTGATGCATCTACAAATGTAATGACTAAGAAGGTCATGGAACAATTGAACTTAAGGATTTCCAAACCATATCATAATATTTTTTCACTGGATTCTAGAAAAGTTGAAGTCCTGGGTGTGGTTGCAGATTTACAGGTCGCCTTAGTTGATTATCCATACAGAATCATTCCCATGGATATAGCAATCATTGATGTACAAGATGTATGGGGAATGCTTCTCTCCAGGAAGTTTGCCGCTGACTTAAGTGGGTATATTCAGATGGATTTATCATATGCCACTATTCACATAGCAGCAGAAGGAATGGTCAGATTATATAGAGAAGTAGAAAGAAGGTACTACGTGGAAGCTCCAAAGAAGTTGGAAAATGGTGAACAAGTTCTGCCACAACAGCATCAGCCTCATTTCGAATCAGAGATATGTCATTTTTTCCACCACCCATCCCTTCCGCAAGAAGAAAAAGAAGATTTCAACATGATGTAGATATGCAGCGTAGTGATGAGCAGTTACATCAGCCAAAAAGAACGAAACTTCAACACGGGACATTTGAAAAGCAGCCAAGTGATCTACCAGTGAGCGGACAGATGCCCGAGATTGTTCCTCGTCGATGACATTTGATGCCATAGGGCATCGTTTTGTATAGTATCTCTAACCCTATTCCCTTTTCTTTCATGTCAATAGGTAGTTTTACTTTTCGCATGTGTATTATGTCATTTATATTTCAATTTATTGGAATAGATTTTTCTATTCCAGCAATATTTTTATATATGCACATGATTTCGATGTTGAATGTATATCTATTTGATGGATTTCTGTTTCCTTGGATGCGGGATTCTGGGATTCTCACGTTAGTTCTTGGAAGCAATGTGTCCGCATGTGGAGCCAGATGTTGCACTCAAATTATCAAAGTTCCAAGGAAGCGAAAGTGCCAGTCTTTTTTCAACATATCAGATCACATATCAGCATTCTATGTATCATGGTCACCCACTCTACAGTTTATATGATGTAAATGATTATGATGCCATAGGGCATCGTTTTGTATAGTATCTCTAACCCTATTCCCTTTTCTTTCATGTCAGTCGGTAGTTTTACTTTTCGCATGTGTATTATGTCATTTATATTTCAATTTATTAGAGTAGATTTTTCTATTCCAGCAATATTTTTATATATGCACATGATTTCGATGTTGAATGGATATCTATTTGATCGATTTTTGTTTCCTTGGATGCAGGATTCTGGGATTCTCACATTACTTCTTGAAAGCAACGTGTCTGCATATGGAGCCAAATGTTGCACTCAAATTATCAAAGTTCCAAGGAAGCGGAAGTGCCAGTATTTTTTCAACAGAACAAATCACATATTAGCATTCTATGTGTCATGTTCACCCATTCTACATTTTATATGATGTAAATGATTCTTGTATGACCTTGAGTCTATGTAACAACCTAGGTAAGTCTTTGATTTTGGTGACAAATTTCATCCTAGGAGGTTTTTAACCTTGTTGATTGCCTGTGTTTTTCAACACGGTTAATAAGAGGAGTTCTTCCCCTCCAACTTAAAACCCCAAAGCTAAAGTGAAATTTATTGTCAATGTCCTAGATGAGTCCTAGTATTTTAGTCGAGTCTAATGTAAAAGTGGTTTGGGAATAGTTTAAGCTAGTTGGCTTAATTATTTTATTACAAATCACTTGGTCTACTAGATCATAATGTGTCACAGATGGATTATGTGTCTGGAGGGTCTAAGCCTAATGTGTACTCCTTTGAGTCAAAACAATATAAAATCTTATGTAAATGAGAGTTGCAAAAATATTAAATCCCCTCATGTGCAAATTTATTAATTTTTCTAGCAAAATAAAATAAAATCCTAAGCCAGAAAATTAATTAATTAGAGTCGTGTTTTTTTTTGTAAATTTAGGAGTTCGTGTTAATTTGTCTTAGGAAAATTAATTATCCAAGTGGAAAAATCCGTGGGTCCTAAAAGAATCAATTTTTAAAGGTCCTCCACCAAGGGAATATTGTATATTTCAAGAAAAATTGGACACTTGTGCCTTGGTGGTTAAGTCAAAGTCAAAATTTTGAGGAAATTGGCTCAAAATAATTAATTTTGAGCTAATTAATTTGGATTTAAATGATCATTTCGGAATTTCCTCAACATCCAAGATTATTTTGACAAAAATCAAAGAAACTAGCCATTATTTTTCCACTTGGAGGATTTATCTATAAATTAAAGAGTCATTTGAGTCTCTGATAACAATCTCAGAAATCTGAAAAAGCTTGAACTCTGGCTAGAATTGTTGCTGAGACATTTTGTAAACTATTGTCCCATTGGGAACTATTTTTTCTACCATAATAAAAGACTTTCGGGTGCACCTCGACGTGTTCTTGTTTCACTGATCTGTGGTATGTTTTGACTATGGGCTTCCTATGTTGTGCTTTATGATTATTATTTCAAGATAATACATAGTGTTTGCAGGTACTCGATCCTTGGTCTCCAAGTTCACAGACTGTGGGCAAGGGTTACTTTGCTTGGATCTCTAGTTTTTATATGGTGGATTGAATCTTCGCTAAGGGCTATAGTGAACAATAATTTTTCTTAAGTATTTTAGCCATTATTTCAAGGAAAAATATTATAAAAAATAATTTCTCAAAATCTATTCAAAAAACCCATGTTATATTTTGTAATTTGAATTTGTAAACTATTTTTCTAACTTGGGTTGGGGTTTTAGATTTATTTTTGTCTATATTGGGGTTTGTGTGTTTTTATTTCTATTTTTGTAGGTTGGATCAAGGGATCAACTGAAGCAAGAGCTAGATCTAGGCCCTGAAGGGTAAAATTTGTGAAAATTTTTTAATCTAACAACCAGAAATCCTACTGTAGTTAACTGATTTGCATTTCTTACTTGTGTTCTTTAATTAACAAGTTATTTATAGCATTCTTCAGTAAATATTAATGCAAATACACTGCAGCCTACACCAAAATACAGATCAAGTACTGAAAATTAAGATGAGACAACACACAAAGGACACACTTATTTTTGGACTAAACGTCCCCGGAAAAACCCAATGTGGGAAAATTGTGCAGAAGATCTGAGGATTTTTATTATTAAGCAGCAGTTTTCTGAGTACAACCTTTGGATGCCTTACTGGAAATCCAGTACAGAGAATTCACGATAGACAAAAAAATAGTGAGTTTTACCTCAGCCAACAAATCTCATCTGATCCGGATCTGAACTAGCGACTCACTCAGAGGGAGACAACCTCGAAACTTCAGCCCTCCTGGCTAGATCTGCGCAATTTCTCTGGGGATTTGATCTGTTGCTGCTGCAGCAATTCGACCTTCACTTCAGATTCAAATCTGCTATTCCTGTTTCACATCAAACACTCTGATACCATGTGAAAATTCCTAGATCTGACAATCTTAGGAATCCTACTGCAACAACTGAGTGTACTCCTATTATGTAAATTACTTTTACAGAATTAATTCAGATCTGAAATATTGAAGTAACTACTAAAGCAGCCTACACTGAATAAAAATATGATTCTAAAACAAGGAAACTGAGCAAGAAATCAATCACACATAGCACACAATTATTTTTGGACACAAACCCCCGGAAAAACCAATGCGAGAAAATCGGTGTAACAAATCTAAGGGTTTGTATTATTAAGCAATTGCAAATCCTGAATACATCTCTAAATACCTCAAGGGTTATTCAGTTACAGAGAGAAATACTGGCAAAAAGAAATATGAGTTTTACCTCACTCAATCACTGGAAAATCTGGTTGATCCGGACACTGGAAGAACTGCCTCTGGAGGTCTCTGCACAATCACTGCGTCACCTCCTCTACGAACTATGTCACCCCAGCAAAGAATCCATCTAACTCCCAGAATCTTAGATCTGGGCCTCCCAGTCTCACACCCTGACTTTCAGCTTCTGGATCTAATGCGACAGTTGAATCTCGGAACCCTCTGAACCTCTACGTAGCCCTATGTGGCTCTGCGCTGGCTCTGCGTGTAAGCCTGACTGGCTCTGCACTAGCTTCGCTGGACATCTCTCTGCCTCTCTCTACTAATGATTCTTCAGTTGAGAAATCTCTCTCTCCGGAAGCTACTCTGCCCCTCACTGCACTGAATCACTTAGATCTAATCTTCGTTCGAGCACTGCTCCGTCAGAAGAATTCAATCTCAAGATTCACTCCATGTGTGTTTTTCCAAATGACCCTCAAGCCTTCATTTATAGTCTTCTCGTTGAGAAATCAATGGTCGAGATTAGATCTCTAATCAACGACTAAGATTATATTAGACTTGATCTACGCCTTTTCTAGATTATTCTCACTCGGTTTTATTAATACCTTTTAACTATTTAATTTTCCTAAGTTAGACTTAAGGTCTCCATTAAAATAATTAATTTTTATAATAAAACATGAACTGAGTGGAATTTTCATAAATGGTTTTTGGGTTCTTTGGAATACCAGTGTCTAAGCCTCTCCACCAAATGTAATATTCCGGATAGAAATAAACAGTAATGCAAAGCAACATAAACAACAAATAGAGAGACATCATACAAATAATGCAAATATGGAGAAACGTTGAGCCATTTTATTATATAGCTAAAAGATAACAATGAGAACAAAGGTGACCAGAATGATGGCACCTTGGCTTGCTGAAGGCAAGCTGGGAAATACTCTCAGAAATGCTCAAGGAATGGTTGCTCTGTCATGGACTCCATAATCTCCAGATGCTCCTGTTGCTGCTGCCGAAATGCTACTACTGCAGGACTGGAATAACTCTTTGGGGTTGTTCCCCTGCTCAGAAAAATGTGAAACTCTGGAAATAAGCTCTCCTCCAATAACCCGGAAAAACCCAGGAAGGAATCCCGGAATGGATGACCCCGGAATTTGACCTCCCTTGGAAAATAACGCACTCCCAGTGAATACGCTGGCCCTGAATGATGAATCTGCAAATGATGGCCTCCTCCTGCTCCAAAGTGATGATTAGTGAAGGGCTTATCCCTTCACACTATCCTCGGGCTGAAATCCCTGATATCTCCTCACTCCCGAAACTGCCTCTACCACAAACTACGTAATCACTCCAAGAGACTGTGTTGTCCAAGTAACTATGTGATCCTGGCTGAATATGCTATGGCTCTCTCCTGAAAAATGATAGATGGATCTCCTCACTTGAGTGGGCACTCGAAGTCCCCTGAGGCTGAGGTTGGGATC
Source organism: Pinus albicaulis (assembly GCA_034641835.2). Classification (NCBI taxonomy): domain Eukaryota; kingdom Viridiplantae; phylum Streptophyta; class Pinopsida; order Pinales; family Pinaceae; genus Pinus; species Pinus albicaulis. Next base: position 1,642,553,907 of record CM076579.1, on the reverse strand, counting down.
TCCGCTTGGAGACACCCGATGTGCTGAACAGCACATGCAGACTTCGCTCAACAGCAAAAGCATGCTCAATGTCAAAAGACAGAAATCAGAGATGCAAATAGAATGAGAGAATGAGGAGCCTCTTCCCCTTTTTATGCTTTGAGAGCCTTGCTCTCACCCGAGCCCCACCAAACTGCGTTGTCCCTCTTGGCCCACGCTGTCCCCACTCAACTGCGTTGTCATGGGCCCACGCTGCCACTTCACCCTCATGGACCCCACACTGTCAAGTAATATTTTCTCAAGTGACTTTAGGGAATAATTATTTCCTAAGTGTGGGTTATGTGTCTCATCACCCACTTTATTAATTGACTTTAACATTAGAAAAGCAAAACTGGCCAAAATTAATATTTCCAATTAGTTGCTGCTAATTGGGAATATTACAGTCCGCCGCGCCAAAACGTTGCTTGCCCTCGAGCAATTGCAAGGACGGATGTTGCAAAATTTTCTCACTCTCCCAAGTCGCATCCTCATCTGACAAGTTCCTCCACCTCACCAAGTACTCTCTAATTGTCCTACTCCATAGCTGTCTCTCCCTGGTGTCTATGATGGCTTTTGGTTGCAACACCAAATGCCCCTCATCATTTGTAGGTGGAATGTTGTGAAACCAGCTCCAAAAATAGAAGAAAAGAGATATCAACACCTTAGAAATGAGCCACTTCGAGGGGGCAACCTCCAATACATTACATGAATGAACAATTCTTGGATGATTCAAATTACAAAACTTCATTTCTATATATAGGAGTCCATGGGGCCACAATATAATCCTAGTGGGACCACAATGTCATCCTAGCCGACCTACCAATAATAATTTAAGAGCACAATAATAACAATATGGGGGTTACAATGGTACAATAATAACAATAAGGGGGTTACACTGACAATAATAAGGGACTATACTAGTAATATAGGGACCTAACATGCCCCTCTCCTTCAATCAAGTGTTGTCCTCAACACTTGAGTAGCTCTGGGTGCTTCTGTATAAAATTCTCATCCTCCCATGTAGAATCTTCAGTGGCTAAGTTCTTCCAATTGATGAGATACTCTGAAATTGATCGATTTTGTAGCTGTCGAGTTCTTGTTTGCGTGACCGCTTCAGGTTCCAATATGATTTTTCCTTCCTCATCAAGTTCTGGCAATATTGTTTGAACTGGAAGATTTTCACCTTTAACCTTCTTTACGCATGAGACATGGAAAATTGGATGCACTCGTGAAGAAGCAAGAAGCTCCAATTTGTATGCCATAGTACCAATATTTTGCAACACCTTGTAAGGACCATAATACTTTGCCGATAATTTATTATCCTTCTTAGCTTGCTTGAGGGACATTTGTTTGTATGGTTGTAGCCGTTAAAATACCCAGTCTCCTACATCAAAACTTCTCTCGTTGCGATGTTGATCTGCCTGTTGTTTCATTCAATTTTGTGCCAAATTCCGATTGTCCTTTAAGAGTTGGAGAACTTCTTGTTGATGCTCGATGTGATCTTCTACTGCTTGAACCTTCGAATTTTCTCTTAAAGATGATGTGATGGATGGTGAATGATATCCATAAAGTGCCATAAATGGGGTCATTTTTGCTGCAGTATGGAAGGAAGTGTTATACCACCATTTAGCAAGAGGTAACCACTTGACCCATTGTGTTTGTTTATTAGATACAAAACAACGAAGATATCCTTCCAAACATTTATTTACTATCTCGGTTGACCATCGGATTGAGGATGATAAGATGAACCTGAGCTAATTGAGTACCCAAGCAAGAAAATAACTCGAGTCCAAAAATTTCCGGTAAAATTGGGTCTCTGTCGCTCACAATAACCCTTGGGTTTCCATGTAGCTTTTGAATTGTGTCCATAAATGTAGTAGCAATTGTACTTGCTTTAAATGGACAAGATAATGCACAAAAGTGTGCATACTTGGTAAGTCTATCAACTACCACCATGATAACACTCTTTCCTTCGGACTAAGGTAAACCTGTGATAAAATCCATTGAAATCTCCTCGCAATGTTGACTTGGAATGGATAAAGGTTGTAGAAGACCTGGGGTATTAATTGTCTCAACTTAATTTTGTTGGCAAACCAAACATTCCGCCACAAACTTTTGAATATCAGATTTAAGTCCATCCCAAAAAAATATCTTTCTTCACCCTGTGGTAAGTTTTTAAAAATCTTAAGTGTCCTCCTAAAGGAGAAGTGTGCAATTCCAAAAGAATATTTTGTTTTAGTTGGGAATTATTACAAAGATAGAAGTGATCTTTGTACCACAAGGAATCATTTTTCCAACTAAATGTATCAGATGTACTAGAATCTTGCTGTAACTTTTGAATGAGTGTCCCCACTTCTTCGTCCTTCTTCCATTCATCCCTTGCTTCGATTATCCAATATGGTTGTATAATAGAAATGGCACAAAGCAATTCTTCCACCTCTTCATCCTTTCTTGAGAGTGCATCTGCAACAACATTTAGCTTCCCTTTTTTGTAGATGATTTCAATTTCATAACCCAACATATTTGTGACCCATTTTTTCGGTTCTTTTGAAGATTTTTTTTTTTCCAAAAAGTATTTAAGACTATCATGATAATTTTTTATCTTGAAGTGTCTTCCCATTAGGTAAGGTCAACATTTCTTTAGTGCATGTAGTATTGGCAACATTTCATTCTCATAAATAGCTTTCTATAAATACTTTCCTTTGATCGGAAAACTTTCAAAAGCAATGGATCTTCCTTCTTTCATTAAAACAACACCAATTCCATTTCCCGAGGCCTCACATTCCACAATAAAGGTTTTTCTGACTTCTAAGCAAACTGGAACAAATCTTGGAACACATTTGCCTCTACAGATGTTAAAAGGCCTTAGTTGCTTTAGGAGTCCAAGAAAATGCATCTTTCTTCAATAATGGTGTTAGAGGTGCTACTATTCTCCCATAACTCTTAACAAACTTGCGATAGTACCATGTTAACCTGAGAAATCCTTAGAACTATTTTATGGTTGTGCCGACTTTCCATTCCTTAATGGATTTAATTTTGTTAGGGTCTACCTTAACACCCTCGTTAAATACAATATGACCCAGATATTCCACCTCTTGTACTCCAAAGAAACATCTAGATGTTTTTGCATATAATTGTTTCTCCCCCAATACTTTGAGCACCCTGTCAACATGTTGAACATGATCCTTCCAAGGCCTATTCTGGATTAGTATATCATCAAAAAATAATATCACAAATTTTCTAAGGAAGGGTTTGAAAATGGATTTCATCAACCGCCAAGTAGAAATGTAGAAGGTGCATTGGTAAGGCCAAAAACATGACAAATTAATTATGACCCTCATGAGTTCGAAATGCTATTTTCGGAATATCTTCAGTCTTCATTCTAATTTGATGATATCCTGAACAAAGATCCAACTTGGTAAAATAAATTTCTCCATGTAATTCATCCAATAATTCATCAATCAGAGGAATGAGAAATTTATCTTCAATGGTGAGCTTATTGAGCTCCCTATTATCAGGACACATGCACCATGATCCATCCTTCTTGTGTACCAATGCTACAGGAGGAGAGAAAGAACTTTGACTAGGTTGAATTATACCCGCCTCTAACATTTTTGCAATCATATGTTCAATTTCGCTCTTTTGGACATAAGAATATATATAAGGCCCGATGTTTAGAGGAACACTTCCTGGAATCAAATGAATAGCATGATCATGATCACGAATAGGTGGGATTCCTTTGGGAGTTTCAAAAACCTTGGAATGATTGTCCAAGACTTTTTGGAGATCTACAGAAATAAATGATTTTGATGTTGGAACTTCTAGTGACCATAATTGTGCAATTATGCCTCGTTGGTCTTTCTTTAGAAGCTTTTTCATGACATTAGAGCTTATTATCTTTCCCTACTTCCCCGAAATACCCCGTAATTCGACTTCCTTTCCTTCTGAAAAAAATTTCAAGAAAAGTTTTTGAAAATTAAAAGCTATCGTCCCCAAATATTGTAACCATTGTACTCCTAGTACAACATCAGCACCTCCCATAGGAACGGAAAGCATTGGACTATTCAATACATATTCTCCCATGGTTAGCTTGATATTATGGCATTTTCCAGAGCAATTTATAGTTCCTCCATTTGCAACCATCACTTGACATTCTGGTGCTGGGTATAGGAAACAATTCAATTCTTTGGCTACCTTAAAATGAATAAAATTATGGGTACTACCTGAATCAATCAACATTATTACCCTTTTCTTCTTGATATGTCCTTCTATCTTGAGAGTTTGAGGAGTGGCAATTCCTACTAATGCATTACACGATATGGTCGGACTCATTTCTTCCTCATAGGGTTGGTTCTGTGAGTATATCCTCTTCTTCTTCATTTTCTTCTTCCTCTTCACAATCTATGTAAAATAATTTCTTCTCAGCACACTTATGACCTTTAGTGTATTTTCTATCACAACTGTAGCAAAGCCCTTTAACTCTTTTTTCTTCCAATTTTTGTGGTGTCAACCTTGTAGGTTGTTGAAATCTAGGAGTAGCAAGACTTCCCTCTTTATAGAAGTGAGTGGTAGGCTTCCTTGTCGCCATAATTTTACATTCAATTTTTCTTGCCAACCTGAATGCCTTCTCCAATGAATCAGGTTCCAAAAAACGAACTTCATGTTGGATGTTATCCTTTAAAGTACCTATGAAGAGATCAATCATGTGTTCCTCTGGAATATCAGTTACCCTTATATTCAATTTTTGGAAGTCCTCAATGTGCTCCCCCACTAAACCCTTTTGTTTTAGATTTATCAATTGGCTAAAGAAGGTGTTGCTCTTTGTATCCTCATAATGTGCTATCATTTCCTCCGTAAAAATTGACCAAGTGACAATTTTTTTACGGGAGCAAAGCCATCGATACCATACGAATGTATTTTGTTCTAAATGTAAAGTTGCAATGCGTACCTTTTGTGTGTTTTGCACATTATGGAGATCAAAATATTGCTCCATCTATAGTATCCATGTTACAGGATCCTTTCCATCAAACTTCCTCATATCCATTTTTGGAATATGGTGATTCTTCCCTCCAACATTAGAGTTTATGAAATCACGATTAACATTTATTTTGTTCTCATCATGAGTTTCCTCTGCTATCTTTTCACCATTAGGAAAAATTTCTTGTATCAACTTTGTCAAACCTTCTATGCCTACTTTTAGATCATTCTTCATGTTTTCCATGTTGTCTTTCATTTTTTCATCGATCTTAGCTTCCATGCCCACTTCTATGCCATTTATCTTAGCTTCCAAACCATTCATATTAGCTTCCACACCTTTCAGCGAACCATCCATCTTAGTTTCCACGCCTTTCTTCAAAACTTCCATTTCATTTTTTGTTGCTCTTTGTGAGAGCGAAATTTGTTGCACTTGCTCTTGTAATTTTGATATGTCATGTTGTCATTCTTCGTCTTCATGAGTCATAGTAGAGCCTTCTAAAGGCTTAATGGGTGTTGAATTATTTTTAGGGGGCATTTTAGAACCCAATACTGATATATATTCTACAATATGCCCTTGGAATCAATTCAACTTGATTCTTCAAACAAGACTTATGCAATTCGGGAAAAAAAATACACACCTTTTACTTGCTTTTGAGGAGCTCTATATTGAAATTGAATTATCTTTGTAATTGTAGATCCTCAATATCTGAAATTCGGCCTTGTAGTATCCCTCTGAAGCTTCTTTCAAATGTCACAGGTCTGACCTGATTTGGATTCTTCAAGGCAAAGTTATGTCTAATCTCCCACAATGACCCAATTATGGACTAGTTCAGTAGAGCGAACTTGTACGACTTGACAAGTGTCATTGTTTCCTCCTTTGGCTTTGAAATTGATAGACAAGAAACTACAGTCCGTGTACTTGCGACCACTTTTTATAGCATTCCAATCTGATGCTCAGATAGAGAGTTATGAAGATTTTCCCACAATAACCTCTTTGAGATGAAATTCAGGAGCTTGAAAAAGACCTAACTTCCACAGATCATATCTCCGAAAATATTGTGAACCAAGCTCTAAAATTTTGCGACGATGTTCCTCAGGATTTCGGCTTCGCTCCCTAAAAATTTTCGCTTCTGAAACTTCATAGAAAAAAAGTTATAGTGCAAATGCCGCGATGACCTGTTTAGGTTAAATTGAGGAGCCTGCAAAAAGCCCTAACTTCCATAGATCCTATCTCCCAAAATATTGCGAACCACGTTCTGAAATTTTGCGACGATGTTCCTCAGGACTCCGGCTTCGCACTCTAAAAATTTCAGCTTTTGAACCTTCGTAGAAAAAAATTTATAGCGAAAATGCCACGATGACCGGTTTGGAGCAGCGAAGACCCTGGAATCCAAAACTCTGATACCAAATGTTGTGAAACCAGCTCCAAAAATAGAAGAAAAGAGATATCAACACCTTAGAAATAAGCCACTTCGAGGGGGCAACCTCCAATACATTACATGAATGAACAATTCTTGGATGATTCAAATTACAAAACCTCATTTCTATATATAGGAGTCCATGGGGCCACAATGTAATCCTAGCCAACCTAACAATAATAATTTAAGGGCACAATAATAACAATATGAGGGTTACAGGGGTACAATAATAACAGTAAGGGGGTTACACTAACAATAATAAGGGACTATACTAGTAATATAGGGACCTAACATGGAAGCTCCTCTGTTGCAGTCACCTACTGCCCCAATGCCTTTCTCAGGCAAGATACATGAAGGATGTTGTGGATCCAACTACCTGTGGGCAGCTCTAACTCATATGCAACCTCCCCAATCCTGCGGATCACTGTGTAAGGTCCATAGAAGCGGGACTTGAGCTTCTCGGCCCCCTTCTGCTTCAGCGTGGACTGTCGGTATGGCTGAAGTCGTAGGTAGACCAAGTCCCCTACCTCAAACTGCCTCTCAACTCGTCCCCTGTCGGCATACAGCTTCTGTTGATTCTGAGTTGTAGCTAAGTTATCCTTAAGAGCCCGAAGTATATCCTAACTCTCTTGGATCCAGTCCTTGGCCTTGGGGGGCTTGCTAGCACCAAACATCACGTCAGCAAAATTCAAAGCATGGTATCCATACAAAGCATAGAACGGAGACATACCAATGGACATGTGAAAAGTGGTGTTGTAGCAGTACTCTCCCAAATGCAACCAGCGTAGCCACGCCTTATGTTGCACTGTGACATAGTTTCACAAGTAGCTTTCCAGCCACTTGTTCACTATCTCTGTCTGCCCGTCCGTCTGAGGGTGATAACTAGTGCTCGTAGTCAACTCTATACCCACCAAACGAAAAAGCTCCTGCCAAAAGCTGCCCATGAAATGGTTGTCCCAGTCATTAACAATGGTCTTCAAAAGACCATGCAATCTAAAAATATCTCTGAAGAAAAACTCTGCTACCTGTGATGTTGTGTACCGTGCTAATATAGCGAAGAAGTGTGCATACTTTGTCAATCGATCAACGACCACAAAGATGCAATCCTTACCCTGTACCATGGGCAACCCAGTGATGAAGTCCATCAAGATGCTTTCCCATTTCCCCTCCGGAATGGGAAGTGGTTGTATTAGTCCTGTTGGGTGACTCATCTCCCCTTTGTTCCGTTAACACACTTCGCACTCCCTGACATGCCGGGGTACATCCTCCTTGAGGCCTCTCCAAGAGAACCTCTCCCTGATGGCCCTGTAGGTCTTGGTGAACCCCTGGTGGCCCAATAGTGGTTAGTCATCGGAGGCACGCAGCATCTTCTCCTTGAGCTGAGAGCTTCAATTCAAAAAGATCCTGTCCCTGGAGTATATCACCTCATTCATCACCCTATACCTATCATTTGTGATCTGACCATCCAGTACCTCACAGGCAAAACGGTCCTTGGAGTACTCCACCAGTAACTGAGCCCTCCAATCCATGTCTATGCTCATCAGAGACAACATTGCCGATCTACGAGATAGAGCATCGGCCACCACGTTGTTCTTCCCTTTGACATACTCAATGTCAAAGTCATACGTCTGGATCTTGCTGACCCACTTCTATTGCCTCTCCTGCAACTGCTTCTGCTCTAGAAAGAACCGAATGCTGTTGTGGTCAGTCCTCACCCTGAACCTATTCCCCACCAAGTACTGTCGGAACTTGGCTAGTGCATGCATCATAGCCAGTATTTACTTGTCATATATGGAATACAACCTCTCATGCGGCAATAGATTCCTGCTCTTGAAAGCTATGGGGTGGCCCCCCTGCATCAAGACTGTGCCTACCCCCTCTCTTGAGGCATCGCACTCCAAGACAAAAGGCTACGTGAAATCTGGCAAAACCAAGACTGGACTGCTGCTCATCACCTCCTTGAGTCTGTCAAAAGCCCTCTGTGTTGTGTCTGTCCAACTGAATGCCCCCTTTCTGGTGAGATCTGTGAGGGGTGCAACATGTTGGGAAAACCCCTTGATGTACTTCCTGTATTAGGTGCAGATGCCTACAAATCCCTGGAGCTCTGTTACGTTTTTTGGTTCCGGACATTCCCGAATGGCCCGGATCTTCTCCTCATGGACTCTCACTCTATCCACACCAATGATATGCCCCAAATAGAGCATCTCTGTCAGCCCAAACTCGCATTTGGAGAGCTTAGCATAGAAATGTTGCTCCTCCAAAATACGCAATACAGCCTCAATGTGTTGTAGGTGCTCTTCAAATGTCTGGCTGTATATCAGAATATCGTCTAAGAATACCAGCACGAACTTCCTCAACTGACCACGGAAGATGTGGTTCTGTTGACGGGAAAATATGTCCGGCCAACAGTAGGGGATCTCCCCGGTAGAAAGTCCCAATTAGACTTAGAACCGTTTGGAGTAGGGATCCCGTCCGGGGTGTGGGTCCGGCTACCACTTAAATGACTATCTCTTCGGTTTCGAGCAACCTGATTGAAACTGCAAACATACACTTATTAACACGATATAGAATACATGACTGATGAATAAAACCGATATATGACACTGTGCATAGCAAGGTAATAGATAGAATGCATAAACTCAGGAAATGTCGTTAGCAACACATCTATGAGGTATGCATGCGAGATAATCTGACCGCCAAAGAAACAATCCTTTGTGGTAAGAATACCCCTTAACTTTCCGAAGGATATAACGAGATGCTAATAAAATAGTTCATTAACATTCATCATGAAGTAAATAATAACTTGAGCATCATCAACACAATCACAGATAACTATGGTGCATGAATGACACTATTAATAACACAGATTCATTAATCAAAAGATATTCTGAAGCTACATGCAGAATACACACAATGTTGTCACGGCTAAACACATCATCCAATCAAAGGGATTTTAACATATATTGTATTTCATATATCAAGAGTATGTTTCTTCAGCTACAATGCAATAATGCCTTTCAGTCCACAAAAGAGCAGCCCCTAACAATGCTTCCCACTGGGGTATTTATAGATTCAACAGTCGCACTTATGGCCTTCCGACGGTTCAACTTCCCGACGGTTCAACTTCCTGTTTTTCTAAATTGCGACCTGCGACCTGGTCGCAAATGCGACCTGCGACCCAGCGTTTGCAACTTATGAAGGTGGTCGCGCAATCGAGGTTCCTGGAGCGTCGACTTTCTTGCCTTTGATGAAGTCTTTCCAAGTTTGGTAATCCGTCGTTATAGGAGCGACAAGAGGGATTTCCTCTTTTATCCGATGCATACATTCTAGAGCATTCGGCACCAGAGTCTCCTTCTTCTGGGAGATCATCATTGAGAGAGAAGCAAGCTTGGTGTAGATTTGCACTGGGGTGACAAGCAACCGGTTCAGGTTCTCTTGTGATGCTTCGAATTCCGGTGCGGCGGCAGCTTGTCTTACTGGCTGCAGAAAAGACTGAATTTCCTGCTCTACCTGTTCCCCGCCTTTAGTTTCATTTAGTGCCCCTAATGATGGAATGTGATGAAGAGCGTTCATGGAGTCGATACCACTGATTAGGTGATTATACGCAGACACTACTTTGTCCAGATCTTTGGACAGCTTGTCTTTGGATTGCATACTCATCCGAATTTGCACTTTGTCCTCTTGCGTATGACTCCAATCCTTTCGAGGCACGTGTTCGAGAGCTTGCTGATACTGGGCTGTCCAATTCATCATTTTGTCCAAGGCTGTCGAGGCTTCCTTGAGTTGTTCGTGTTTCTGCTTGGTTTCTTCCCGTGCCTCTGCCAATGGGGCCACTGTTTGTTTCAGGGTGAACATTTCCTGGTATACTTGCCTCATTGTCATCTCCAACACGTCACATTCCTTCTTGACCGCCAGTGGGACCTCATTCACTTGAGCGGGCCTACCCTGGAGCTGGAGCATCTCATTTTCTAGCCTTGATTTCTCTTGCTCTGCTGCTTTTAGCCGGTTCTGTAAAGAAATAATCTCTCTGCTCATCCTTGTGACATTTTCTTCTATGGCTGCGGCAAAAGCGGTGCCTGCTGACGCTATCATAACCGGATTTGTCCTTGTGTCTGGGACAATGTCCTTTCCGGTGGAGACTGTGGAGATGGCAGGATAGCCTGACGTCAAGGATTTCCTCTTCTCTTGCCGTATCTTGAAAGAGAATTGGTCAAAGGTTAATCTGGTCAAGTCGAAAACTTCTTCTTCTTGCTCCCCCAGAAAATCATCAACATTGAGGTTACTTCCCGCGCCACCTGCAGGGATATTCAGGGGAGATAGATCAATGTCATCTATTATTTCGTCTTCTACATCCTGCGTTTGACCCTTTTCTTTCTCCTTTTGCTGGCGCTCTGCTTCCGCCTTGTCATGCTCTTCCTTCTTCCGGCGTTCTGCCTCTGCCTCTGCTTTCTTTTCCTGTTTCCTCTTTGCCGCGGCGGCCTGTTCTGCCTTTTTCTGATGATCGACTTTATCGAGCTCTTCTTTCAGTGCCCGTTCTGCTGCCGCTTGTGCCTCCTTTTCCTGTCTTTCTTTCTCCTCCTCTTTCTTCCTTTTCCGTTCTGTTCTGGCGTCTTTCTTTCGTTTCTCTTCATCTTCCTTCCTTTTCTTTTTCTCTTCCAGTTTGGCCTGGGCTTCTGCTTCCCTTTGCTGATCTGCGGTGTCAGGTCCTGCACCGGTCTGTGTTCTTTTATCTTTGGAGGAGGAAGAACCTCCAATGTTCTGATACTCTGCTCCTTCCCGGTCAGGGTCGATTCCTGGTGAGAGATGCCGGTTAGCGTTATACCAATTTCTTCTCTCATCCTCATCCGGGCACTCGACGTGTTGATAACTCCATCTGAAATTGGCCCTTTTACAATGTTCTGGAACTATCCTGACTGGATCGTAATTTCGGCGGTCCAGATTTCTGAAGTGATAGCTTTTCACCTCTTCCCCTTCACGCGCTACTTCTCTGGAGTCTTTGACAGTATAGGAACCAATGGTGAGAGGTAGAGCAGGCCAAGGTTTCTTCTTCCCTTTGGCAAGGACGTTAGAGAAACCCAAGGTCATCTGAAAACACACCTCTTGTATGAGCACCTTGTCGGTAACAAACTTAGGTAGAGCGTGTGGTGCTTTAAACGAGCCAAATACTCGGATGATTGTGAATTCAGCGAATGGGAACCAGTGTGCCACCTGACCTAGTGTTTCCATCGCTCGCCAAGACATGCAGGGGGCATCTTGACCAAATAGTTTCCCGTAGAGGGCGGCATGAATATGTGAGAGATTTGCTCGATGTCCGACTTGTACCTAGATTCCCAGAATACCCTGGTCTGCAAGTGTATTGCCTGGGTCTGTTCGGGGTCCCAATTATGTGGCCATCCCTCAACATGCATCTGGGCACAGACAGCATCTAATAGATACGAAGCCATGTAGAATTCTGATGGCGCTCCCTCATCTGGGGCTAAAGCTGAAGCCAAGTTTGTGTGCATGGAGCCCGTTAATATTCCCGCCCAATTGAATCGAGTGCCGTGGACTGTTACATGTTCTATGATGGTTGCCCATGTTCCATTGAAGGTGGTGGCGTCTGAACGTCCGTATATCCTGCACAGCATGGCGGCCACTAGCTTATAGACTTTCCTCAGACTGGCCACCGGGTACTCCTGGTCCTTTTTGATCTTAAATTTGTCTGGTTCTGCCCACCATCTTCTGATCGTGTCAACCATCGGCACTTCATTTGTAGCGAACCATCTTGGGGTGAAGTTTACCTCTGCTTTGGGTAGGGAGTAGTAGACCTGTGCTCTTGAACTTTCCAATGTTACGAAAGCTTTCCCTGCACTATCTCGGATTGCGAAGCTTTTCGGATCCGTCTTCTGTATGATCCAGTGCAGCATTTCAGGGCATGGAAAGATGGCAGGATGAGGCCCAGCCAGGTGCAGTCTGGACCTTCTGACTTTCAGATATATTTCACGGTCCGGGAGCTTTTCTGGTAACTCCTCTGCTGTCATGGCAAATTCATGGTATACCTCATACCACCTGAGGCTATCCTCCTTTGCGAAGGTGCAAAGGGTGTCTCTGTATATTGGCGGCGGAGATATTTGTATGTCTGCGTCTGATTCTTCCTCTACCACCTGCCTGCTTCTCCTTCGGGATACCCGGGGTGCCATATTGCTCGAGTCGGAGGGGACCGGTACTATGTCTGCTCTGAATTCACCTGCTGCATTTAGAACAGAATCACAGGATAAGAAAGACATGATGATAATGGCTAAAATAGAGTCTGAACATGCAAAGATAATTTACTGTTTTCTGGGAGTCGCTGGGTCGCCGCTCCACAAAAGGACTCACCCGCGACCTCTGCGACCTTGCGACTAGGTCGCAGGGTCGCAGAGTCGTTGAGTGGGAACTTTTGCGACCCTGCGACCTTGCGACCTGGTCGCTAGGTCGCAGGTCGCATTTGCGTTTTGCGCGCGCGCGACCTTGCGGCTAAGTGTTTACTAATGGAAAAAAACTGCGGTCTGAAAGGTCCAGAATTTACCATAAGGCATAGCCATGAGGATTTAGGCAAAGGGGCGGGCGACCTTGGGGTTTTGAGGGAAACACAATGACGGCAATAATCCAAAGAAAAACCCCCATCCTTCTTAGTAAATAAATAAGACCGTGGGGAGGCTCAAAAATGGCAAGAAATGTTTATGCAGGAAACATAGGGAGGAAACAAGGCAACTTACCCGGAAGAAAACGCGCCAGTCAACCTGTCAGAGCAATTCCGCGGTTTTCGCTGAGAGTCACGAATGCGACCTAGCGACCCGACCTTATATAAAAAGGTCGCACGTGCGGAGGTTTAATGCGGTCGCAAGTTGCAAGTTTGCGACCTTGCGACCTTGCGACCTACAGGTCGCTGGGTCGCAAGGTCGCTGGGTCGCAAATGTCTTTAAAACTTCACTTCGCGACCTTGCGACCTTGCGACCCCAAGGTCGCTAGGTCGCAAGGTCGCAATTTGTTGAAACTCTGACTCTTGCGACCTGTGCGACCTGTGCGACCTTGGGGTCGCAGAGTCGCATAGGTCGCCTGGGTCACAAATAATGCATATGCGACTTAGCGACTTGCCTTTAGAACTTTACTTGGTCTCTTTTCCTTTTAGTTTTAAGGGGGGCTCCAAAAAATTTTGGAGTGTGTGTTATGATTTTATGTATTTTTTGGAGGGTGTTGTAGGAGCTACAACAGGTTCATATAGGACTGGAAGGTGGCCAGTGCAATGGTTAGCCCGAAGGGCATCACAAAAAACTCAAAATGGCCGTAGTGACATCTGAAGGTTGTCTTGGGGACATCCTAGTCCCTCACTCAGATGTGATGGTAGCCCGACCTCAGATCAATCTTCGAGAAGAACTTCGATCCCCTCAGCTAATCCATCAACTCATCAATCCATGGAATGGGGTATCGGTTCTTCATCGTTTTCTTGTTGAGAGCCCGATAATCGATGCACATCCTCAGTGTGCCATCCTTCTTCTTCACCAATACAACGGATGAAGCAAATGGGCTAGTGTTGGGCCGGATGTGTCCCAGTGCTAAGAGCTCATGAATAGCTCTCTCAATCTCATCCCTGTAGGCTTTGGGGTGCCTATAGGTTGTAGTAATCACAGCCTGAATGCCCTACTCAAGCTCAATGGTGTGCTCAAGCCTCAAACCCCTGATCCGGTGGTTGCCCTAGAGGTATATCCCCAAAAACTATAGCATATCTGTCCAGAATCGACTACACATCTGGGTGAACTGCCTGTCCTGTAGCTCCTGCCTCTGAAATACGCAACTCCACTGCCCACTCTATGTCTCCCTTCCAGAAGTCTGCCTCCATCCGGTGTGCTGATACTGTCTGCAGAGGGTATGTGTGCATGCCTCGTATCATCACATACTTGTCGCTCCTCTTGTCCGTCCACTCCATCTCCAGAGTCTCCCAGTCTATGGTGACCTTCCCCAACGTGATCAACCACTGCACTCCTAGCACCATATTGGTGTCTGGAATGTCCACCACAAAGAAATGATCTGTCAAAGTGTAAGTCCCCATGATCATTGCCAATGCCGGTACGTATCTAGCACACTGCATAGTTCTGTCACCCGGTATCAGTAATGAAAATCCCTCAAAGCTCTCTGTCGGTACGCCCCGCCGCTCTACCAACTGTGAATCAATAAAGTTGTGGGTGGCCCCACTGTCAACTAACACTGAAACACGTTGTCCTTGAACGGTGCCTCGGACACGCAGTGTCAAATACTTGGGAACCCCTCGCAAAGAAGCAAGGACTCCCCCCGTAGGTAAAAACGCTGCCCCTCCTGTTCCTGGGGTGGAGGTGGTGGATAATCCCCTCTCTACACTACAGCGCTGCCTCCTGCCTCGATCTCCTTATATGCATCTTCTTCCTCGTCACTGTCAGAGAAGACCTCTATGTAGTGTGCCTTTCCCGCGACACATCGATGTCTTGGTGCCCATGGCTCCTGGCATGTGAAGCATAGCGTCCAACGTCTCAAATCTCTCTGGGTATCATCGTCCAAAGGCCCCTAGCCTTGGTTCCCCCCGAAGGTGGAACCCTCGTGTCCTTCCCCTTCGACTGAAATGACGGTCTCTAGGGGAAAGGAGCTCTGGTCCTGGGTAGAGCATCCTGCAAATCCCTAGTCCTCCCAACTACATCCGTGAGTGTAGCGAGCCTCGTGGATCTGACTAGCCCACGCAGAGGTTCTGCCAACCCGTCAATAAACATGTAGATCCTTCTAGTCATGGACAAGTCGGGCACCATCACTGAATGCCTCAAGAACTCGGAAATGTAGGTTTCCATGTTCCCAGTCTGCTTGAGCTTGCTCAGCTCAACAAAGTGCTCTTTCAGATCCTTCCAGTCAAACCGCTCCACCAACCTCCGTGTAAACTCTACATACGCTATCACTGCTGAGTGACCCAACGTTGCCATCCCGTGGAACCACCAGTCATGGGCCTCTCCCTCAAGGTGCAGCGCTGCCACCTTTATGGCTTCTCCCTCTGCCATCTGATTGGGCTAGAAATAAATATCCAGCTTCTCCACCCAAGCCTTTGTCGAACATTTTGAGGACCCATCAAATGTTGGCAAGAAAAACCTGCCCACTGTACGTTGTATTTCCCCATCCTGTGTGTATCTACCCCTTCTGTTTTGGTTGCAGGTTCGGCTATCCTTCTTGAGCTGAACAAAATCATGGAAAGTGAGAGCTTCACCAAACTCTCACCCATAGGATTGACACTCTACAAAATAATCCCCCATATGAACCGGCTCTGGTTCCTGAGGTCCTCCTGTCCCGATGCATGTAGTCAGAAATGTGGGCATTGTGGAACGTGGGGGAGTAAGTAACACAGTCTCCTATGCTGTGATCTGCTCCTGTAAATGGTGGGAAGTGTCGGACCCTTCTCCGATGTGAAAACCCCTTAGGGTTTCACACTGTCTCTGGTCTACGGTGAACTTTTGCCCCATCTCTTCGATCCTCCTCAATAGCTCCTGCACAGACTTTAGGAGGAGTTGCCCGAACTCCCTCCCTTCATCCTTCTCCTCTGCCATCAGTTCTTCCTCCTCTGCGTCCACCATTGGAACGCAGTCCCCTTCTCCAAAAGTAGTCTCAAGCCTCCACTCTTGGTCCTTGTACTTGCTTCCCCGGTAATTGATATATGGTTTTCCTGTTGTTGTCATAAACTAATCTACTCTGCAGGTTGAGCCAAGTCTATGAGCTCTAATACCACTGTAATATTCCGAAGAGAAATAAACAGTAATACAAAGCAACATAAACAAGCAACTACAGCAAATAGAGAGACATCATACAAATAATGCAAATATGGAGAAACGCTGAGCCATTTTATTATATAGCTAAAAGATAACAATGAGCACAAAGGTGATCAAAATGATGGCACCTTGGCTTGCTCAAGGCAAGCTGGGAAATACTCTCAGAAATGCTCAAGGAATGGATGCTTTGTCATGGACTCTGTAATCTCCAAATGTTGCTACTGCTGCTGCCAGATTGCTACTACTGTTGGAAGGGAATAACTCTTTGGGGTTGTTCCCTTGCTCAAAAAAATGTGAAACTCTGGAAATGAGCTCTCCTCCAATAACCCAGAAAAACCCAGGAAGGAATCCCGGAATGACTGACCCCGGAATTTGACCTCCCTTGGAAAATAACACACTCCCAGCGAGTACGTTGGCCCTGAATGATGAATCTGCAAATGATGGCCTCCTCCTGTTCCAAAATGATGATTAGTGAAGGGTTGGTCCCTTCACACTATCCTCGGGCTGAAATCCCTGATATCTCCTCACTCCCGAAACTGCCTCTACCACAAACTGCATAATCGCTCCAAGAGACTGCGTTGTCCAAGCAATTGCGTGATCCTGGCTTAATATGCTATGGCTCTCTGCTGAAAAATGATGGAAAGATCTTCTCACCTGAGCGGGCACTCGAAATCCCTTGACGCTGAGGTTGGAATCTCCGCTCGGAGACACTCGATGTGCTGAACAGCACTTGCAGACTTCGCTCAATAGCAAAAGCATGCTCAATGTCAAAAGACAGAAATCAAAGATGCATAATAGAATGAGAGAATGAGAAGCCTCTTCCCCTTTTTATGCTTTGAGAGCCTTGCTCTCACCCGGGCCCCACAAAATTGCGTTGTCCCTCTTGGCCCACGCTGTCCCCACTCAACTGCGTTGTCATGGGCCCATGCTGCCTCTTCCCTCACGCTGCCACTTCACCCTCATGGACCCCACGCTGTCAAGTAATATTTGCTCAAGTGACTTTAGGGAATAATTATTTCCTAAGTGTGGGTTATGTGTCTCATCAACCACTTTATTAATTGACTTTAACATTAGAAAAGCAAAACTGGCCAAAATTAATATTTCCAATTAGTTGCTGCTAATTGGGAATATTACAGTCCTCCCTGCCAAAACATTGCTTGTCCTCAAGCAACTATAAGGATGGATGCTGCAAAATTTTCTCACTATCCCAAGTGGCATCCTCATCCGACAAGTTCCTCCACCTCACCAAGTACTCTCTAAGATGTCTCAAGTTCAAGAAGGAAAATACTCAAGGACCCTATTAGGTGGTTTTAACCTCCAAGGGAGTGACAGGTCCATGGTACATCAGTCATATGGCAGGTGTCATGTGATATAATGATGGAACGAAGTGGGGCATCAGGGGAAGCCTCCAAGCCACATTCCATGGTTCAAGGGTAGCTATGATGAGGGAGGCCCACACTTAGGTGCATAAATGTAAGAGGGAGAAATCATGGTATATGAGCTACCACGGCCTTTGTTTTTCCACCCTTCATATACCTTTTTCCTTTTGTTGATTTTTCTTTTATAACTACTCGGGGCTCAAGGGAATGAGAGCATGATGTGTAAGATATAGCAGTGATTACCCCCTTAAAGTTGGGCATTTCATTGCCTACCAGAGGTTGGGACAATCATGGGTTCCTTAGTGATGCAGACAGCCAATGTGATGGGCCCTAGGAACCAGGGTGATGGCCATGATGATAGGGATAGAGCTCATGTTGGCTTTTGCCACATGCTAAATTTGTGTCCCGCCCATCTTTTGCATTTTAAGGTACATCTCCTGTTCAGAGTGGCCAAATTATGCTTGTTATTTTCTTTTTCGCTGCATCAACCTCCAAAGCATTGTTCCGGGACTGACCCAAAGTGCAGACAAGGGGAGGGGGAGGCTAACTCCTTGTGGACCCAATGGACAAATGTGGACCCGGATAGGAAATATGTGGAAAGGGGTTATAACGAGCAAAGGGGAGAGATGTATGTGATGTCGAGAAGTGGGACCACGCAACCAAACTCGGGGTTTGCCATGTAGTGCCACTCATAAAGCTAGTATCCAATAGAGGAGATCCCACGGGACTAGGATACAAGGTTAACCACCAATTTGGACAACGGGACAAAAGTACATACCAAGCCCATTCTTTCCGCCAAATCCCCCCACTAATCCATGTCCAAATATGTCCATGATAATTCCCCAAATATATGTTGTTGATTCCTTCTGACGTTTTTATACCCAGCAACAGCTTCAGAAAATTGCGTCCTTCTGTCTTTTGCATGGAGGCTCTGCGCTGCTCCCTCTGCCTTAGCAAGATCTCGAATCTGGAAGTCCTTTCTCTCTGTCGACTCACTTAAAGAGAGACTACCACAAAAATCTCAACCCTCTTAGCCAGAACTGCGCAATCCTTCAAGGGATTCGTTCTGCTGCACTGCAGCAACATCGGCCTTCACTTCAAAAATCAGATTTGTCCTTCCTGTTTCACATCAATGCTCTGATACAATGTAAAAATTCCTAGATCCAAACAAATGTAATGAATCCTACTGCAACAACTGAGTGTGCTTCTCCAATTAAGTAAATTACATTACATAATTAATTCAAATCTGAATTAATGAAGCAACTACTGAAGCAACCTATACTAAAATTGATTCAGAAACAAGGAAACTAGACAAGGAAATCATTCACACATATGACACCTTTATTTTTGGACTAAGTCCCCGGAAAAACCCAATGCAGGAAAACCGGTGCAACGGATCTGAGAGTTTTATTACTATGCAGTAGCAATGTCTGAATACATCTTTGAATACCCTCAAGGGTTATTCAATTACAGAGAGAAATACTGGTAGAAGAATATGTGAGAAATACCTCACTCAATCACTTAGTCTCCGGTTGATCCGGATGAAGGAAAAACTGCCTTGGACAGGCTCTGCGCAAATCAAGCGCTGGAAATTCCAGCCACCGCGTCACCCACTTCCAGGCTCAACATTAGCCCTCCTCCAAGCCGTTTTGGCTATGTGGATGCTGAGGAACAGCCTCTCGGTGCCACTTTCCAAATCCTGACCTCCGAAACTCATCCACCAGCAAAATTCTGAAACCTCTTCCTCTGCCTCTGCGCTGCTTCTGCATGAGCTTACACAGTCACTGCGACAACCCCTTCCTTCAACGTTGGCTAGGCTAGATCACCTTTGCCTCTCTCTGTCTGATGCTCCACCGAACTGAGAAAATCTCTTCCCCTCCGGATATTATCTCTGCCCCTCATTACTCAAATCTCTAGTTCGAAATTCTCAGCAAACCATGCCCCAGAAATTTCGATCTTAGATCAATTCAGTGTCTCAATGTATTTTCCAAATGACCCTCAAGCCTTCCTTTATAATCTTCTTGTTGACATATCAACGGCCCAGATTAGATATCTAATCAACAACTAAGATCATAACATGACTTGATCTATGTCCTTTAGAAGATTCACACTCTTTTTTATTTAATACCCTTTAATTATTTAATTTCCCTAAATTTAGACTTAGGGCCCCCATTAAAATAATTAATTTTTCAAATAAAACAAAATCCGAGTGGAATTTCCACAAATGCTTTCTGGGTTCTTTGGAATACAAGTGTCTAAGCCTCTCCACCAAATTTGAGACTTAGAGCACTTTCTAATGCTACAAAAATCAACACTTCAGTCATGTGGTGGGAATCAAAACTATCTAGATACTAAGCACTCCTGACATTAGTGCTAGTAGAAAGGTAAGAAAAAAGGGAAAAATCATTCTAGAACTTTATTGCAAATTCACTCAGCTATGTCTCTACTTGTTGTGTCTTCCCTTTGTCTTTCTTCTTATCTAGACGCTAAGAAGCATAGTGACCTTGCTTATGGAAAACAAAGCACTTGATCTTGCTCATGAGTCATGTCTTTCTTCTTTCCAAGTTGATGTCCTCCATCAATATTACCTTTCTTCGTGAAAACTTTCCCTTTACCCTTCTTCGTCTTGCAAGTTGTTAATTTGACAGCTCAGTGACGATTTCCAACCATGGAACTAGATTCCTCTTTTCGAGAGGACCAATTTTGAGCTTGTCTGCCCTCCCTTCCTCTGGAATTTCTTCTTCCTCTTCCTCTTCGGCCACCTCTTCCTCTGGAAGAACCTTGAGCATGATTCTTCTCTCTGTGCAAAATATATAGCTTCTTCAGAAGACAGGGGTTGTCTTCTTTCGAAAAGCCTTCTCTCTTTTTGCAAACTTTTTCTCAAGGGAATCAAAGGTGATCTTCATGAGGTTTCCACTTGCTTGCAATGACTCAAGGTAATGTGAGTAAGTTGGATACAATGTCTTAACATAAGCTATGAGAGGTATGTCAACTTCTACACCGGTATTTTTAATGTCATGCATGATAGATCTTACTTCTGATGCTAAAGCAAGAGGGTCGTCTTTTTTCAATTCAAGGTTGAACAGCTTAATCATTAATTGAACAATTTCAAGTTTTGAATGTGAGTCATAGAGTTCTTTTAATTTCCTCAGGGCTTCATAAGCATTTGAAAATGGTGTAATATGACGACTCACCTCTTCATTTACAGAAGCTGCAATCAAGGCATAGCCCTTGCCATTCTTGTTTTCCCAAATGGCGATCTCCTTTTCTGAGGTGGGCTTTATTGGTAGATTGTCTCCTTCTCCTTCACAAATTTCTCTCCACAACTCATTAAAAATGAGTGTGCTTGATTTTCCCAGACCACTCGGGATAGTTCTCCTTGCCAGAGAGAACAACTCCCACAATAGATATGAGAAAATGCATTGTGAACTTTTGAAAAAAGGAGTCTGTTGGAAAAAGACTCAATTCTGGTGTAAAATGTATTCTGCTGCAAAAACTCAATTTTGGTGTAAAAAATGTACTTTGTTGTAAAAACTCAATTCTGGAGTGAAAATTGTGGAGTGAAAATTGAACTCTGCTATAAAAATTCAATTCTGGTAAAAAATATGTACTTTGCTGTAAAAAACCAGTTCTGGAAAAAAAAAATTGTAAAGGGGAGGTTGGACCTGGGGGAGGTCAAACCTCGGGAAGGTCGGACTTGGGAGAGGTCGACCTGGACTTGGGAGAGGTCGACCTGGGGAGGTGAGGGCAGAGAGAGGGCGGAATGGAGAAGGGTAGGGAGGGGAGTTTGCGGAGGAGGGAGCAGAGGGAGAAGGGCGAGGAGGGGAGTCCGCTTCGGGGAGCGGGAAGGGAAGCCCGCGGTAGGAGGAGGTAGCAGCGAGAGGTTGCGGGAGGAGTAGCGGCGGGATGGCTGGGATCAGGAGGAGGGAAGGAGCTGCAGGGAGTGAGGAGCGAGGAGGGAAGCAGCTGCAATGAGCGGGGAGCCTATAAGCACTGTGAGAGTGGAGCAGCTCAGAGGTTGTGCGTTGCAAGAGGGGAGCAGCTACGAGGAGCTGCAAAGGGGGTCGTGAGGAGTGGTGAGCCCCGAAAAAAAAAATTGAATGCAGAGTCGCAGTGAGCCCCAAAAAAAATTTGAATGCAGAGAAGTAAAAACAAACTTTCAAACAGTATTGCAGGAATATGACAAAGTTGCAATCTGCAAAAAATGCAGAACAGAGACAGTTTCAGTTTTGCAGAATGGAGGGAGTTACAAGGGCAGGAAGGCCAAAAAAAGGAGTTGGCTTTGATACCATGTCAGACCAGGAGGTAACTCCACAAATTGAACGGTGAATTTGATAGAAGGTGCTCATGAATATATACATGGAGGTGAGACTGTTGGGATTCATTTCCCAATGTCTCTTAGACTTCTTTATTTCTTAATTTACACTAATATACAATTTCTCCCAATCTCTTAGGATTAGGTGTCAACAGACTTGGCAGTACAGCTACCCTTATGGATAAGCCGAATTCTACAAGGGGAGATCATTCAAATCTTCTATTGGGCTTTAGTGATTTGTTGATGGCGTGGGGGACTACATCGGCATGGAAGGTGCATCAGCAGGAAGATATCAGGGGAAGCTCATGTGAGCGAGACTTTATCTCTGCAGGGGTTGGGTGTTATCTTCAGGAGTTTACTCTTAGAGTGTATGAGACGGACCACTCGGTAGCGCAACTTCATGAGGAGTTGGACAGAGTGCTACATTATCATGATCATGATGCCCTACTCATTTATGGTATGCAGAGGGCTTTTGGTACTTATACCTGGTAGGATAGTGAGTGGAGCAAGGGGAGCTTCACGTTGGATATGATGGCTTTGGATCTTGGTATTGAGTGATTCCTTCATGGCAGGACAATGCAAAGGTCAAGGACAATTCAGTGGTGCACCTGGACCCTGGCATAGTTTGCAGCAGGGATCAGCAACTAGAGAGGGTGCTTGTTCAACCAGTGCTTGAGGACAAGCAATTTTTGGTGGGGAGGACTGTAATATCCCCAATTTTGATTTTTCATTTAAGGAGATTAACGAATTTTATTGGGGAGGTGCTAGGCATAGCACAATTTTGTAGTTTGAGTTTTGGAGATGATTTCAGCTTGAGGAGCTTGGGTGAAAAGGCAAGCTGGCGGCTCATTGGTAGGTGGGGGCCACAAGAGAGAGAAAAAGGGAATACGCACTTGTGGAGCAAGAGAGAAAAAGAAAGGGGGGTGAACTAATGGAAAGTGGGGCCCACCAAGGGAGAGAGAGGCCAACAATTATAAATAGAGCAAGGAGGCTCTCATTTGGGACATCTTTGATCATTTGACAATTTAACATTAGTTCTCTTGAGTTTCTTAGCCAAGACAATCGTGTTGTTCAGCACAAGGAATTTATGAGCGGGAATTCCACCCTCATTTCGGAGAAATTTGAGTGTGTCCCGAGTGAGGCAATTTGGGGAGGTCTATGTAGAGCTTCCATTGGATGTCATTGCAACGGTTTACTCAGCATTGCGCATTTCTTCGGTGCAATGGTATTTTCATGGTGCACATTGTGGGAGTAAGTGTTTGTTAGAGGCTCCGTGTTTTTGCAAGAAATTCTCATATTGTTAGACCAAAGTTTGGACAGTGATTTACCTAGTTGGATTGGAGACTATCACTTGGGTCGATTTTTCTATCTTTTGGCAAGGACGCAGAAGCTAATTCGTGGTGCTTAGGGGAGGAGATCCCCAGGGAATTTCCCTTCGAGAATTTACAGGGAATTTCCTTGAGAGGTACGAAACTCTGGAGTATTTTTTTTAGTGCTTGAGGTACTTGCTTCAGTGTGGGATGAATTTTCCTTCTTAGGGCCTGCACTGTCATTTTCTGGGCTGAACTTGTAGCAACAAAATAACTTAGAGCTAGTGGGATTTGAAGGTTGGACTCTCACTTCTCTTCTAGGAGAAATATTACAGGAATTTCCAGCTAAGTGAACGGGTTTTGGAGTAGGGATTTAGCAGATATTTTTTGATTGGGTGTTGGGCCAGCAGTTGGACGAGAACGCACCAATTTTGGGTAATTTCAGGTCTGTGGATTCGAGCCAAACCCTTTTTGGGTTTTTGTGAGTTTGGTGAGAGGAGTTCGGGGTTAATTTCGTAGAATTTTCTAGGCGGTATTTCCAACAGAAATTAGTGTTCTAGTTAGCAGTCGGCGATAGAAATTATTGGAGAAGGGCGCAGTTCAATCTAGGACCATTTCCACCACTTGGGTCTGTGAGATTTTTCTGGGTTATTCTAGGTTCCTTGTGTGGAGGCTCTAGTTAATTTCCTAGAGTTTTCTATGCAGTTTAGAGGCCCGAAATGTGAAAAATCCTAGATCTGACAATCTTAGGAATCCTACTGCAACAACTGAGTGTTTCAGGTCTGAATTATTGAAGTAACTACCGAAGCAGCCTACACTGAATAAAAATACGATTCTAAAACAAGAAAAATGAGCAAGAAATCAATCACACATAGGACAATTATTTTTGGACATAAGTTCCCTGAAAAAACCAATGCGGGAAAAACGGTGCCGCAAATTCGAGGGTTTGTTTTATTAAGCAGTAGTAAATCCCGAATACATCTCTGAATACCTCAAGGGTTAATCAGTTACAGAGAGAAATATTGGCAAAAAGAAATGTGAGTTTTACCTCACTCAATCACTGGAAAATCCGGCTGATCCGAACACTGGAAGAACTACCTCTGGAGGTCTCTATGCAGCCTCTGCGTAGGCACTGCATCACCTCCTCTAAGGACTACGTCACCTAGCAAAGGATGGATCTAACCCTCGGAATCTCAGATTTGGGCCTCCCAGTCTCACACCCCCGCTTCCGGCTTCTCTATCTAATCCGACAGCTGAATCTCGGAAACCCTTTGAGCCTCTGCGTAGCCCTACGTGGCTCTGCACTGGCTCTGCATCAGCCTGACTGGCTCTGTCGGACGTCTATCTACATCTCTCTGTCGATGATTCTCCGGTTGAGAAAATCTCTCTCCGGAAGCTACTCTGCCCCTCACTGCACTGAATCACTTAGATCTGATCTTCGTCCGAGCACTGCTCCGTCAAAAGAATTTGATCTCAAGATTCACTCTGTGTGTGTCTTTCCAAATGACCCTCAAGCCTTCCTTTATAGTCTTCTCGTTGAGAAATCAATGACCGAGATTAGATCTCTAATCAACGGCTAAGAATATATTAGACTTGATCTCCACCTTTTCTAAAATATTCTCACTATGTTTTATTAATACATTTTAATTATTTAAATTCCCTAAGTTAGACTTAGTGTCTCCATTAAAATAATTAATTTTTATAATAAAACATGAACCGAGTGGAATTTTCACAAACAGTTTCTGGGTTCTTTGGGATACCAGTGTCTAAGCCTCTCCACCAAATTTGGGGCTTAGAGCACTATCAGACGCTACAAAAATCAACACTCCCTCTTAGCGAGGAAGGTGCTCTAATAATATGCCTACTACATACTGCTCTGTCCCTGAAGCATCCTCCGTGTTACTGAAGTCCATCAACCTCTGCGCTACTGCCGCTACTGTACTGTTTCCCATGACACTGCCACTGCCACTGTTGCATCTATACTACAGCTGCCTCTCAAGTGTTGCATCTGCTATGCAGCTAACACTGCTACTCTGTTGCTAAGAGAAACACCTGAACTCACCCAAAATTGAACAAGTGTTCAATGGATGCACCTTGGTGCTAAAGACTCTGACTGCTAATAACTACTGCGTTGTCCCTCTAATGCAATGTGCTCCCCCTTCTGCATCTGGATCATGCGGAGCTTCTGCTCCAAGTACATCTTCCGTTGCTCTGAAGTTCCTTCATATAGCAAGGACAAGGCTTCCCACATCTCCCTAGAGGTGCCCTTGCCAACTAAATGTGAGACTATGCGATCCTTGACACCATCAAGGATTAGCCTCTTGCATTTTTCCATGTTAGCCTTGTACTTTTTGTTTTGATCCAGATCTATAGGTACAGCAACCACATTTTCCACAAACGCCTTGAGATCGTATTCATCTAGAAGGAATTGAATCCTTTCCTTCCAGATTACATAGTTGGAGGAACCCTCCAACCAGTCCTGATCTCTAAGACCATGAGATACCATCTCAGCCGAAAACTGTCGAACTACTCCCTCTTCTTCCCCCTCTGCGCAGCACTAGGCAGGCTTACACACTCCTTGTGGAGCTCGTAGATCTGCTGCCCGGATCTTGGAAAAACACTGAATTCCTCATCACTAAGGGAGAATTCCCCGTTATGTGCTTTTTCTTTCTTCTGACGCTTCTTTGCTCCAACAAATTCCTGCAGAAAAATTGCATCCCTCTGGCTCTACGTGAAGGCTCTATGAACCTCCCTCTGCCTCGGCAAAATCTCGAATAGAAAGTCCTACCTCTCTATCGACTCACTCAGAGAGAGAAAACCTCGAAACTTCAACCCTCCTGGCTAGATCTGCACAATCCCTCTGGGGATTCGATCTGTAGCTGCTGCAGCGATTCGACCTTCACTTCAGATTCAGATCTTCTATTCCTGTTTCACATCAAATTCTCTGATACCATGTGAAAACTCCTAGATCTAACAATCTTAGGAATCCTACTACAACAACTGAGTGTACTTCTCCTATTATGTAAATTACTTTTACAGAATTAATTCAGATATGAATTATTGAAGTAACTACTGAAGCAGCCTACACTGAATACAAATATGATTATGAAACAAGGAAACTGAGCAAGAAATCAATCACACATAGGACACAATTATTTTTGGACATGAGTCCCCGAAAAAACCCAATGCGAGAAAATAAGTGCAGCAGATCTAAGAGTTTGTATTATTAAGCAATAGCAAATCCTGAATACATCTCTGAATACCTCAAGGTTTATTCAATTACAGAGAGAAATACTGGCAGAAAGAAATGTGAGTTTTACCTCACTCAATCATTGGAAAATCTGGCTGATCCGGACACTAGAAGAACTGCCTCTGGAGGTCTCTACGCAATCACTGCGTAGGCACTGCGTCACCTCCTCTAAGGATTGTGTCACCCCAGCAAAGGATCGATCTGACTCCTGGAATCTCAGATCTAGGCGTCCCGGTCTCACACCCCGACTTCTAGATTTTGGATCTGATCTGACAATTGAATCTCAGAACCCTCTGAACCTCTATGTAGCCCTACGTGGCTCTACGTCGGCTTTGTTGGACGTCTCTCTGCCTCTCTCTGCTGATGATTCTCCGGCTAAGAAATCTCTCTCTTCGGAAGCTACTATTCCCCTCACTGCACTGAATCACTTAGATCTGATCTTCATCCGAGCACTGCTCTGTCAGAAGAATTCAATCTCAAGATTCACACCATGTGTGTCTTTCCAAATGACCCTCAAGCCTTCCTTTATAGTCTTCTTGTTGAGAAATCAACGGTCGAGATTAGATCTCTAATCAACGGCTAAGATTATATTAGACTTGATCTCCGCCTTTTCTAGATTATTCTCACTCGGTTTTATTAATACCTTTTAATTATTTAATTTCCCTAAGTTAGACATAGGGTCTCCATTAAAATAATTAATTTTTATAATAAAACATGAACCGAGTGGAATTTTCACAAACAATTTCTAGGTTCTTTGGAATACCAGTGTCTAAGCCTCTCCACAAAATTTGGGGCTTAGAGCACTTTCCGATGTTACAAAAATCAACACAAAACACCAATTCCATTCCAGCCAACAGTAGCAAAATTTAATGGCCAGCGCAGACTTGGGGAGAGTAGTTTCCAGCACTTGCGCAGCTCCATTTTCTTTTGGGACTTGACTAGCTTGCTGTAGCAAGCCCAAGTTCTCCTTCTTCATTTATATGTACCTTGTTTTATCAGTTAATAAAATGGCTCAGCTCTTGGTACAATTTCTGGTGCAATTTGTCATTATGTCGGCGTGTTAATTTTATGGTTACACGTTTATGCTTTATTTGTTGTTATCACTCAATATTTTCATTAGAAATATTACATTAATCATCCAAATCATTCCACAATTTGCAAGTCTGAAATATTTAGAAAGATATATCCCAAATCCAAGGGATGATGAGAGATCAAATGATCCTCTCATCAATATATATATGATTATCTAAGGGATTCGACTTGCCTAATTAGGCCTAATGATGCCTCTAATAATAAAATAATGTACAAATAACAATCCTTTGGTGGCAAGCCCACCAAATAGCTCAATAATATGAAAAATGAGCCTCTCAAGAGGGCCAAAATGATAGATAAGTAGCTAGGAGGGTCGTTGGGAGGCCAAATGGAGTCCAACATGTGCCAAAATGAATGAAAGACTTCAAAAACAGTGAAGGGGATAGCCACTTGATCTCTAATAAAATGACTTGTGGTGCCCCTAACTGGCTGTGGGGGCACAAAATCATCCTCATGGGCTTTCAACTGAATCGAACAAGCATGTATCCCATCTACAAGGGTTGGAGCAATGATGCAAGCCTTCCCTTTGTCTCCCGTGGTGAGACACAACCCCATCTAGGCCCTGGATCAACTGCCAAGTTTGTGGTGCAAGTGTGTAACCGGTTGAGTAAGGTAGTCCAGGTGCATCATCATCATCAAATAAGTGGAACATGTGCAAGCAATGAGTGGTGTTGAAGGATCTCATGGCATGGCCATCTGCTCTCTGCTATAGTGGAGGCCCATGGCTCTTAAAGCATACCCTATAAATGCCAATATGACCCTCGGGAGGGCTTGGACCTCGTATAGGGAAACCAAACCCCAAGATGAAGAACCACCTACAATCCTGCATAAGATCCAATGCATCTCCTCACCTTCCAGTACAACAAATCATTAGTGTAATTGACCAAATGAGCTTACAAATCATGGAACCAAGTGGGCATTTCATAATGGCATGCCCTTTCATTATAGGCTTTAGAGTGTACAAATGTCTCAAGTTCAAGAAGGAAGATACTCAAGGACCCTATTAGGTGGTTTCAACCTCTAAGGGAGTGACAGGTCCATGGTACATCCGTCATATGGCAGGTGTCATGTGATATAAGGATGGAACGAAGTGGGGCATCAGGGGAAGGCTCCAAGCCACATTCCATGGTACAAGGGTAGCTATGATGAGAGAGGCCCACACTTAGGTGCATAGATGTAAGAGGGAGAATCATGGCATATGAACTACCGCAGCCTTTGTTTTTCCACCCTTCACATGCCTTTTTCCTTTTGTCGATTTTTCTTTTATAACTGCCCGGGGCTCAAGGGAATGAGAGCATGATGTCTAAGATATAGCAGTGATTACCCCCTTGAAGTTGGGTATTTCATTGCCTATCAGAGGTTGGGACAATCATGGGTTCCTTAGTGATGTAGGCGGCCAATGTGTTGGGCCCTAGGAACTAGGGTGATGGCCATGATGATAGGGATAGCGCTCATGTTCGCTTTTGCCCACATGCTAAATTTGTATGTCTCGACTATCTTTTGCATTTTAAGATACATCTCCTGTTGAGATACATCTCCTGTTGAGAGTGGCCAAATTATGCTGTTTATTTTCTTTTTAGCCGCATCAACCTCCAAAGCATTGTTCCAGGCCCGACCCAAAGTGCGGACAAGGGGAGGGGGGGGGCTAACTCCTTATGGACCCAATGGACAAATGTGGACCCGGATGGGAAATATGTGGAAAGGGGTTATAACGAATGAAGGGGAGTGATGTATGTGATGTCGAGAAGCGGGACAATGCAGCCAAACTCGAGGTTTTCCATGTAGTGCCACTCATAAAGCTAGTATCCAATAGAGGAGATCCCACGGGACTATGATACAAGGTTAACCACCAATTTTGACAAGGGGACAAAATTACATACCCATTCTTTCTGCCGAATCCCCCCACTAATCCATGTCCAAATATGTCCATGATAATTCCCCAAATATATGTTGTTGATTCCTACTGACGCTTTTCTAGCCAGCAAGAGCTTCAGAAAATTGCGTCCTTTTGTCTTCTGCGTGGAGGCTCTGCGTTGCTCCATCTGCATCAGCAAGATCTCAAATCTGGAAGTCCTTTCTCTCTATCGACTCACTTAGAGAGAGACTACCACGAAAATCTCAACCCTCCTGGCTAGAACTGCGCAATCCTTCAAGGGATTCGTTCTGCTGCACTACAACAATAAGGGCCTTCACTTTAGAAATCAAATTTGTCCTTCTTGCTTCACATAAATGCTCTGATACCATGTGAAAATTCGTAGATCCAAACAGATATAATGAATCTTACTGCAACAACTGAGTGTACTTCTCCTATTAAGTAAATTGCAGTACATAATTAATTCAAATCTGAATTACTGAAGCAGCCTATACTAAAATTGATTCAGAAACAAGGAAACTAGACAAGGAAATCATTCACACATATGACACCTTTATTTTGGACTAAGTCCCCGGAAAAACCCAATGTAGGAAAACCGGTGCAGCAGATCCGAGGGTTTTATAACTATGTAGTAGCAATGTTTGAATACATCTTTAAATACCCTCAAAGGTTATTTAGTTACAGAGAGAAACACTGGCAGAAGAATATGTGAGAAATGCCTCACTCAATCACTAAGTCTCCAACTAATCCAAATGAAGGAAAAATTGCCATGGACAAGCTCTGCGCAAATCCAGCACTGGAAATTCCAGCCACTACGTCACCCACTTCTAGGCTCAACGTTAGCCCTCCTCCAAGTTGTTTTGCCTCTGTGGATGCTGAGGAACATCCTCTTGGTGCCACTTTCCGGATCTCGACCTCCAAAACTCATCCACCAGCAAAATTCTGAAACCTCTGCCTCTGCCTCTGCGTTTCTTCTGCATGAGCTTATTGTTGGAAATATTGAGAGGGGGGTGAATCAATATTTCTTTCCAATTGTTATTTTTACCAGTTAGATCACTTATATTTAGAACACAATATGAACAATAAGAATAAATACTTTTATTAATTTCTTCTTTACAATAAATCAAGTACAATATATGTAGGGCTCCAACCCTAGATGAAGACACCAATCTTCAATTTCCCAGGCTCCAACCTATATTTGCCAAGCACCGACTTGGACTTCCAAGGCTCCAACCTTGTCAATTCTGAGGCACCAACCTCAAGGGCTCCAACCCTATATCTGGTATAGGCTCCAACCTGGTCTCTTGAGGACTCCGATCCTCTAGGGCTCCAACCCTATCTTCCAAGGCACCAACCTTGTCAATTCCGAGGCACAAACCTCAAGGGCTCCAACCCTATCCTCCAAGGCACCAACCTTGTCTCTATGAGGCTCCAACCTCCTGCTTCATTTCGTCAAGATATATTTGGTTATACTTACGGCTCCCAATGTCTTCTTCAACGAGCCCTGATAATCTTCAGCTTACTCTTCACTGTAATCTACACGTCATGTCATCAATGACAACCTTTTCTTCTTAGAAGGTGTCACCGCTGCTCTTCATCGTACCCAAACAATTTCTCCAAGTTACCTCATGATTGCTTCAACGCATCATGGTATCCAATAATATCTCCAAGACCTTCAAGGTGTCTTCAATAGGAAGCCCAAGTTTTGCACATGCTCTAAGATGTCTTCAACAATGCTTCTTCAAGAGCTCTCCAAGGGAGTCTTCGAAGAAAAGTCTCCAAGAATACCTTTAATCATCAATGACAACTTTGACAATCATAAATATGTCTTCAATGCTCTTCATGATAGCCATACACCTTTCCAAGGTTACTTCATGAAGACTTTTTCAATAAGCTGCTTCCAACAGTTGTTCACAAAAAACTGTTGCTCCAAAGGTGTGACAAAGGTCTCTCTAATCAATTTTTCAAGCTTTCTTCAACAAGGTCTTCAAAGGGTGTCATCTTCAATATTCAGGACTGATTTCAATGGTGCTTCAAAAATGCTACCAAGGGCTGCCCAAAACAGTTTTGTCACTTCATTATTTGTCCTCAAAAATGTTCTTCAAAACTTTCACTTGGCTTCTCCAATTAATGTCAAAAGAACTGCTCTTTTGGGCTGTTTTCTAATGCCATTATAGTCTACTCAAAAGCTTCAAGTCTCTATGTCTTTTTTAGCACTGCATATTGAGTGAAAAGGTGTGACAAAAGGGGCAGTCTAGATTGATGTAGCAACTTCCTCCAAGAGAGATAGAACTGCAGTGATATGACTGTTGCAAGGTCTCAAGAATGACCTTAAAAACTCCCTCAACCTTCGTCCCTTACAATTGTAGTAGTTTCCTGCAAAAATAATGATATAGAGACAATAAATGCCTCACAAGAGACTTTCATAAACCTTAATCATTACTGCTGTAGCAGCCACTCCAAACAGAGATACCAAGATCAAAAAATGACAATAAACCTCATGAAAATCCCTTCAGATGCAATTCAGATTGCAGCCTTTTCATTACAGGTGGGACTGAATTTTTTAACACTATTCCACTGAGTTATATTCCTGAAACCACCAAATTTCTGCTTCTGGTTGCTGTCCACTCAGATCCAAGGTAACCCGATCACAAATATTTAGCCCAAAATGTGATGCCAAAGTCCTTCTCAGCCTCCTTCTTAATTCTGTGCTCAATCTCTGAACTTTCGACTGAATTTATTGTTGAAATGAGGTGCTGGACATCATATTTATACAGGATTTCGATCTTTAATAAAGAGACACGTCTCTTGGAGGGAGGCCGACATGAACGTCTAAGTGTAGGTTGGCTAGCCTTAAAGAATATTATTTTTAAACTTGAAAATTCATTTTCTCATAAACCGCTGGGAGCTTCGGGGCGTGTAAGGGCTCGTTGGAAAGAGGAAAAAACCCTCTTTAAGATGGTCTAGGTCCCATTGAGAAAAGATGCCTCTAAGGTGGCAAACATAATTTTTTTGTGACTGTCCTTAAATTTTATGTGCAGAAAGTGATTGGGACAGCAAGAGGTCATTAGGCCTTCTTCATTGTTATGACTCCAACTATGTCTTTATATTATATTTCCACGTCATCATGAGGTCCTCCATGTCATCTTATGTCACCAAGTGATTCATCATAGTGTCATCATGTATTCATGTCATAGTGCAGTGATATGACATAGGCAACTTCATCATTAGGAAAGTTCCAAGATAGTAAGATAGTCTTCCAACCATCAAATGAGATCTTTCATGTCATCATAGATTAAGGTCTAGATCATCAAGTGCATGCAACATTAGATCAAGTACTTCTTAGGGCTTCCTTCATTAGTGGTTTGACTTCTTTTTGACTTGACATCTAGATCATTGACATCTTCATTGATGGTATCAACCAAGAGTCACGGCATCATCATCTAGAACCAGACATCTCAAGAATATTGACATCTCAGTCAATGCCATATTGACATCAATGACAACCTTGACCAACACTTACGCAGTCACTGCGTCAGCCCCTTCCTTCAACGCTGGCTAGGCTAGATCACCTCTGCCTCTCTCTGCCTGATGCTACAATGAACTGACAAAATCTCTTCCCCTTCGAATGTTATCTCTGCCCCTCACTGCTCAGATCTCTAGTTCGAAATTCTCGGCAAACCATGCCCCAAAAATTTCGATCTTAGATCAATTCAGTGTCCCAATGTATTTTCCAAATGATCCTCAAGCCTTCCTTTATAGTCTTCTCGTTGAAATATCAATGGCCCAGATTAGATGTCTAATCAACGGCTAAGATCATAACATGACTTGATCTATGTCCTCTAGAAGATTCACACTCTATTTTATTTAATACCCTTTAATTATTTAATTTCCTTAAATTTAGACTTAGGGTCCCCATTAAAATAATTAATTTTTCAAATAAAACAAAATCCTAGTGGAATTTCCACAAACGCTTTCTGGGTTCTTTGGAATACAAGTGTCTAAGCCTCTCCGCCAAATTTGAGATTTAGAGCACTTTTTGATGCTACAAAAATCAACACTTCAGTCATGTGGTGGGAGGCAAAACTATCTAGATACTAAGCACTCCTGACATTAGTGCTAGTAGAAAGGTAAGAAAAAAGGGAAAAAACATTCTAGAACTTTGTTGCAAATTCACTCAGCTAGGTCTCTGCTTGTTGTGTCTTCCCTTTGTCTTTCTTCTTATCTAGACACTAAGAAGCATAGTGACCTTGCTTATGGAAAACAAAGCACTTGACCTTGCTCATGTCTTTCTTCTTTCCAAGTTGACGTACTCCATCAATATTACCTTTCTTGGTGAAAACTTTCCCTTTACCCTTCTTCATCTTGCTAATTGTTAATTTGGCAGCTCAATGACGATTTCCAACTATGGGACTAGATTCCTCTTTTCGAGAGGACCAATTTTGACTATTGAATTGCTCAATTTGGACAAGGGAAAGCGTACTTACGAAGAAAATCCCACATATGCACATTTGGACAAGTCGGCCCTAACAGGAAATTGGTCACCCTTGAAAACCTATAAATACAAGTAACCTCAAGCTCATTTGGACATTACCAAGCATCATATTCTTCTCTTCTTCATTGATTGGTTCGCACAGGTCTGAGGCTAGGTCGAGGAAAGAGGTTCCAAAGGTCTAAAAATACAGGGTCCCAAGCTCGCATGTGTTCTAGGGTTTTGGGTCACAACCACAGGCTCATCAAAGGCAATTTTCGGCGATAACCGTAGGCTAGCAAGGCTTAAGGGTGTAGTTGGGAGGTCTCAACTGCATGTACAACTCCTCTATGCGATTGGGCTCTAGGGCCCTGTTGACCACACTTTGTCAACAAACCCATAGCAGTACACACCCATTTTTTCAAATGGGACTTATCATGTTCGAGGTTCACGTCATCCAGATTTCATCGACAGACGACAGTTTTTATAAATGATATAAACCCATTCTGCATGTTTATGATGTAAATGATCTATGTAAGACCATCAATGTATGTAACAACTTAGGCAAGCCTAGTATGTTGGTCACGATTTCTATCCTAGGAGGTTTTTTGTCTCACTGATTTACTTGTGTTTTTCGACACAAGTTATCGGCAGAGTTTTCCCCTCCAGCCTCACCCCAAAGCTAGGGTGAAATTTGTCATCAGCATGCTAAGTGAGTCCTAGTGTTTTCTATCGATTCCTTGTAAAAGTAGTTTGGGAATCATCCTAGCTATTTGGATAGATTATTTTATTACAGCCTACTTGGTCCACTGGATCATGTTTTGAGTCGCAGAATTGGGTATCTATTTGAGGGTCTATACGAATGGGTATTCCCCCTTCATGTGTCTAAATGTATTTATCTTATGTAAAGAGGGTTGGAAAAAATAATTAAAATCCCCTCTCAGTCAATTAATTAAATTTTCTGGTCAAATTAATTAAAAATCCTAAGCCAGAAATTTAATTAATTTTAGGTCCTAGGTGAGTATAAAATTTTTCATAGGCAAAATTCGTTGGTCCTTTCAAAATGAATTTTTAAAGGCCCCAGGTCAAGGGAATATTGAGAATTTCAAGAAATTTTGGACCCTTGGGCCTAGGTGGTTAAGTCAAAGTCAAAATTTTGAGGTAATTAACTCAAAAATAGTATTTTTGAGTTAATTAAAATGGATTTAAATGATAAATTCGTTTTTTCCTCAAATTTATAATTTCGACAGTCCAAATTAAAAGATGATCAAATCTTTACGATGGTCGAGATTATTTTGACATGGATCAACCGAACTAGCCGTTGGAGATTTTGTCTTATAAATTAGAGGTCTTGATGTGACATTTGCATCCGATCTTTGAATCGTGCACTTGTCTTGGAAGCTCTTGTAAATTTTCTTTGATGAATAAAGCAAAAAGACTTTGGAGTTACAAACTTTGGTGTTCCTTTTCCAGATCTATGTGGTGATTCATTTTTAAACTCTGCTACTTTGTTTGGCATTTTTATGGTTCATGGCCTTCATGGATTGATCTGCATACAGGCATCTTGTGTAGTTTTCTAGGTTCATAAAATGACATTTTTTATTTAACGGAAAGACTAGTTATCTATTTTTCTGAAGAATCTCATGTTATTTTCTTAAATCTCTATCAGTCTAAAGTTCAAATCTAAGGTGCAGGGAAATTTTTTAAAGGTTTGAGCATCTAGGGAAGTCTTCAGTTGGACCAGCCGACTCTCAGATTCGTAAATCTGAAAAAGCCTATTGTTTCTAAATTCTCAAAGCTATCTTACGAATTTGTGTTTTTACAGGGTCTTTTAGGGCTTGTGCCTCTCTTTAAAATTTCAAACTTCTAAAAATTGCGCTGAAATGGGTTTAAATCTGGCCATGAGGGCCTTCGATTTGTAGATTAACATTGTAAATTTGTATATTTGCTCTAGGTTGTATGGGTTT
Source organism: Pinus albicaulis (assembly GCA_034641835.2). Lineage (NCBI taxonomy): Eukaryota > Viridiplantae > Streptophyta > Pinopsida > Pinales > Pinaceae > Pinus > Pinus albicaulis. The sequence continues at coordinate 1,642,518,043 of CM076579.1, read as the reverse complement.
AATAATTTTTTGTGCATATAGTTTTGGGATCTGTTCTGGTTTTGCAGGTTGCAGGGTTTTCTCAGAAATTTTTTAAAGATATCGCTTCTGTTGGCAAATCTGAGTATTATTTGATTTTAAGGAGCATCTAAAATCTTATTTTGACGGAAAGATTTTGATTCTGCTGGACGGATTTTTGATTGTACTAGGTTTGTTGAGGTTTTGTCTGTATTTTGCTTAAACGCAGCCCTTATTCCAAACTGTTTGCAGCCTCTGCCTTTCCTCTGCCCTCGATTTCCTTAGCCGTCGACTCCCCTCTGCAGCATCTGCCTTCATTTCTTTTCAACAATCATTGCAAGCCTGGATGATACTCCCTCTACTGTCGATTTTCTCAGCTGTCTGAGCTCCATTCAAGCCTCTGCTCCTACGCATCACCCTCCACGTCCTGTCATCCTCCATTACCTTCCATTTCCCTTTGCGTCAAAACCCATTTTCTCAGCCGTCAGTTTCCCTTCCACTGTCCACCTCTTTCTCCTTCCGCTTGCCTCTCCCTGCCGTCAAGACCCTTTTCCTCTGCGCGTCGACCCAATATCCCTCAAGCTCTCCTCTGCGTTGTCCGTCGTGCTCCATTGCTATCCATCTCCTCACGCCGTCGTATAAACCAAATCAAAAAACGCATATAATAAAAAACTTAAAAACCCGTGTTTCATTTTCTTCACGATTCGGATTCGATTCTATAGTTAGTGTTTGGGTTAGCTTTGAAATTTTTGGAGTTTCTTTTATTTAGTTTAGTTTTCTTTAGATTTATTTTTATTAGATTTAAATTTTAATAAAGATTAGCATTAGATTTTTTTAAGTTTTAGATTTTATTTTTATTGTTTTGACTTTAGTGTAGTTTTAGTTAGGTTTTAATTTTTAGTTTAGATTTTAAATTTAGTTTGTTTTAGATTTAGTTTTAATTTTGTAAGTTTTTGTTTTAGTTTTAGATTTAAATTTAGATTAGTTTCATTTGTATAGATATATTTGGTTTTAAAAAAAATAATAAAAAATACAAATGCAAAAACATAAAAAAATTTCTAAAAAATCTTCATAGTCAAATAAATTTTTAAAGTTCTATCTAAAGTTTGACTATAGGAGCAGTTTTAATTTTTGGATTGGATATAATTGAAACATCATAGATTCAGAAACATTGCAAGCATCTGGCATTTATTTTTACTGATCGTTTCATGATAGCTTTGTTGTTGGCTTAAGTATTTTAATGAATGGTTGTGGTGCTTCCTATTGAATATCATTATGGTCATTTTTGTTTTCATAGCAGCAGTTATACATCAATTACTTGGATTTAATTGCATAACGGGATTTTTTTAACTCCATAAGGCACTAGTTTTAATATAATTGATCTGTGAAATTTTGTTAATCTCATCGTACTTGGTTATTTGACTGTGTCTCCTAGGTTGGTTGACTTGCAACCAATTATTTTCCTTCATTTCTGTTAAGGTCTACCTCCCTTAGCTTGCAAGGAGACAACTTAGATAGAGAGATTGGGGATCAGGGTGACAACCCCCGATCTGAGCCGTTGTCGCGGTGCCTAGACATTCTGTGCGACAACATTTTTGGCGCCATTGTCGGAGACCAATTTATTGGACTTTGGCTTTACGACATTCATCTCTTTATTCATTTTTCATCTCAGGTATTGGGGTTAGCTTCCTGTCCTAGTGGCGACTCCATTGGCTTCATCTTCCACAAGAATTTATACTAGAAGACATCCAAGTAGCTTGATTAATCCTACTCTAGATCCTGAAAGGGTTTTTAGAGTCCGATTACACAAGTTCTCTTCTCGTACACTTCTTGTTAATCTCGGCCAGGAAGCTCTCTCTGATATCCATTCTCTTTTTTGTGATCCGCCTCAGCACGATATCATGGAAGTATTTAACCTATGTAATTTTGCTAATATTCAGGGTTATCCTCATGCTTTCCCTCAAACTGGAATGGATAAATTACCTTCTTTTCAAGGAAATGATGCAGTTAGTGTCAAGTCTCATTTGTTTGCTTTCGCAAATTGGTGGAATAGATTTGCAGTTGCAAATAACAATTTCGATGATGTAAAGATGAATCTTTTTGTTCTTACTATTGGCCAAGATGTTGCAGACTGGTTTATGGAAAAACCTGATAATTCATTCGATACCGTTGAATCAATTATAGTTGCCTTTAAGGACAAGTACAATGATAAAATGGAAGATAGGCATTTGGTGAGAGAGATCAGTACCATAAAAAAGAAAGAAAATGAAACGATTGAAGAATTTAAAAAGAGATTTAATAGTATCCTTAAAGAAATATCTCAAACTCATAAACCTCCTGATGGATCTCTTCTGAATTTTTACATTGATGCTTTTAATTATGATACTTCATATGAGTTAAGGCGAGCTAAAACTGCAAATTATAAGGCTTGTCAATCTTTAGCTGAAGAGCTTGGAAAGGATAAAAGGGCATCAGGGAAGTCTGAAATTCCTGGTTTTGATAGGGCTACAACTAAGTTAAAGGGACCTGTTGACCACACTTTGTCAACGACCCCATAGCAGTACACCCCCTATTTTTTCAAATGGGATTCGTCATGTTCGACGTGGTCACGCCATTCAGATTCCATCATCAGTCGAAAGTTTTGCAAATGATGTAAACCCATTCTGCATGTTATGATGTAAATGATCTAAGTAAGACCGTCAATGTATGTAACAACCTAGGTAAGCCTAGTATGTTGTTGATGATCTCTATCCTAGGAGGTTTTTTGTCTCACTGATTCACAAAAGAGATCGGCAGAGTTTTTCCCTCCAGTGTCGCCCCAAAGCTAGGGTGGATTTTGTCATCAGCATGCTAAGTGAGTCCTAGTGTTTTCTATCGAGGCCTTGTAAAAGTAGTTTGAGCTACTTGGTCTACTAGATCATGTTTTGAGTGGCAGAATTGGGTATTTATTTGAGGGCCTATACGAATGGGTTTTACCCCTTCATGGATGTAAATGTATTATCTCATGTAAAAGAGGGTTGGAAAAATAATTATAATCCCCTCTTAGTCAATTAATTAAATTTTCTGGTCAATTAATTAATAAAATCTTAAACCAGAAATTTAATTAATTTAGGGTCCTAAGTTAGGATTAAATCTTTAAAGGCAAAATTTGTGGGTCCTTGGAAAATGATTTTGAGAATTTTAAGAAATATTGGACCCTTGGGCCTTGGTGGTTAAGTCAAGGTCAAAATTTTGGGGTAATTAACTCAAAAATAATATTTTTAAGTTAATTAAAATTGAATTAAATGATAAATTCGTTTTTTCCCCAAAATTTTAATTTCAACGCTCCGGATTAAAAAATAATTAAATCTTTTGGACAGTTGAGATTATTTTGACGAGGATCATCCAAACTAATCGTTAAAGATCTTGTCCTATAAATTTAGAGGTCTTTCTCATTCTTGAGTCATCCGATCTCAAGATCGTGCACTTGTTCTTAGAAACTCTTGTAAATTTTGGAGTAATAAAGCATAAAGACTTTGGGGTTACAAATTTTGATGTTCCTTCTCGGATCTATGTGGTGAATTGTCTCTAAACTCTACTACTTGATTTCTTGCATTTTATGGTTGATGGCCTACATGGATTAATCTGCATACAGGTATCTTGTGCAGTTTTTTGGGTTTATAAAATAACATTCTGATTTTTCTAAGGGTCTCATGTTGTTTTCTTAAATCTCTATCAGTCTAAAGTTCAGATCTAAGTGTGCAGGGAAACTTTTTTTAAGATTGGGCGTCTGGGGAAGTCTTCGGTTGGACCAGCCGACTCTCAATAAGCATAAATCTGATAAGCTCTTTATTTGTTAAATTCCGGGTCTATCTTACGATATTTGTGATTTTGCAGGGTTTCGAAGGCTTGTGCCTCTCACTAAAAATTTTAAACTTCTGAAAATTGTGCTAAACGGATTCAGTCTGACCATGAGGGTTTTAAATTGTAAATTAGTTGTAAATTTGTACATTTCTTTAGGATTGTGAGGGTTTTAATCATTTCTTGGTGTGTATCTTCAGATCAGGTTGGTTCATTGCAGGTTGCAGGTTCAAATCGGAATTTTTCTAGATCTAAGGCAGATCTAGCCTCCAAAGACCAGATCTGGCCTCAGATCCCCGCTGTGGACAAATCTGAGCGTTATTTGATTGAATCAGTATATGAAATCAGGGTTTCAAGAAGAGAATTTCAAATTTTGCTGGACGTCTTGGGTCATCCCCTGCTCAAACGTTGTTATATCCATTGCCTTCATTCACCCCCGCCCTTGCATCCTGCCTTTTCCTCACATTACGAATCGTTTAACCTGCTGTCTTTCCTCACACTTCATTCCGTCCAGCATCCTCCAGCTTGCCCGATCAACGTCCTATTCTGTCCGACCTGCACAAGCACAAACGTTTCATTTCTCTGCGTTAGCTTCTTTTTTTTTTTTTGGGCATCGATTTGGCCGTCCACCCGTTCCTTCTTCTCTTTGCACTGTCACCAACCCTCCTTACCCTCCGCAGCTCCCTTCTCCCATCCGCTGGACCAGTCTACGCTCCACTTCGACCCTCGACCAGCATCATCCCGCAGTCTTCACGCCATTGCCGTCCGACCTGATCTGCAAACAAACACAAACGATAAACACATCACGCAGACGTCAAATTTCAAACCCGCGTTAATTATTTTTGTTGTGGTTTCATTTCGTAAGGGTTTTAAATTTAATTTTGGGTTTCATTAAACGTTAGTGCAGATTTAACCTTCGATTTTAATTTGTCAGCATTTTAATGTAGTTTTGTGTATAGTCATAGTTTTGTTTGTTAGAGTTTTATGATAGCGTAATTTTTTAGATCTTAGATTTTATTTAATTTCGATCTTGGTTTCAGTCTTAGCATAGGTTTAGTTTTAATTTCATTTTAGTTTAGATTTTAAATTCGTTTGTCTAACCTTAGCTTTAGATTTTAAGTTTTAGTTTTAGTTAGATTTTGATTTAACTTTAAGATTTTAAAATATAGATTAAAATTTTTATTTAGATTTAAATTTGTTTTAAATTTAAAAAATAATAAAAATAAAAAAATAAAAAATTTTCAAAATCCAAAAAAATAAATAAAAAATTTCTCAAAAATATCTTCTATAGTCAAATAAGCTTTTAAGATTTTATCTTAAGTATGACTATACAAAATTTTGGATTTTGTTGAAGTGAAATAAACTGGAACATCTTAAATCTCTGGCATTTTCATCTTATTGTTTCATGGTTGTGGTGTTTTTTCGATTAAATATCATCGTCATCAATCGTGTTTTAATAAGCAACAGTTAATCATCATCTGCTCGTTTCTAATCACATGGCGGGATCTTGTTTGACTCCATAAGGCACTGGTTTTAATCCAATATTTAGGGTATCTCGTTAAATCTTATCAAGTACTTGATGTTTTAGCTGTGTCTCCTGGATTTATCGTCCTCATTTATAATAGGGTCTACCTCCCTTAGCTTGCAAGGAGACAACTTAAATAGAGAGATTGGGGATAAAGGTGACAGCCCACAGCCCCCAATCTGAGCCGTTGTCGCGGTGCCTAGACAATCTGTGCGACAACATTTTTTGGCGCCGTTGCCGGGGATAGAGTTTTTCTGTCCTTGGTCTTAACGACATTTTCTAATCTTCGAATCTTCTTTCGCCATTCATTAGCCTGTCACAAGGGATCACACTTTCTGGCGTTCTTTCATCTCTTCATCATCTAATCTTTTCATCTTTAGCACCTGGACATTTCGGTTGGCTTCTTGTTTGGGTGGCGACTCCACTTATTCATCTTTTTATTCCCAAACAAGAATCCCCCCCTGATATCTATCTGCTATCTCTCGATTATTTCTTTCTATTTTCAAAATTAGTTTCGTGCTCAAGTGGCGACTCCAAATTCTTTCATTTCTTACAAGAGTTCCTGCTAAGAAGTTCGCTTCTTGAGGACCTTTTGACTATTCTTGAACACGGATCTATTTCTTAAATTTTAAGCAGGTCATCATGGATGACACCTTTCATGACATGCCGGAAGAGGCCACTTCAAAATTGTCTTTTTTCTCAGGTGGTGATCCAGGCACTGCTCTATTACATCTAAGGACGATCAACCTTTTTATACATAAATATTGTCGTCCTTCACAATATAATCATGAAGATGTCAAGATACGTGTCTTTGGCTATTCTTTAAAAGGTGATGCTATCGATTGGTTTCGAAATTGTCCTGAGGAGTATTGTTTACAAGACATCATCAATGCTTTTAGAGATAAATATATAGAACAAGATGACTCAGATAGTGAAATTGATCTTGTAGAGAACTCAACTATCAGCAGGAGATTTCCAGACAATTCTCAAGATGAATCCACTTGTACCATGACAGCACAAACCCATGATAGTGGTGAAACAGAAACAAGTTGTCAAACTAGTGTTGATAACGATAAGAATCTTGTTAGCGAATTGATTCAGATGGTTAAGGACATACAACTAAATCAAGCTCAGGTAATCAAGAATATGGAGGCCAACCAGGCTCAAATCATTAAGAATATGGAACTTAATCAAGAAAAAATAATAGCGGATCACGCCAGGGAAATTGGTTCTATGCAGAATAGGTTAAAGGTCATGGAATTTAATCACTCCAATCAAATAATTGCCATGGAAGAAAAACGTGTTAAGGAAATGATGATCATGGAAACAAATCATAAGAAAGAGATGAACTGTATGCAAAATTTCTTCATGGCCATGAAAGCAGATAATGATAAAATGATTCAAAACATGAAAGCAAATAATGATAAAATGATTCAAAACATGGAAGCTAACCAGATCAATCTTCAGAATCGGATAAATACTTTAGAAGAAAGTCATGCACAGGAGATAAATGTCATGGAAAACAGGTTAAAAATGATGAAAGTTAATCATTCTAATCAGATGTCTCTTCAACACAATTTGTCAATTATTGAAGAAATGCATGCCAGGGAGATGAGTTCCAGACAGAAGAAGTTGGAAAAAATGGAACGGTCACACATGCAAGATTTCCAATCCAGGTCAAATTTGTCAACAGATCATAGGCCTCCCAGTTTGCTGAAGCAATTTCCATCTCATCACATGGAGGTCACTTTTCCCATTAAGGAAGAATTAATTATGGATACAAAGGATGTTGAAAAAGACCAAGCTTATGTGTCACCATTAACAGAGTATATCCAGAATAAGATTGGTTGCGCTCCAGGTTCATCATAGGTTTTGTACAAGGATTTTCAAGATAAGGACAATAAATCTACAGTAGTCTCATCGCTGACATCACAACCCACTCAGACGAAGAGAAAGAAAAAGAAAGGAAGAAGTAAGCGGTTTGATTCGTCTGATGGTCGAGAGCAGCTTGACATTCGGTTAAGACAGAGTCCCACAATTAGCAAGATTGGACATGGCACATCTGAAAAGAAGCCCACAGACTTGCCTGAAAGCAGGCAAATGCTCAGCATACACTATATTGAGTACATCTGATGCCACAGGGCATCCTTTGTATCGTATCTCTAACCTTACACCTTGTTATTTCAGCATTACATTTTGCGGTTAGAGTAGGTTTTCTTTTCATGTTAAGTAGAATAATAAATAAAAGAAGAGCTTCTATTTTTCATGAACTTAATGTTATATGATGATATTTGGATGGACGCTACTTATGTAATCTTGTGTGTTGCTTGGATGCAGATTCTGGATTCTCACATTCCTTCAATGAAGCAACGTGTCCCCAAGTAGAGCCAGATGTTGACCACACTTTGTCAACGACCCCATAGCAGTGCACCCCCATTTTTTCCAATGGGATTCATCATGTTCGACGTGGTTGCGCCATTCAGATTCCATCAACCAGATTTCATCGACAGACGACATTTCGTATAAATGATGTAAACCCATTCTGCATGCTATGATGTAAATGATCTAAGTAAAACCGTCAATGTATGTAACAACCTAGGTGAGCCTAGTATATTGTTGATGATCTCTATCCTAGGAGGTTTTTTGTCTCACTGATTCACGAAAGTGATCGACAGAGTTTTTCCCTCTAGCCTCACCCCAAAGCTAGGGTGGATTTTGTCATCAACATGCTAAGTGAGTCCTAGTGTTTTCTATCGAGTCCTTGTAAAAGTAGTTTGAGCTACTTGGTCTACTAGATCATGTTTTGAGTCGCAGAATTGGGTATTTATTTGAGGGTCTATACGAATGGGTATTCCCCCTTCATGTATGTAAATGTATTATCTCATGTAAAAGAGGGTTGGAAAATAATTATAATCCCCTCTTAGTCAATTAATTAAATTTTCTGGTCAATTAATTAATAAAATCTTAAACCGGAAATTTAATTAATTTAGGGTCCTAAGTTAGGATTAAATCTTTAAAGGCAAAATTTGTGGGTCCTTGGAAAATGATTTTGAAAGCCCCAAGCCAAGGGAATATTGAGAATTTTAAGAAATATTGGACCCTTGGCCCTTGGTGGTTAAGTCAAGGTCAAAATTTTGGGGTAATTAACTCAAAAATAATATTTTTGAGTTAATTAAAATTGAATTAAATGATAAATTCGTTTTTTCCCCAAAATTTTAATTTCAACGCTTCGGATTAAAAGATAATTAAATCTTTTGGACGGTTGAGATTATTTTGACGAGGATCATCCAAACTAGCCGTTAGAGATCTTGTCCTATAAATTTAGAGGTCTTTGTCAGTATTGAGTCATCCGATCTCAGAATCGTGCACTTGCTCTTAGAAGCTCTAGTAAACTTTTTGAGGAATAAAGCTAAAGACTTTGGGGTTACAAATCTGGATGTTCCTTCTCAGATCTATGTGGTGAATTGTCTCTAAACTCTGCTACTTGGTTTCTTGCATTTTATGGTTGATGGCCTACATGGATTAATCTGCATACAGGTATCTTGTGCAGTTTTCTGGATTTATAAAATAACATTCTGATTTTTCTAAGGGTCTCATGTTGTTTTCTTAAATCTCTATCAATCTAAAGTTCAAATCTAAGTGTGCAGAGAAATTTTTTTTTAAGATTGGGCATCTGGGGAAGTCTTCGGTTGGACCAGCCGACTCTCAATAAGCATAAATCTGATAAGCTCTTTATTTGTTAAATTCCGGGTCTATCTTACAATATTTGTGATTTTGCAGAGTTTCGAACGCTTGTGCCTCTCACTAAAAATTTTAAACTTCTGAAAATTGTGCTAAACGGATTCAGATCTGACCATGAGGGTTTTAAATTGTAAATTAGTTGTAAATTTGTAAATTTCTTTAGGATTGTGAGGGTTTTAATCGTTTCTTGGTGTGTATCTTCAGATCAGGTTGGTTCATTGCAGGTTGCAGGTTCAAATCGGAATTTTTCTAGATCTAAGGCAGATCTAGCCTCCAAAGACCAGATCTGGCCTCAGATCCCCACTGTGGACAAATCTGAGTGTCATTTGATTGAATCAGTATATGAAATCAGGGTTTCAAGAAGAGAATTTCAAATTTTGCTGGACGTCTTGGGTCATTCCCTGCTCAAATGTTGTTATATCCATTGCCTTCATTCACCCCCGCCCTTGCATCTTGCCTTTTCCTCACATTATGAATCGTTTAACCTGCTGTCTTTCCTCACACTTCATTCCGTCCAGCATCCTCCAGCTTGCCCGATCAGCGTCCTATTCTGTCCGACCTGCACAAGCACAAACGTTTCATTTCTCTGCGTTAGCTTCTTCTTTTTTTTTGTTGGGCATCGATCTGGCCGTCCACCCGTTCCTTCTTCTCTTTGCACTGTCACCAACCCTCCTTACCCTCCGCGGCTCCCTTCTCCCATCCGCTAGACCAGTCTACGCTCCACTTCGACCCTCGACCAGCATCATCCCGTAGTCTTCACGCCATTGCCGTCCGACCTGATCTGCAAACAAACACAAACGATAAACACATCACGCAGACGTCAAATTTCGAACCCGCATTAATTATTTTTGTTGTGGTTTCATTTCGTAAGGGTTTTAAATTTAATTTTGGGTTCATTAAACGTTAGTGCAGATTTAACCTTCGATTTTAATTTGTCAGCATTTTAATGTAGTTTTGTGTATAGTCGTAGTTTTGTTTGTTAGAGTTTTATGATAGCGTAATTTTTTAGATCTTAGATTTTATTTAATTTCGATCTTGGTTTCAGTCTTAGAATAGTTTTAGTTTTAATTTCATTTTAGTTTAGATTTTAAATTCGTTTGTCTAACCTTAGCTTTAGATTTTAAGTTTTAGTTTTAGTTAGATTTTGATTTAACTTTAGGATTTTAAAATATAGATTAAAATTTTTATTTAGATTTAAATTTGTTTTAAATTTAAAAAATAATAAAAATAAAATAAAATAAAAAATTTCAAAATCCAAAAAAATAAATAAAAATTTTCTCAAAAATATCTTCTATAGTCAAATAAGCCTTTAAGATTTTATCTTAAGTATGACTATACAAAATTTTGGAATTTGCTGAAGTGAAATAAACTGGAACATTTTAAATCTCTGGCATTTTCATCTTATTGTTTCATGGTTGTGGTGTTTTTTCGATTAAATATCATCGTCATCAATCGTGTTTTAATAAGCAACAGTTAATCATCATATGCTTGTTTCTAATCACATGGCGGGATCTTGTTTGACTCCATAAGGCACTGGTTTTAATCCAATCTTTAAGGTATCTCGTTAAATCTTATCAAGTACTTGATGTTTTAGCTGTGTCTCCTGGATTTATCGTCCTCATTTATAATAGGGTCTACCTCCCTTAGCTTGCAAGGAGACAGCTTAAATAAAGAGATTGGGGATAAAGGTGACCACCCCCAATCTGAGCCGTTGTCGCGGTGCCTGGACAATCTGTGCGACAACAGGACCTAAAGGTAAAGAACCTCTAGAAGATGATGATGACCCTATGAAAAAGTTAACGCAAAAGCTTGAAAGCATGGAGCTTAATCAAGCGAAATTAATCTTTGACCATGCTAAGGAAATAAGCACTTTACAATCTAGGTTGGTCCAAATGGAAAGGGCTCAAACGCAGAATTCCCAACCTAGGAATCATAATGATAATAATCGAGGAAATAATACTTGGCAGAAAAAAGGTCAGTCGAGTTAGCAGAGACCTCCGAATCTGCTTGAATCTACTAATCTGGTTGATGAAGCTCCTTCTTATTGTAGAGCTTGTGACGCTCTTCATGAAGAGGTTACTTGTCCCATTGTTAAAAGAATCATGAATAATGGAACGTTTGGGGCAAGTAATCAGATAAATGTTGTTGGTAAGGAGTTCTCTTTGTCTATGGAAGATTGGATGGAAGTTAAAGAAAATAGTCAAGATGTTAGGCCTTCCACATCTTCATATAGTATCAATAATTTTGATCATGAGAGGGATTTGATGATTGAATTATTTGGTGAAAAGCCCTCTCCTGATCAAGTTTTGGAAATTGCTAAGGACAAAGGATTAACTTATCAAAGAAGGGATAAAGAGCAAGGTCATAATCAAACTCCCCCTCGAATTTTTAATCCTAGTCCTGGTTTGGATATTGATTTGGGTGCATGGTTGAAAAATGCTAAGATCTTGCTGCCTGTTACTGAGGTTTTAAAGTTTCCTAATCAGAGAGCTAAAGTTTTAGATGTTCTTGGAGCTTCACATGTTAATGTTACTCAAAATGAAACTCTTGAAGTGTCTTATCAAGATGCCCCTATATATTTGCAAAAAATGGAATCAGATAACAAAGATCATCAGCCATTTTTTGTTACTTTGATGGTTAATGGTTATAAATTGAATAATTGTATGCTGGATTCTGGTGCTTCAGCTTGTGTCATGACTAAGAGGGTCATGGAACAGCTTAATTTAAGAGTTTCTAGACCATACTACAACATATGTGCCATGGATTCTAAGAAAATTGAAGTTCATGGGTTAATCAAGGATTTACAAGTTCATTTATCGGTTTACCCTGACATCATGATTGTTATGGACATAGTTGTAGTTGATGTTCCGGATGCTTGGGGTATGTTGTTATCAAGAAAGTGGGCTTCTGATCTAGGAGGAAGTATTCAGATGAACTGGTCTTATGCTATGATTCCTTCTCCTAGAGGTGAAGGGTTTGTAAAGCTTAATAGAGAACCTGAAAGAAGATTCCATGTAGAAGATCCTAAAAGACCTCATAATGAAATAATTAAGGAACAACCTGACATGGGGAATTATGCTATTATGTCTAATTTCACGGTTCCCTTAGATGACAAGGTTGATGAGAAATTTGAGGACCTAAAGGATCAGGTTTGGTACATGCATTTTGATGGTGCAGCCTCTAGGTATGGTAAGGGTACTGGAATTGTTTTGAAGTCTCCCCTTGGTAGTGTTTTAAAGTTTGCCTATAGACTTGAGTTTGATGCAACCAATAATGTGGCTGAATATGAAGCTTTTTTGTTGGGTTTTGAATTGGAAAAGGCTTTAAGAATTAAGTTGCTTAGTATCAAGGGAGACTCTGATCTGGTTATCATGCAAGTTAAGAACAAATTCACATGTAAAAATCAAAGGTTAAGGAATTATCGAAATGATGTGTGGGATGTTATGGAACACTTTGATGCCATTAACCTTGAAGTTGTCCCAAGAGAAAAGAATGCCTTAGCGGATGAGCTCGCTGTGGCCGCTTCTACTTTACAATTATCTGATGAATTAATTAAGGAAAATATAAAAATAGAAATTATTTTCAGACCTTCAGTCCCGGATAATTCAAAACATTGGCAGGTTTTTAATGATGAAAAGCAGGCTATTCGTTTTCTTAATAATTTGGATGAGTTTGAATATTTTCGGATAAGTTCTAAGGAGGATGGATCTGAGGATCATGATGATATTATAAATCCTACTCCTTGGAATATTGTTGCTTTAGAACAGCACTTTGATCGGCATGATGCCACAAAGCTGAAGGAGGAGAATAGAATAGATCCAGACAAATTCATGGAAGTAAATCTTGGTACTTCTAAGGATCCTAAGATTGTTAAAATCGGTAAAGGTACTAATGAAGAAGAAAGGAAAAAGTTGATAAATTTACTTCATGAGTATAGGGATGTTTTAGCATTTTCATATGATGAGTTAAAAGAATATAGGGAAGATGTCATGCAACACATTATCCCTTTGAAAGATGAGAATGCTAAACCTTTTCATCAAAAGCTTAGGCAAATAAATCCTAAGTTAGCCCCTTTTGTTCAGAAAGAGCTTTCAAAAATGCTTGCAGCTGGAATCATTGCTCAAACTAGACATTCAACATGGTGTTCCAACCTGGTGATTGTTAGGAAGAAGAATGGTACCATTAGACTTTGTGTCGATTTTAGAAACCTTAATCTAGCATGTAAAAAGGATAATTACCCTTGGCCCAACATGGAGACTATGTTGCAAAGAGTAACAGGTTCAGGAATGATGTCATTGCTAGATGGTTTTTCTGGATACAATCAAGTTTGGGTTAAAAAAGAAGATCGTCACAAAACTACGTTCACCACACCATGGGGTACTTTCGAATACATTAGAATGCCTTTTGGTTTGACTAATGATGGGGCTACTTTTCAAAGGGCTAAGGATTATGCTTTTAAAGGTTTAATTGGAAAAATTATTGAAATTTATCAGGATGATCTTACTGTTCTTTCTAAAGATGGTATTACTCACATAGGTCATCTTAAGCAGGTCTTTGATAGATGTAAAGAATTTGGGATTTCCTTGAATCCGACTAAGCATGTTTTTGGAGTAACTGAAGGGAAATTACTTGGTCACATCATCTCCAAAGATGGGATCAAGATCGATCCTGAAAGAGTTGAGGCAATCCAAAATATTCCTCTACCTAATAATCTTAAATCCCTTCAGTCTTTTCTAGGAAAAACTAACTTTTTTAGAAGATTCATTCCAAATTATGCAGAAATAGTTAAGCCCATTCAAAGTCTTCTAAAAAAAGATGTAAAGTTTTTGTGGAAAGAAGATGGTAAAAGGGCTTTTCAGGGGATTAAGGGTGCTATTGCTCAAGCTCCTGTTTTGGCGAACCCTAATTATTCAAAGGATTTTATGATTTTCTTTTTCACTTCTGAAGATACTATTGCTGGTGTCTTGTGACAAAAGAATAAGGAAGGTCACGAACAGCCTATTGCTTTCATGAGTAGAGCGCTTCAAAATTTTGAATTAAAGTATACTACTATGGAAAAGCAAGCCTATGCTTTGGTTAAGTCTCTTAAGCATTTTAGGACTTATGTGGGTTATTCTAAAATTATTGCTTTCGTCCCACATTCCGTGATTAAAGATATCTTAACTCAAATCAATTTCTTAGGGACTTGTGCTAGGTGGGTTACTAAAATTCAAGAGTATGATCTAGAGATTAAACCTACTAAGCTAGTCAAAGGTCAAGGCTTGGCTGAAATGATGACCGAGAGTAATGAGAAAGCGCTTGGTTTGATCTGTCTTAATGATGCATCTTCACCTGAGCTGCAAAGGTTAGGACAGCATGAATGGTATAAGGACATTATTCATTATTTGTTAAATCTTACATGTCCTGACCATTAGTTGCTCATAGAATAAGGGCTCTTAGATTAAAAGCCACTAAATATTGCCTCATGAAGGATGGCCTTGGATGGAGAAATCCCGAGGGGATAATACTTAGGTGTGTTGATGAAGTTGAGTCTAAAAAGTTGATTTCTGAGTTTCATTCAGGATTTTGTGGTGGTCATTATGCTGCTAGAACTACCACCCACAAAATCCTGAGAGCTGGTTATTTTTTGCCTTCGATTTTTTCATATGTGCATAAATTTGTTAGAAGTTGCCAAGCCTGTCAACTATTCACTGGGAAGCAGAAGCTAGTTGCCCTGCCCCTACAACCTGTGGTTGTTGAGGCACCTTTTCAACATTGGGGTCTGGATTTCATCGGGAAATTCCATGAAAATTCTAGCAATGGCTACTCCTAGATCTTAACTGCGACTGATTATTTTACAAAATGGGTTGAAGCCATTCCTGCTAAGAATGCCAATGAAAAGGTCATTATGGACTTTATTGCAAATCAAATCATTACTAGAATTGGTGTCCTGTTGAAGCTTTGAAAATCGTTGCTTCAAACATTGGGGCAAAACCACCCAGTTGGGACACTAGGACAGCTCCTTTTCCGTTTGGTGTGGTGGCTCCGACTGGATTTATAGGACAAGTTTCCTAATAATAAATGGATTGGTAATGAAGTGTTTGTATAGGTGAATAATGGAACTAACTGACCGAAATAATCTATCTAAATTAAATTATAACTTGTAAATAATTCTAAAACTAACCCGGGGATTAAGTATGAATACGACTTTAAGATTATTTCAATTAAACAAATAACCATGAAAATGTATTATTATTTAAAAGAAAGATGCAGTATCATATAATGATAACTCTGTTTAAGAAATTAAACAGAGATAGAATAACACATCACATTCATAATTCTATACATCATTTGCATATACTATGATAGATGAATATTTCTATATCTTCAGAAATAATATGATAAAGAAATATTTGAGAAAACAAGCATATATAAATGATAGCAAATTTCAAAGAGAATCCTTCATTACATAAAGAAAATAACAGTAAATTGATAGAAATACTAGATTCATTGAGATATTTTCTTGATGCAATTTGATATCCAGATACCGAGCTTTAACTTAGAACAACCTCCAAGGTACAGAAATGCAACTTTTAAAGATAATTCACCATAAATCACAGGATGTGATCCTTTATAAAAATAAAATAGTCAATGGAGTACATAAATGTATAATCCAAGCCAAAATATTACAAATTCAGGACCCCTTCTCAAATGTTTGAAAGGGGTTTAAAGAGGAAATTAACAAAACAAATTGACTATAACTTATGCTAAAAACTATCATCGAAAATCCGGAAAAAGACTCAATATATCAAAATAAAACAGATTCATTGATTTTCTCCTGCATTCAATGTGTTGAGATGGCAGATTTTGAGCATATCCTTGACCTCGGTTGGATGACTCAGCCTCGAATGCAACTGACCAGTGTACGTGGCATCGGATAACTCTGAAATGATGCAATTGATGGCGTTTGAAAGGCATTTGATTGCCATCTGTTGACTGTGTGGTTTAATTAAATATGTCCACATGACATCCCATATAATTTCTTGAATTTTGCTGATTTTCTGATTCTTGTTGATTAATTCTTGCTTCCATCTCGTATCAATTTCTTTCACCTTTGGTAATTTACCTAGAATACAATCTGAAATTAAATTAGTAGCATATAAGCTATCATTAACTAATTGTGTCAGATTGTTCATCATAGCTCTAGCCCTTGATGTAGCTCGTTCTTCTTTAATCAACTGTTTTTCCCATTTAGCAAACAAAATTTCTTTGTCTTTCTTCGATCCTAGGAAGATTTGCATTCTTTCCTTCTTCTGAGTCTTGCCATGAAATAAATTTCGAAATCTTATCATCTGCATCATCAAATTCAAGTTTGAGGCTGACTGCTTCATCTATGAGAGATGATATTATTTGACATAAAGGCTCTGCTTGTGCAATATTTTGACAGAGATCATTTAACTGCTGAGACAATAGTTTATTTGTTTCCAGAGCTTCAGTTTTAAATTGGTCAATTTTAGGATAATCTTTAAATTTATCCAATCTTGCTTGAAATATTTTCTCTCGCTGTTCTTTGGCAGTTTTCTCATTTTGCAGCAAGGTTTGTAACTTGGACACCTCTTGGGACAAATGTTGTTGCTTATTCAAAGCTTGTTGATCAAGCTTTTTCTTTTCCACACTCGGTTCTTCTTCCAGCTGTTTGGCTCTGAGTTTTTCTTCTACTAACTGCTGCTCCAACTACATTATCTTTTGTTGATCATTTGTTGTCTTCTCTTCTAGTATTGCTACCTGTAAGTCTTTTTGCTTGATCATTTGAGTAACTTCAGTAGCTTTATCTATAGTGGCTGCACTATAGGCACCTGCATATTGTGACAGTTTGGTAAAATCCTCCGAAGGATTTACCTCAGTATTCTTCCAGACAATATTCATGAATTCAACTTGTGGGGATGAAAGTGGTTCTTGATCTATCCTCCTCCTCTTTCTTTGTTTCCTGACAACAACCCTATGCTTAGGACTATAAAAGATATTTAGAGGAGGGATTTCTTCAACTTTCAACACAATTTCTTCTTATGGATGTTCAAGGATAATCTCCATATCTTGATTATTCAAACTATCAACTTGAGGATTATTTTGTCCTCCAATTTGTTGTTCATATTGTCTTAGCAATTGGGTAGTAACAATAATTTCAGCAGAATTTACCACTTTTTCCGTGGTTGTTTCTCTTTCAAGTTGTTCATCTGGCTTTTTACCTGTATTTCTTTCTTCAGACTGCATATCAGTTTTGGTAACTGTATTCACCTTTTCTGTCTGAATATCAAGTTTGCCAGCTGTACTTTCCTTCTCAGTATGCATATCAGGTTTACAGGCAGACACTTCTTTTTATGTCTTGCTAGTTGTGTCTTCTTTTTTCTTTTGTTCTGTTTTTATACTTTTAGCTTCTTGCAAAGGAATCCTTAGCTGGTCAAGGGGAGCTTTCAGCAATCTCTGGCTTCTGAACTGCATAAATTTATTCATATCTTTTGTCTAAAACTTGGATTTAGCCAAGTCATAAACTTGGGAAAATTTCTCAATAGAAACAAATAAATCATCTAAGTCATCAGGTTCATGTTCAAATCTAGCAATTTGAACCAAAGTTGTGAAATCGAAAGCTACTTTATTCAGATCATACTGTTTTCCTGGAATAGTTGCAAGCTTAAGATCTCTTATTTTAATGACTTCTTTCTCAGCATGTTTGAAATCATTAAGAGTATAATTTCCACAATGAAAGGGAAAGGTAGGCCACATCAATTTCTTGGCATTCTTTAAACATCTTGACATCCCTCTTTCTGTCAACTGGTAAGAAATTTCTTGGGCTAACAGTTTATCAGGGACATATAGAGGTAAGATATGGAGTTCAACAATGCTTCCAAACGGAATTTCCTTCAGCAGCTTCCCTCTTAGTCCAAATTGAAATATAGCTTTGGCTCTGGAGAACGACTGGTAGCACTCCGCTGCAAACTCCACAATATATCCGTCCAAGGTAGATTCTACCCAGAAATCTACAGCTCGGGTCAATTCGGTATCCAACTGATGAAGGGCCACCAGATCTCCGTGCACCCACTTGCGGTTGATCGTCCGCGATTTTTCCTTAGTCACTTTGGTCTGCAGCCTCCGCAACTCGCTATAGAGTTCGCTGGGGAACTTTCCCCAAAGGATCTCGTAGGTATCACTAGCAGAATCCGAGAAGAGAACTAGATCTCTGATCGCCTTCTCTTTTTGGCTTCTCAGCGCAGCTTGCTGAGTTATAAACTGGTCCAAGTGGTTATCCCACCATCTCTGTATTTCTCCTTCGAAGATCCTTGATACCATGATCTAATTCCCCTAATGAAGTTTAGGGTCCCGACAACGGAACTATTTGTTGGCGAGGAAACAGGTATCGCGGGCAAGACCTAGGTTCGAGGATTGGGCCAACAAGGGAGTCCACTGTAGTCTAGCACCACGTCGGCATTTTCACCCTACTCCGAAGTGCAGAGAGTCTCACTCGAGGTGTGCCGCGACCACATGAAGGAGGGGAACAGATCGGTATCAGCAGATGGATCTACAACTCGAAGCTAACACAGAACCATACGCATGCATAACATTATACGTGGAAGATCTTCTCAGAACGTCATGCAGATACTAAGCAAATAAAATTTTAAAGTACTACAGACATCATGCAACACATTCAAGTCATACGGTAAGACAGCAACCTTTAGATATATTAATAACCAGTCAACAGGATCAAGAGTTACATTGCTCGACAGAATGAGCTTCCAAATTCCATTACAAAGGTCCCGTAGGACAGAGAGAGAGATACTACAGCAATAACAGATCGATAGAGACACAGGAAATACAAGGATGTCGTGCCCAGAACAGAGCTCTCCTGTGGCGTCTGCTCTTCAGCCTCGTTCTGCTCTAACCTCTCCGATCTCTCTGTATCTGTGCATGTCTCTTTTTCTGCTGGGTGACGGCCTATTTATTCACCCGCCAGTGCAACTGTTAGTTTCTCTTGTGTTCTTACTCAGCTGCTTTCGGCTTCTTCCTGTTGCACATGAGTTCCACTATCTGTCCTTTGCCACATCCTCCCTTCATCTGCACTTGTCTGCACCAACCTCGTCATCCATCTCTTGCTCCTCCGCTACCTACCGTTGTTGCGCCTACCACGTGCCGATCCGCAACCCAAAATCTGTCTTTATGCAAAATTCAAAACAAGGGCATGAAGCCACATGTGTGAATAATCAGTGGCAATATAACCATTAAGCTTTGCAGACCAATCCCTACTTAAGACTAATCCATAAAACTCAGGAATATCTACAATCAGTGTATCAATTCTCTAGACTATCCTGGGATCAGAGGCTAATCTAATAGTAACTGAATTGATTTCTCCCACAACTTGTACTTTAGACCTGTCTAATTGAACAATATGAACTGCAGACTTTTGTGGTTCAATATTCAATTTTGCACAAACTAAAGTAGGCATTATATTAGATGATGCTCCTGAATCTATCAAACAATTATGCAAATTCTTGTTATAGATTTCATAAGTTAAAAGAAAAGGAGGTGTCAGAGAATTTGATCTTTCTCCAATAAGAACAGTATCAGTAGCATCTACTTTATCTGGTGGCTTACCTGATCCTTTGGCTGCTTTAGCAACTACACCACTTGGTAGAGGAGTAATGGGTGTTGCATTTAATTCTTTCAATAACAGCTTCTGTTGATGTTTAAGTTTGCTGAGTTCATGTAGAGAGATATTCGCTCTAGTTTTCTTCATGTCCTCAACAATGTTATAATCCATAGGATCTGATACCACCAGAGTTTTGGATGTTGTTGTAGGAGAATTAAAAGATGATGGTTGATTTTGAGTCGGTAAAGAGGAAGTTTTCTTTACAGGGGATTTGTCTTTAGTAGTCGAAGTTGAACTTTTCTTCTTGGGAACTGATTGGACAAGCTCTGCTAAATATTTACTTCTTGTACTTACTGGCATGGCTTCTTGTTCCTTTTCACTGTCTGAATTAGGAAGAATGAAATCCCACATCCCATGTAATTCAGCTATTTCTTCTTCTTCATCTTCTTCTGATAATTGAGGTGTATCATCTTCATCGTCTTCTTCTAGATCTGACTCTGCGTTAGAGATTGAATTGGGTGGTTTTGATTCAATAGTTTGATTCCTTTTGAAATTTCTAAATGGCCTTTTGGTAGAAGTCTCTGCCACTTGCTTTTTAATCTCAACCATCTCATTAGACATAGTTTTAAGAACTTTTTGTAACCCTTCCATATCATATGGATCTCTCGGTGTTTTCTTCTTTGAATCATCCTTAAAGCTGACCTTTTTGGATTTTCTGTCTTCAATAGCATTTTTCTTATCCAAAGCAACAATCTGTCTTTCAACTGCAATTGCTTCTTTCATATTTTCAGCCAAAGTAGGTTTAGCAGCTCTATCAACAAAAACTGCTATATTTGAAGGCAAAGTTGTTATATACCATTCACTTCGGACTTGCTCACTGGGCTTTGATGTTGTAGGGATTTTATTCAAAAGTTTATTGAATCGGGAATTAAAATCTTTGATGAGTTCTTTGGGTTCTGTCCTCAAATTAGAGAGATCATTGATTAGGGTTGCTATTGATCTATCATCTCCAAATTTGGTTAAGAAATGTTCTTGGGAAATATCCCAACTTGTAATAGATCCTGATGGTAATGAAAAATACCATGATCCTGCTGCCCCTTGCAAAGTATAGGGGAATAATCTGACCACAACATCTTCATGTTCTACTGCATTTAAATTTACAGCAAGCATAAAGTTATTGATGTGTTCTTCAGCTTGTATGTTAAGGTCAAGACTAAATTTTGGCAGCCATTTTTCAGGATGGTCTGGTAAATCATGTAAAGGTGCAAGCATTGCAACGACTCCTGGACTAGCCCATGGTCTTTGTGCCATTGTTGTGATAACGGTTGAAGGACTAGAAGAGACAACTGGTATTTGAGTAGATGTTGTTGGAGTAACTGTACTCTTCTGGGTTTGAGTTTGAGAAGCAGATGTAGTTTGAGCAGATGATGTTGGGATAACTACACTCTTCTGAGTTGGAGTTTGGGAAACAAATGATTGAATTTGTGATGAAGAAAGAATATCACTACCTGATTCCGATGGGGTTTTTCTGGTTTTAACTCTACTAGGTAAAGGAAATTCCTTTGGAGGAATACCAAGTTTTTCGCTTTGTGACCTAGTAAGAGGTTTCGAAGAAACGAATTGTGAAGTGACACTACCTTCGGATGTTTCAGACTCTTCTAAGGATAATGAGACCCCTTGTAATTTATGGATTAAAGCTTGTACTTCAGGAGACTCAGGAGGTTGATTGTCTGATTGATTAGAGACTTTGATAGTGGGAGTTTGAATATTTCTATCAATTTCTTCCCTAGATATTTGAGATGTAGAAGAAATTGAAGAAGGTGATGAGGGTGAATTGCTCTTTGAATGATCTGTAGATTTGGATTTACTAGCCATTCATAGCTTAGGCCCTCCTTCTAGCGCCAAAAATGTTGAAGCTTCGAAAATCGTTGCTTCAAACATTGGGGGAGAACCACCCGGTCGGGACCTTAGGACAGCTCCTTTTCCGTTTGGTGTGGTGGCTCCGACTGGATTTATAGGACTAGTTTCCTAATAATAAATGGATTGGTAATGCATTGTTTGTATAGGTGAATAATGGAACTAACTGACCGAAATAATCTATCTAAATTAAATTATAACTTGTAAATAATTCTAAAACTAACCCGTGGATTAAGTATGAATACGACTTTAAGATTATTTCAATTAAACAAATAACCATGAAAATGTATTATTATTTAAAAGAAAGATGCAGTATCATAGAATGATAACTTTGTTTAAGAAATTAAACAGAGTTAAAATAACACATCACATTCATAATTCTATATATCATTTGCATATACTATGATAGATGAATATTTCTATATCTTCAGAAATGATATGATAAAGAAATATTTGAGAAAACAAGCATATATAAATGATAGCAAATTTCAAAGAGAATACATCATTACATAAAGAAAATAACAGTAAATTGATAGAAATACCAGATTCATTGAGATATTTTCTTGATGCAATTTGATATCCAGATCCTGAGCTTTAACTTAGAACAACCTCCAAGGTACAGAAATGCAACTCTTAAAGATAATTCACCATAAATCACAAGATGTGATCCTTTATAAAAATAAAATAGTCAATGGAGTACAGAAATGTATAATCCAAGCCAAAATATTACAAATTCAGGACCCCTTCTCAAATGTTTGAAAGGGGTTTAAACAGGAAAAACAAATTGACTATAACTTATGCTAAAAACTATCATCGGAATTCCGGAAAAAGACTTGCGATATCAAAATAAAACAGATTCATTGATTTTCCCCTGCATTCAATGTGTTGAGATGGCAGATTTTGAGCATATCCTTGACCTCAATTGGATAACTCAGCCTCGAATGCAATTGGCCAGTGTACGTGGCATCAGATAACTCTGGAATGATGCAATTGATGGCGTTTGAAAGGCATTTGATTGCCATCTATTAACTGTGTGGTTTAATTAAATATGTCCACATGACATCCCATGTAATTTCTTGAATTTTGTTGATTTTCTGATTCTTGTTGATTAATTCCTGCTTCCATCTGGTATCAGTTTCTTTCACCTTTGGTAATTTACCTGGAATACAATCTGAAATTAAATTAGTAGCATATAAGCTATCATTAACTAATTATGTCAGATTGTTCATCATAGCTCTGGCCCTTGATGTAGCTCGTTCTTCTTTAATCAACTGTTTTTCCCATTCAGCAAACAAAATTTCTTTATGTCTTTCTTCGATCCTGGGAAGATTTGCATTCTTTCCTTCTTCTTAGCTTGCCATGAAATAAATTCCGAAATCTTATCATCTACATCATCAAATTCAAGTCTGAGGTTGACTGCTTCATCTATGAGAGATGATGTTATTTCACATAAAGGCTCTGCTTGTGCAATCTTTTGACAAAGATCATTTAATTGCTGAGACAATAGCTTATTTGTTTCCAGAGCTTCAGCTTTAAATTGGTCAATTTTAGGATAATCTTTAAATTTATTCAATCTTGCTTGAAATATTTTCTCTTGCTGTTCTTTGGCAGTTTTCTCATTTTGCAGCGAGGTTTGTAACTTGGACACCTCTTGGAACAACTGTTGTTGCTTATTCAAAGCTTGTTGATCAAGCTTTTTCTTTTCCACACTCAGTTCTTCTTCTAGCTGGTTGGCTCTGAGTTTTTCTTCTGCTAACTGCTGCTCCAACTGCATTATCTTTTGTTGATCATTTGTTGTCTTCTCTTCTAGCATTGCCACCTGTAAGTCTTTTTGCTTGATCATTTGAGTGACTTCAGTCGCTTTATCTATAGTGGCTGCACTATAGGCACCTGCATATTGTGACAGTTTGGTAAGATCCTCTGAAGGATTTACCTCAGTATTCTTCCAAACAATATTCATGAATTCAACTTGTGGGGATGAAAGTGGTTCTTGTGTTGAATTCTTAGTTAAACTGAGAAGGGGGGGGGGGTGAATCAGTTTAACACATACATGAACTTTACAAATTTTTCATCAGCTTATTTACAACTTACTTTTATAATCAACCTTAGTATATGAACAATCTTAATATGTTGCAGCAAGTATTAAATTAATGTGACATCAAACTTATTATGAGAGCAGCAAACATTAAGCAGATTTGGTAAATCATCTCAGTACACAGGCGACACAGATAGAGACAGCAGATATAAGTGGAAACCCATAAAGGGAGAAAACCACATCTTATTATTGTTGTGATGCAAAGGCAAGCTCCAACTCCCTCTCACCACTGTTTTTCTGCAGGCACCAATCTACAGGAGGCTTCAACCTCAATTCTGCAAGCTACAACTTGCAAGGAAGCTCCAACTCCCTTCAATTTATCAAAAGAAATATTTGTTTATTTACCTCAGATATCAGCACTATTCTGTAGCATCTCTTTCTGCTCCTCTCTTCTTTTTCTTCTCTGCCTCAATCTTCTATGCTTTTCATTCTCTCTCTCTCTCTCTCTCTCTCTCTCTCTCTCTCTCTTGTGCATATCAAGTTGATATTATATATATAGTTCCTCGCATGACTGTTTGTATTTCACAAGAAATTTGGAGTGATACGCCATGACTCTTTGGCTTTTGTTTTCTCATTCCTTTATCCAACTCATTTTAAAATTATAACAATATGTACAAATTTCCATGCTGCAGTGGGATTTTTCTTTTCCTTAGGATACTTGCCTTTGCATCACAATCAATATAAAACAAAATATTTACATTTTTAGTTACACATTTCAATTCATCCTTTTTTCCTGTACCATTTTTCTGCTGCTGTCTCTCTCTCTTTCGTTCTTGCAAGCTCTTGTAATAGACCCAATCTGTGAACTTTATAAAACCCACTATATTAAATACCAGCATAGTATATATGTCAGCATATATATATGTTCTCCACCAATTGTGAAGACCCATGTATTCACTTTAATCGTATATCCAGCACGCACCTCATTTCATATAGGTTTCGACTTTAGCACAATATATAAATATATCACCATGTATGCATATTCCCCGAGTCAAGCATTAAAAACTATTAATAATCTGTGGCTTTTGTTTATCGCCCAACATAAGTATGGTCACGGTTTTATAACCTTTATATCATCAAACTATATTACATTCCCCACTTAAATATATAATGCTTACTCGAATGTTTGGACCTTGGAAATCTTAAATATATATATATATATATATATATATATATATATATATATATATCCCGAGCTTTGATTCAACTAACCACTTATAACGAACCTCTGGCTCCGGGCCCACATATATTCCGATTATTTAATAAACAACAATCAAACGTTGGCCATACCTTGTTTGTCACCTTGCAACTTCATTCATGATCCAACGGTGGATAATTCATCGCTTATTCAACCTCTGATCCAACGGAAATCACGCAGTTAACTTGCACGAAGGTTAATATTCAATGGTTGTGTGATGGACTGGGCCCCAGCACTTAAATGGTCCTTCTCATCTAATAGCTGAGAGCACGTCGCCTTGCCTCATGTGATCCGACGGATATCGCTTGGCTTAGATGCACGATCGATAATGCGCAATGATAGTGGTTTTCCAAAATCGCTTGAGGCCACGTGTCAGACAGTCAATGGAATCGCTCCCAATTCTGGAATACTGCTTGCCCGATGAAGGCGGTGCGATCAAATCGGAAACTCGCCTTTACTGTTTACTCCGCTCGTGGTTCCTGTCCTTCGCTCAAGGTTCCACTTCCCCTACTCGATCACTATAAATCGACTTCTTTGTAACATAATTCTTCATGACGACTTCCGTAAGTTAGTGCGGTGGACCGATCTCTTGGTATTGATTCAACACTGCAGGGACTTCATTCAGAGAGTGTATCTGATGCATAATTAAATATACTTAATCCCTCATATACTGTGACATTGCTTGCGCTCTTCATCAACAGATTAACCCAGCATTTTATTTATTGAGGCTTGACACCAGTTCGATGTCGATCCAAGCAGGTCGAATTATTACTTTTCCATGTGCAGTCTTTGTAACAGGGATCACATACTAAATCAAGCTTCATCATTGGAACGCAGAAAGAATTAATCTAATTCCTCCATAATATATAACACAAGGAATTCACACCAGATTCCCTTTGCGCCCTTAAATTCATTCTGCCTTTGAACCTTCAGACTCTTGAAACCCATATTCAATTTTGCCATGAAGACTTCACACCTGGGTCTTGAGTCCCAGAACTTACGCATCATAATACATAACAGAGTTTATAGGTTCGTTCAAAGTTCCTTATTCAATACCCAATTCGAAACAAGATCAGTCAATCTCATATATTCATCAACGCTCAGGAATTCCAGTTTGGATGCTATTCAAACTCCTTACAAATTACAAATCATTTTACATAACTCCTTTAATGACCTCTACTGGTATGGTCTGTGCATAAGGGGTAACTTTTCAACACTCTTTTCATACTTTCATAGAC
Organism: Pinus albicaulis; assembly: GCA_034641835.2. Taxonomy (NCBI): domain Eukaryota; kingdom Viridiplantae; phylum Streptophyta; class Pinopsida; order Pinales; family Pinaceae; genus Pinus; species Pinus albicaulis. Next base: position 1,642,491,874 of record CM076579.1, on the reverse strand, counting down.
AATTCTAGCTGTCAATACATGTTTCCTTTTTGCCACAGAACCTCGAATGTTCCTTCTATAATATGTTCCCATACTCCTGATGCTGCTCCTTGCTCCTGAAGCTCCTCTGCTGCCTCTCCAGATCTCCAATCAACTGACCCTTCTAAACGTGCCTCTGCTTCATGTCACATGCTCTCTTTGCCTTGTTGTTGTTTCAAGTGCTCCTCCTTTGCCATCTCCTTTTCCATCAATGACAACATTTCCAACATTCTCCCCCTTTGGCATTGATGGCAACCCATCCATCAATAATCCAATACTTCCTCTGTTTTCCTTTAGGACCCTTCCTTATGTTGCTAGCTCTTCCTCCCCCTTTGACATTAATGACAAGGGGTTGCACATTTCTTAGTGTAGATTTTATCCTTTGATCCTTTGTTTTTATCCTTTTTCAACATTTCTTGCATTTCCTCTCTCTGAGATCTTCTGACTTTGTACCCTGCTGCTCCAAACTTTGGATTAAATCTAAAATACTGACCCTTTAGCCTTTTCATTGACTCTTTTATGTTGGATGTATTCTTTCCATAATCCTTTGATCCTGAGGACCTGTTTCATGCTTTCCTTGTTGGCTGATCTCTCCCTGGAATGATATTTTTGTTTCTGTTCTCCCCCTGAAACTGTGCTTTCTCTTCATATCAGAGAGTAGCATCTACAGATACTACCCCTAGTCTGTCTCTCAAATATTCAAATGGTTCTCTAGCAAGAGGTTTGGTAAATATATCTGTTGTTTGTTCTTTTGTTGGCACATACTCCAGCTTTACTATCTTCTAAGCCACTTGTTCTCGGAGAAAATGATACTTGATTGGGATATGCTTAGTTTTTGAGTGAAGCACAGGATTTTTAGATATACTTATAGCACTTGTATTATCACATTTGATTGAGATAGGTTCATCAATGCTTACCTTCATGTCTTGGAGGGTTTTCTTCATCCACATGACTTGTGTACAACATGCTGCTGCTGCTATATATTCTGCTTCTGCTATAGACAGAGAGATAGATGTTTGTTTCTTGCTTAACCATGCCACCAGACTTTCTCCTAAATAAAATGCACCTCCACTTGTGCTTTTCCTGTCATCCACACAGCTGGCCCAATCTGCATCTGTGTATGCTGTCAAAGTGAAGCTTTTTCCTTTAGGATACCAAAGTCCATACTGTGTTGTTCCTTGTAGATATCTGAATATTCTTTTGACTGCAAGAAGGTGATTTTGTTTAGGTGTTGCTTGATATCTGGCCACTAGTCCTACTGCTAGCATGATGTCTGGTCTTGATGTTGTAAGATACAATAGACTTCCTATCATGGATCTGTAGAGTTTTTGATCTATATCAACAGATCCATCATCAGCACACAGCTTGCATCCCGTGATCATGGGAGTTGACACAAGTTTGCAGTCCTCCATTTTGAACTTTTTCAACATTTCTTTTAAGTATTTTTCCTGTGAGATGAATGTACCTGTGTTCTTTTGCTGAATTTGAATTCCTAAGTAGAAACTGAGTTCTCCAATCATGGATATCTCAAATTCTGATTTCATCTCTTCAACAAACCCTTTAGCTAGTTCATCTTTGTTGCTTCCAAACATAATGTCATCAACATAAACTACAACAATCAGGAGTTCATTTTCATGGGCTTTTATGTATAGATTGTTGTCTACTCCACCTCTCTTAAAGCCTTGTTTTTCCAAATATTTACCCAGTTTTGAGTACCAAGCATGAGGAGCCTGTTTCAGTCCATATAGAGCCTTTTTCATCCTGCACACATAGTCTTCTTTGTTTGTTAAAGAGAAACCTTCTGGCTGTTCCATGTAGACTTCTTCTTCTAGATCTCCATTCAGGAATGCAGATTTCACATCCATTTGATATACCTTGAAGTCTTGGTAGCATGCAAAGGCCAGAAACATTCTGATGGCTTCCATTCTGGCTACTGGGGCAAATGTTTCATCGTAATCAAGTCCTTCGATTTGTGAATATCCTTTGGCGCATGTCCGGGCTTTATTCTCGACATCCGTCCTTCCTCATTCATTTTATTTTTGAATACCCATTTTGAGCCTATGACATTTTTCACGTTGGGTCTAGGGGATCCAAGTTCCTGCAGTATTGTTTTTCTCAATTTGTCCAATTCTTCATTCATAGCATTTACCCAAGACTTGTCCTCATAATTTCTTCCAAATTTCTTTTGCTCTATTTGTGATAACATGGCTATGTATACTCTCTTCATTCCGTTTAGTTAGCCGCCTTGTCCGGACCCCTTTCTCTTGTCTCCTATGATCTGATCTTCAGGATGGTTCTTCTGAGTGTACCTAGAAGGGGCTTTAGAGCTCAGTTCAACATCTTTTGTTGTCTTGCTTGTTTCATCATCATCTTGGTCTTCTTCTTCATGGTTGTCTGATGGATTGCTGCAGTCTGTATCTTTTTTATTGTTTGGAAGTTCTTCATCAAATCTCACGTTAATGCTTTCTACTATTTTTCGAAGTGTCTTGTTGTAACACCTGTACCCTTTTCTTTTGAAAGCATATCCTAGAAATATCCCTTCATCTGCTCTTGCATCAAATTTCCCAAGATTTTCATCCTTATTCTTTATGTAACACTTGCTTCCAAAGATTATAAAATGTTTGATTGAAGTTGGTTTCCCATGCCATAGTTCATAGGGAGTCTTGTCACTGCTTGGCCTTAAGTGAGCTTTGTTAAGGATATGCACAGTTGTGTGTACTGCTTCTACCCAGAAGGTTTGAGGAATATTACTCTCTTGCATCATGGCTCTGGCAATTTGCTGTACAAATTTGTTTTTTCTCTCTGCTACTCCATTCTGCTGAGGTGTCCCTGCAATAGTAAATTGTTTCTTTATCCCGTGTTCATTGCATAGGTCAGCAAAGTCATAATCTGTGAATTCACCTCCTCTGTCCGATCTGACACATTTTAATTTGCATCCTGTTTGATTTTCTGCTAATGCTTTGAATATCTTGAATTTTTCCAGAGCTTCCGATTTATTCTTGAGGAATGCCACCCATGTCATTCTGGAGAAGTCATCAATTATCAACATGAAGTAGGATTCTACACTTGGAGTTTTAGTTCTTACAGGTCCACACAGGTCCATGTGCACAAGATGGAGTGGTATTCTTGTTGATAACTCATCTTTGGCCTTAAATGGTGTGCGGGTCTGTTTTCCCAGTTGACAAGATTTGCAGATGGTATTGGAAGGCCTTTTTATTTTTGGCATGTCTCTAACAGCTTTCTTCTTGCTTAGTCTGATGATGTGATCAAAGCTGAGATGTCCCAACCTTTTATGCCATAACCATGACTCCTCAAGTTTGCTAAGATGACATGCTTCATCTTCCTCTTTCACAATGTAATTACTTACTGTTCGAACTCCTTTGAGAAGAGTCTTACCCGTTGTGCTTGACCTGACTACACAATCTTGTGCTCTAAAAAGAACTTCACAGCCTCTGTCACACATCTGACTGACACTCAGTAAATTTGCTTTCAGCCCATCTACAAATAGTACATCTTGGGCCTTTCCTTTGCCATTGTCTATGCTGACTAAGCCTTTTCCCTTGATCTTTCCTGATTTATCATTGCCAAAAGTAACATTGCCAAATTTCTTTTCATCAAGAGTTATAAATTTGCTTTTGTCTCCAGTCATGTGTTTTGAGCAGCCACTGTCCAGGTACCACTGGCTTTTCAGGTCTTGAGCAGTTAAAGCCAAGTCACATTTATTCACCTTCTTTATCCACTGGAGGCACACTTTTGCTTGGTATCTTTTGTGAGGTGATGAACTACATCTTCTTAGAGGACATTTGGAAGGTATATGTCCAACTTGATTGTATACAAAACATTTGATCATAATTTTTACAGAGTTATGAGTATGAACAAAAATTCTTTGATTCATAAACCTCCTTGAGGTGTTAAACATCAATATTTGTCCATACTTTCTACACTCAATGATTTTAAGGCCAATTTCCTTACAATAAAAACAGTAACCATAGAAACTGTTTGCATACCTGATGTAAGGTTGTCTTTTCCATTTGTTTGCTTTAGGCAGTCTTTTCACTATTTGCATCTTTTGCCGGTTTGAATTATTCCTCCTTGTATGACAATATGCAACAATGTGTCCTACTGGTGGCGTACATAAATAGGCATTCTTCATAGAAGGGAAGAATCTCCTTTGATGGTTTCCAAATTTGACATACTGGTCTTAGTATTTATTACATTCTTCTTTGTTACTAGTGGTTTCTTTTTGATCTTTGTCTTCCTCATTGATGTGTTTCTTTCTTTTATAGGAATTGTTTGAGTCAGCTTCATCATTCTTCTTTGCTTTTACAAAAATAATCTCCCTGTTTTCCTTTTCTTTGCTTTTACTTGATTCTCCTTCATAGCCTATTCCAGTTTTTATCATAGGAGATCTTTGAGCATCCAGAATTTCGTTCAACTTACTAGAGCTTGTTGTTTGAGAGGAATTTTTAGATACTTTCCTCCGAGCATTTTCTAATTTCTTCCTGAGACATACAACTTCTTCTTCCAGCTTCTCTTGTTCTTGAGTTTTATCCTTGATTTGTTGAAGTAACATGTCTTCTATCTTCTTGGCTTCTTCAAGCTCTACCTTCAGCTACATGAGGGCTTCTAAATTCTTCTCTTCTCTTACATACTTAAGGAGAATGTCCTTTTTTTTCTACACTTCAGTTTGAGTCTGTCAATCTACTCCAGAGCACTTCTTAGCTCCCCCTGAAGGTCGACTTCACCTTCTTCTTCTTCATCTTCTAACAGGAGTCCTTCAAGTTCTTCAATGGCCATCAATAAAAATTCAGAGGTTCCTTCTTCATTTGAGGGTTCATGTGAGTCTTCAGCTGTACTACTGTCTTGTTGAGCATAGAACGATTTTATGTTGAACTTCATTCCTTTCTGCGAGTTCTTTAATGTATTTTTCTCTGAATTTTGGGCCTGATTCCTTACTTTCTTGTGAGGACACTTAGCTGCATAGTCTCCAACTCTTCCACAGTTAAAGAATTTTAAAGGAAGTTTACCTTTTTATTTACCTGAGCCTCTATCCAGTTTCTTGACGAATTTTTCTTCTTCTTCATCCGAGCAAGAACATATGTCTTCCTCTTCTTCTTTCTTCTTTTCCGTTTTAAAGGCTACCTCCCTTGTACTTGGATTCTTCTATGCGAGCCTCATTTCATATGTTGTTAGATTTCCAAGTAGCTGGTTCATGGTCAAGGTCTCCCAATCTGTTGTTTCCTCTATTGCAGACACCTTGGGATTAAACCTGGGTGGAAGAGATCTTAGAATGTTTTGAACAATTACAACTTCTTTTATGGTTTCACCTAGAGCCTTCATGTTATTTACTATTTCTGCAACCATTAGAAAGAAGTTAGAAATTTCTTCATCATCATCCATTTTTATGTTCTCAAACTGGGCTCTATAGACTTGAAGTTTGGCAGTATTTACCTTCTTGTCTCCTTCATGAATATTCTCTAGAGTGTCCCACATTTCTTTGGCTGTGTCTTTGTGCATTACTTTGATAAAATATTCTTCACAAAATCCATTTAAGATGGCATTCATGGATTTTGAGTTGGCTACAAAATCATGTTTGGTTTCCTTTTCTGAGTTAGTTGCCTTTGGGACATATCCTAATTCCACAGCACCCCAAACTTCTATTCCTAGATACATTATGTATGTCCTCATCTTGATTTTCCAGAAAGCATAATTTGCACCTGTAAAGAAAGGGGCTTTATTGGTTGAGCATCCTTCTTTACTAGCCATCCTGAGAACCTAGTATCTCCTTTCAGTTGTTAAACTGGTACAAAGGAACCTGCTCTGATACCGATTGTTGAATTCTTAGTTAAACTGAGAGAGGGGGGGCGGGGTGAATCAGTTTAACACATACATGAGCTTTACAAATTTTTTATCAACTTATTTACAGCTTACTTTTATAATCAACCTTAGTATATGAATAGTCTTAATATGTTGCAGCAAGTGTTAAATTAATGTGACATCAAACTTATTATGAGAGCAGCAAACATTAAGCAGATTTGGTAAATCATCTCAGTACATAGGCAACACAGATAGAGACAATAGATATAAGTGGAAACCCATAAAGGGAGAAAACCACATCTTATTATTGTTGTGATGCAGAGGAAAGCTCCAACTCCCTCTCACCACTGTTTTTTTGCAGGAACCAACCTACAGGAGGCTTCAACCTCATTTCTGCAAGCTACAACTTGCAAGGAAGCTAAAACTCCCTTCAATTTATCAAAAGAAATATTTACGTATTTACCTCGGAGTATCGCATCGTTCAGAATCTATATTCTTCTGCCTCCTTCTCTTCTTTTTCTTTATCTTCTCTGCCTCAATATTCTATGCTTTTCATTCTCTATCCTTACTCTCTCTCTCTCTCTCTCTCATGCATATCAATTTGATATTATATTTATAGTTCCTCGCATGACTATTTGTATTTCACAAGAAATTTGGAGTGATCAGCCATGACTCTTTGGCTTTTGTCTTCTTATTCCTTTATCCAACTCATTTTAAAATTATAACAATATGTACAAATTTCTATGATGCAGTGGGATTTTTATTTTCCTTAGGATACTTGCCTTTGCATCACAATCAATATAAAACAAAATATTTACATTTTTCAGTTACACATTTCAAATCATCCTTTTTTATTGTACCATTTTTCTGCTGCTGTCTCTCTCTCTTTCGTTATTCCAGGCTCTTGTAATAGACCGAATCTGTGAACTTTACAAAACCCACTATATTAAATACCAACGTAGTATATATATCAGCATATATATATGTTCCCAACCAATTGTGAAGACCCATGTATTCACTTTAACGTATGTCGAGCACGCACCTCATTTCATATAGGTTTTGACTTTAGCACAATATATAAATATATCACCATGTATGCATATTCCCCGATTCAAGCATTAAAAACTATTAATAATCTGTGGCTTTTTTTTAGCGCCCAACATAAGTATGGTCATGGTTTTATAACCTTTATAACATCAAACTATATTACATTCCACACTTAAATATATAATGCTTACTCGAATGTTCGGACCTTGGAAATCTTAAATATATATATATATATATATCTCGAGCTTTGATTCAACTAACCACTTATAACGAACCTCTGGCTTCGGGCCCACATATATTCTGATTATTTAATAAACAACAATCAAACACTGGCCATACCTTGTTTGTCACCTTGCAACTTCATTCATGATCCAACGGTGGATAATTCATCGTTTATTCAACCTCTGATCCAACGGAAATCGCGCAGTTAACTTGCACGAAGGTTAATATTCAATGGTTGTGTGATGGACTGGGCCTCAGCGCTTAAATGGTCCTTCTCATCTAACAGCTGAGAGCACGTCGCCTTGCCTCGTGTGATATGAAGGATATCGCTTGGCTTATATGCACGATTGATAATGCGCGATGATAGTGGTTTTCCAAAATCGCTTGAGGCCACTTGTCAGACAGTCAATGGAATCGCTCCCAATTCTAAAATACCGCTTGCCCAACGAAGGCGGTGCGATCAAACTTTAAACCCTTTATCATAGCATTCGCTATGAGCTTCTCTCCTTCGCCAAGGTTCCCTCCAACACTTCCCCTACTCGATCACTATAAATCGACTTCTTTGTATCATAATTCTCCATGACGACTTCCGTAAGTTAGTGCGGTGGACTGATCTCTTGGTATTGATTCAACACTGCAGGGACTTCATTCAAACAGTATATCCGATGCATAATTAAATATACTTAATCCCTCATATACTGTGACATTGCTTGCGCTCTTCATCAACAGATTAACCCAGCATTTTATTTATTGAGGCTTGACACCAGTTCGATGTCGATCCAAGCAGGTCGAATTATTACTTTTCCATGTGCAGTCTTTGTAACAGGGATCACATACTAAATCAAGCTTCATCATTGGAACGCAGAAAGAATTAATCTAATTCCTCCATAATATATAACACAAGGAATTCACACCAAATTCCCTTTGCGCCCTTAAATTTGTTCTGCCTTCGAACCTTCAGACTCTTGAAACCCATATTCAATTTTGCCATGAAGACTTCACACCTAGGTCTTGAGTCCCAGAACTTACGCATCATAATACATAACAAAGTTTATAGGTTCGTTCAAAGTGCCTTATTCAATACCCAATTCAAAACAAGATCAGTCAATCTCATATATTCATCAACGCTCAGGAATTCCAGTTTGGATGCTTTTCAAACTCCTTACAAATTACAAATCATTTTACATAACTCCTTTAATGACCTCTACTGGTATGGTCTGTGCATAAGGGGTAACTTTTCAACACTCTTTTAATACTTTCATAGACAATTCCAGCTGTCAATAAATGTTTCCTTTTTGCCACAGAACCTCGAATGTTCCTTCTATAATATGTTCCCATACTCCTGATGCTGCTCCTTGCTCCTGAAGCTCCTCTGCTGCCTCTCCAAATCTCCAATCAACTGACCCTTCTAAACTTGCCTCTGCTTCATGTCACATGCTCTCTTTTCCTTGTTGTTGTTTCAAGTGCTCCTCCTTTGCCATCTCCTTTGCCATCAATGAAAACATTTCCAACATCTTGATCTGTCCTCCTTCTTTTTCTTTGTTTCCTGACAACAGCCCTATGCTTAGGACTATAAAAGATATCCAGAGGAGGGATTTCTTCAACTTTCAACACAATTTCTTCTGATGGATGTTCAGGGATAATCTCCACATCCTGATTATTCAAACTATCAACTTAAGGATTATTTTGTCCTCCAATTTGTTGTTCAAATTGTTCATATTGTCTTAGCAATTGGATAGTAACAATAATTTCAGCAGAATTTACCACTTTTTCCGTGGTTGTTTCTCTTTCAAGTTGTTCATCTGGCCTTTTACCTGTATTTCTTTCTTCAGACTGCACATCAGTTTTGGTAACTGTATTCTCCTTTTCTGTCTGAACATCAAGTTTGCCAGCTGTACTTTCCTTCTCAGTATGCATATCAGGTTTGCTGGTAGACACTTCTTTTTCTGTCTTGCTAGTTGTGTCTTCTTTTTTCTTTTGTTCTATTTCTATACTTTCAGCTTCTTGCAAAGCAATCCTTAGCTGGTCAAGGGAAGCTTTCAGCAATCTCTAACTTCTGAACTGCATAAATTTATTCATATCCTCTATCTGAAACTTGGATTTAGCCAAGTCATAAACTTGGGAAAATTTCTCAATAGAAACAAATAAATCATCGAAGTCATCAGGTTCATGTTCAAATCTAGCAATTTGAACCAAAGTTGTCAAATTGAAAGCTACTTTATTCGGATCATACTGTCTGCCTCGAACAATTGCAAGCTTAAGATCTCTTATTTTAATGACTTCCTTCTCAGCATGTTTGAAATCATTAAGAGTATAATTTCCACAATGAAAGGGAAAGGTAGGCCACATCAATTTCTTGGCATTCTTTAAACATCTTGACATCCCTCTTTATGTCAACTGGTAAGAAATTTCTTGGGCTAACAGTTTATCAGGGACATATAGAGGTAAGATATGGGGTTCAACAATGCTTCCAAAAACTCTGATATAGGTAAACTTTTCTTCTCCAAACCAATTGCCAATTAGGGATATATCATTTTTTGCCTTTTTAGAGAGCCGGGGAGAAATTGGTTAAAAATGGTCTGATAAACAAGTAACATAAAGCCGTGACAAATCCTATATACATGATTTTTAAAATGGACCTTCCACAAATACTTATGGTAAATATGTATCAAGACAGGGTTTTGAGGGGTCCATTTCCAACCTAGAATAGGAAATTCTGAATTGAAACACAGAGCATCTAAGATATAGGCACAGAAATGAAAATGGGTTGTATTTCCAGTATCTTTATCCTTTCTATATTCCAGAATTCTATTAGCTATCTTGTCAGAAAGGATAAGTGACCAATCCATAATCTCAGAATTCAGCGCAGAATGAATCAGGGGTACCATTTGAATTGAAAACCTTGCAGAATTATTATTTCCGAAAAGCCTACACATCATTGCAGCAACATAGCAATATGGGGGTGCAAGAGACTCCACGGAGTACATACCTAATGCTTCATTTTTGTGTTTTTCTAGAGCTCGTCTCCATTCCCTTATTGGTCCCGTTTGAGTTTCATTGCCTGCGGCAAAATCTTTAATGAAGGCTTTGTTAGATATTTTTTGAGGGTCTGGCAGATGGTACATCGCTTTTATATCTTCTACTCTAAAAGACCCAAACGTTGTTCCCGCAGCTGAAACAAATGTTTTGTTTGTGATGGTGATATTCTCTATCACCCATCGTATTACATCATAATAGGGGAATATATTTGCCCGAGCTGCAATTCTGTGAAGAAAAGAATTTACAAGTGCTTTGAGAGGAGTTTAAGAATCTGAATCTGAGTCTTCTTCATCTGGTACTGTCACCTTTACCTCTGTAACAGTGGGTTTTTCTACTTCAATCAAGTTATACACTTCTTCCGAGGAAAGCTTCCCGAGACCCTGGCATGTCGTATCTATAACCAGCTTGATTTTGGCTAGTTTTTCTTTTAGCACTGTGGCAGTAGCAATAGTCTTTGCAGCAGCAACAATTCTTGCTTTCTTAAATTTCTTAGACATTTTCTCGTTTGGTATTGTTTCACTCACTAAGCGAACGAGAGGGTTGGATGTTCTATGGCTCTGCAAATGAGAAAAACCTTTCAGAAGCGAGAAGAAATGAAGTTAAAAGAACAACTGTGTGAAAAGATTTTATCAATGATCTCTAATTGATTAACCCCGTATTAAACTTAAATGCTCTCCATGAGAGTCACATTCACGCATTCATATTGGAATCAATCACCATAATTCGTTTGATTTTATAATTAATGATGATCGTACATAGGAGATCGGCGATATAGAAATGTTAACGTAAATCTTTCCTTTTGAATTTTCCGATTGCGATTAATAAATAATATATGCGCGGCGCAAACAGCGATAAACAAAGACTAACTATCCATCGCATCGGAGGTTTTGAAAGGGAATCAAATGACATCTCATATTTTCCGCCGATTTGCGATTGCATTGATAGTATATCGCATCGGACATTTCCAAAGGAATTAAGTTGTACATGATTTCCGCCGATTTGCGATTGCAATGATGGTGGGGTCCATCGCATCGGAGTTTTGCAGAATAAGTAAATGTGATGTTGTTCCTCCAAAATGCAATTGCGATGAATCGCATCGCATCGGCGTTTATGAAATAGACAGAATGAAGGGTATCTTTTTCGAAATGCGATTTGCGATAAGTTCTATCGCATCGGAGTTTTTTTAAAACCAATGTGAAGCCAAAGACTTTACAGATTTGCGATTGCGATCGCATCGGACTTTTTAACATGAATACTTTTATTCTTTGTGCCGATGCGATATAAGACTTAAGTTTAATCGGATCGGAAATATTCAAGGTCACATGCATTTGTGGTATGCGATATGCGATGTATGACTTCTTAAACAATGAATCTTTTTATTGTTTTAGATAGAAATAATCGGATTTCCTCAAAGTCTTTTATTTCTATCTAAAAGGAAAGGGGACCTATTTCTAAAGTAGAATTTATTCTAAGATTTTGAAATGGGGAGGGTTGTTGTACCGTACAACATGTCCCTACCAAGATCACTATTGATAATGCCAAGACTTTTAGTTCTCTTGAATTTTCATCTTTCTATTTTAAGTATGGCATTACTTTATCTCATTCATCTAACTACTATCCTCAAGGTAATGGCTTAGCTGAATCAAGTAATAAAAATCTTACAACCATTATCAAGAAGATAGTAAGAGATAATAAGCGATCTTGGGACAGCAAAATCAAGTATGCTTTGTGGGCAGATAGAATTACTAAAAAGAAAGCTACTGGTAAAAGTTCTTTTGAATTAGTTTATGGCTTGGATGTAACTTTGCCTGTTCACCTTAAATTGCCAGCTTACCAACTCCTTCAACATTTTTCCACTGATAGAGATGTTGTTCAAAATAGAATTGATCATATTGTGGAGTTGGATGAAACTCGTAGGAAAGATTTAGATAATATGTGTAAAAATCAATCTAACATTAAGAAAAGCTTTGATAAATCATCTCGATCTAGATCTTTGCAGGTTGGAGACATCGTATTACTTTGGGACAGAAAAATGAAAAGCCCGGAAAACACAAGAAATTTGACAGTTTGTGGCTGGGACCTTATCTTATCAGAGGCATTGCTGGACCAAACTCATTCCACTTGAGCACGTTGGAAGGCGAACCACTTCAGCTACCTGCAAATGGCCAACTGCTCAAGTTGTTCTTCAAAGATGACATCTGATGCCATTGGGCATCCTCTGTATTGTATTTCTAACCCTACTCCTTGTCCTTTCAGCATTTCATTTATGTAGTTAGATTATATTTACTTTTCATGTTAAGTAGAATAATAAATAATAGAAGAGCTTCTATTTTTCATGTGCTTAATGTTATATGATGATGGACACTACTTATGTAATTTTGTGTGTTGCTTGGATGCAGATTTTGGATTCTCACATTCCCTCAATCAAGCAATGTGTCCCCAAGTAGAGCCAGATGTTGACCACACTTTGTCAACGACCCCATAGCAGTACACCCCCATTTTTTCAAATGGGACTTATCATGTTTGAGGTTCACGTCATCCAGATTTCATCGACAAACGACAGTTTTTATAAATGATGTAAACCCATTCTGCACGTTTATGACGTAAATGATCTAAGTAAGACCGTCAATGTATGTAACAACCTAGATAAGCCTAGTATGTTGGTGACGATTTCTATCCTAGGAGGTTTTTTGTCTCACTGATTTACTTGTGTTTTTCGACACAAGTTATCAGCAGAGTTTTCCCCTCTAGCCTCACCCCAAAGCTAGGGTGGTTTTTGTCATCAGGATGCTAAGTGAGTCCTAGTGTTTTCTATCGATTCCTTGTAAAAGTAGTTTGGGAATAATCCTAGCTATTTGGCTAGATTATTTTATTACAAACTACTTGGTCTACTGGATCATGTTTTGAGTCGCAGAATTGGGTATCTGTTTGAGGGTCTATACGAATGGGTATTCCCCCTTCATGTGTCTAAATGTATTTATCTTATGTAAAGAGGGTTAGAAAAAATAATTAAAATCCCCTCTGAGTCAATTAATTAAATTTTCTGGTCAAATTAATTAAAAATCTTAAACCAGAAATTTAATTAATTTTAGGTCCTAGGTGGGTATAAAATTCTTCAAAGGCAAAACTCGTTGGTCCTTAAAAAATGAATTTTTAAAGGCCCCAAGTCAAGGGAATATTGAGAATTTCAAGAAATTTTGGACGCTTGGGCCTAGGTGGTTAAGTCAAAGTCAAAATTTTAAGGTAATTAACTCAAAAATAGTATTTAAATGGATTTAAATGATAAATTCGTTTTTTCCTCAAATTTATAATTTCGACGGTCCAAATTAAAAGATGATCAAATCTTTTTGATGGTCGAGATTATTTTGACATGGATCAACCGAACTAACCATTGGAGATTTTGTCTTATAAATTAGAGGTCTTAATGTGACATTTGCATCCGATCTTTGAATCGTGCACTTGTCTTGGAAGCTCTTGTGAATTTTCTTTGATGAATAAAGCATAAAGACTTTGGGGTTACAAACTTTGGTGTTCCTTTTCCAGATCTATGTGGTGATTCATTTTTAAACTCTGCTACTTTGTTTGCCATTTTTATGGTTGATGGCCTTCATGGACTGATCTGCATACAGGTATCTTGATCAGTTTTCTGGGTTCATAACATGACATTTTTTATTTAACGGAAAGACTAGTTATCTATTTTTCTGAAGGATTTCATGTTATTTTTTTAAATCTCTATTAATCTAAAGTTCAAATCTAAGGTGCATGGAAATTTTTTTAAGGTTTGAGCGTCTGGGGAAGTCTTCAGTTGGACCAGCCGACTCTCGATTCGTAAATCTGAAAAAGCCCATTGTTTCTAAATTCTCAAAGCTATCTTACGAATTTGTGTTTTTACAGGGTCTTTTAGGGCTTGTGCCTCTCTTTAAGATTTCAAATTTCTAAAAATTGTGCTGAAATGGGTTTAAATCTGGCCATGAGGGCCTTTGATCTGTAGATTAACATTGTAAATTTGTATATTTGCTCTAGGCTGTAAGGGTTTAATAATTTTTTGTGCATACAGTTTTGGGATCTGTTCTGGTTTTGCAGGTTGCAGGGTTTTCTCGGAAATTTTTTAAAGATCTGAGCCAGATCTAACCCCCGAGGGCAAGATCTAGCCTCAAAATCGCTTCTATTGGCAAATCTGAATATTATTTTATTTTAAGGAGCATCTAAAATCTGATTTTGACGGAAAGATTTTGATTATGTTGGACGGATTTTTTATTGTACTAGGTTTGTTGAGGTTTTCTCTGTATTTTGCTTAAACGCGGCCCTTATTCCAAACTGTTTGTAGCCTCTTCCTTTCCTCTGCCCTCGATTTCCTTAGCCGTCAACTCCCCTCTGCAGCATCCGCCTTCATTTCTTTTCAACAATCATTGCAAGCTTGGATCATACTCCCTCTACTGTCGATTTTCTCAGCTGTCTGAGCTCCATTCGAGCCTCTGCTCCTACGCATCACCCTCCACGTCCTGTCATCCTCCATTACCTTCCATTTCCCTTTGCGTCAAAACCCATTTTCTCAGCCGTCGGTTTCCCTTCCACTGTCCACCTCTTTCTCCTTCCGCTTGCCTCTCCCTGCCGTCAAGACCCTTTTCCTCTGCGCGTCGACGCAATATCCCTCGAGCTCTCCTCTGTGCCGTCTGTAGTGCTCCATTGCTATCCAGCTCCTCACGCCGTCATGCTCCATTCGCTCGACCTGCATATAAACCAAATCAAAAAACGCATATAATAAAAAAATAAAAAACCCGTGTTTCATTTTCTTTACGATTCAGATTCGATTCTATAGTTAGTGTTTGGGTTAGCTTTGAAATTTTTGGAGTTTCTTTTATTTAGATTTGTTTTCTTTAGATTTATTTTTATTAGATTTTAAATTTTAATAAAGATTAGAGTTAGATTTTTTTTAAGTTTTAGATTTTATTTTTATTGTTTTGACTTTAGTGTAGTTTTAGTTAGGTTTTAATTTTTAGTTTAGATTTTAAATTTAGTTTGTTTTAGATTTAGATTTAATTTTTTAAGTTTTTGTTTTAGTTTTAGATTTAAATTTAGATTAGTTTCATTTGTATAGATATATTTGGTTTTAAAAAAAAATAATACAAAATAGAAAATACAAAAACATAAAAAAATTTCTAAAAAATCTTCATAGTCAAATAAATTTTTAAATTTTTATCTAAAGTTTGACTATAGGAGCAGTTTTAATTTATGGATTGGATATAATTGAAACATCATAGATTCGGAAACATTGCAAGCATCTGGCATTTATTTTTAATGATCGTTTCATGATAGCTTTGTTGTTGGCTTAAGTATTTTAATGAATGGTTGTGGTGCTTCCTATTGAATATCATTATGGTCATTTATGTTTTCATAGCAGCAGTTATACATCAATTACTTGGATTTAATTGCATAACGGGATTTTTTTAACTCCATAAGGCACTGGTTTTAATATAATTGATCTGTGAAATCTCGTTAATCTCATCAAGTACTTGGTTATTTGACTGTGTCTCCTAGGTTGGTTGACTTGCAACCAATTCTTTTCCTTCATTTCTGTTAGGGTCTACCTCCCTTAGCTTGCAAGGAGACAGCTTAGATAGAGAGATTGGGGATCAGGGTGACAGCCCCCTATCTGAGTCGTTGTCGCAGTGCCTAGACATTCTGTGCGACAACAGGCCCAATTTGACATCTAACCACAGTTGATTGCAGTTGACCACAGACAAAAAAAGTTGTCTCTGATATATATTGATGCTGGAAACATATCTTTGAATGTTGTTGGGTTAATTTTGCTAGATGATTTTGTATTGGGATCATTGTACTCTCTACTGAACATTTTACGACAATCTAATAGAAGAAGAATTTTCAAATGGTTTTCCCACTTGTGGGGTTTTCCCCTGGTCTTTGACCAAATCTGGTGTCTCTTGTTGATGTGTTGATTGTCTCCTTTGTCATTGCATTTATTGTTCTATCTTCAATTACTGTTGACGATTGGAAAGATTAATTGTTATTGAAAAGATTGCTAATTGAAGAATTGAATTGGGCTAAAAGTAATTGAAATAGCATAAAGCATTGTGAAAATTAACATGGTATCAGAGCTAAGGTGAAGGACAAGCCCAAAAGGAGACAAGCATTGAAGCAATCATCTTTGGAAAGTTGAAGGAGCCTATATAATCAAATCAAGATGTCTTCCTCTTTCTTCAAGGAACATGAGAAGTTGGGTGACTCATCTAACTTTGTTGCATGGAATATCAGGTTGGAGATCATAGCTGATAACAATGATGGTTTGGAATACATTCAAGGAAAAGTACATGAGCCTCTGGATAATGCTTCTGATGCTAACAAGAACAAGCACAAGAAAGGTGAGTTAAAAGCAAAGAAAATTATAGTTGATGGTTTACAAGATAGTCTACTTGCATATGTTGGAAAATTGAGAAAGTCTAAGGACATGTATGATAAGATAGTTGGCATGTATGAAGTCGACAATTTGAATGAAATCATCTCCTTGAAAGATCAACTCAAAGACATGAAATGAACAAATTGGGGTTTGTGCGATCCTACATTATGAGGATATCTCGTCTTAGAGATCAATTAAAAAGAGTTGGAGAAATTGTGCCTGACAGGGAATTGGTGATTGTAACTCTTAGAGGTCTCCCTCCCATTTGGGAAACCTTCATTACTACTATAAGAAACAACAACACCTTCTCATCATTTGATGAGATTGTTGGAAAGCTCACTCAAGAAGAATCAAGGAAGATGTCAAGAGGAAGGATTCAAAAGCATGAAGAAGAATATTCCACTGCATTCGTCACTCAGAACAAGAAGAAGAAAGGGAAAGGAGGTCCATCAAATTCAAGAAATCCTCCACCTTGAAATGCAAAGAGAAGGAATGATAGAACATCATCTCACATTGAATGCTACAATTGTCTCAAGAAGGGTCATTATGCTCGAGATTTCCCCTAGAAGAACAATGGTCCATGCTACAACACTAGAAGCAACAATAGCAGGTTTGATGATCGAAGAAGAGGAGATGATCGAAGGAATGATCGCAATGGAACAGATGAAAGAAGAAGAAGAGATGCTCCAAGTGACAATGAAGAAGATTGTCGTCCTCAAAAGAAGTCAAGATACTCTAGGTATGAAAGTAATGGTAGCAATCAATCTGAATATATACTTATTTTTGCCCTTACTAGTTCCTCTCCTCCGGATTCGTGGGATAGTTGGTTGTTTGATAGTGGAGCCACTCATCATTTCTCTGGGTATAAGGAAGTTCTTTCTAATTTAGTAGAGAGGGAGTCAAATTTGAAAATTATTCTTGGAGACAACTCCAATCATCCCATTAAAGGCTTTGGGTCCGTCAAATTCCATTTGGAGTTTGGGGAATCTATTTTTCTCCATGATATGATGTATGTGCCAGGATTGAAGAACAATTTGGTATAAATATTTGTTTTGGAAGACAAAGGGATGAGGGTTGTCTTCATCAGGGGAAAATTTCTTACTTGGCCTGTTGGATCACCCATGAGTGATGCATTCACATTGGAATCGAGATTTGAAGGACTATATAGGGTTACTGGAAGGCCTCTTCTAGCATTGGTCCATGATACTAATCATCTAAGCGAGCTATGGCACTGAAGATTGGCCCATTTACATTATGATGCTCTTCCGAAATTGAAGAAATTGGTTTCTGGTATTCCCGATGTTCAAGCCCAACATGGAGTATGTCTAGGTTGTGCCAATGGAAAGAAGAAAAGGGGACCATTCCCCTCTAGGGAGAAGAAGACAAATGACATCCTCCATCTCATTCATTTTGACTTATGTGGTCTGACGCCCATACATTCTATTAGTGGCCATTGTGAAAAATTCAATTCTAAATTTCTACTGCAGTTATATTTATTTCTCCTACTTATTTCCACAATAAGTTATTTACAAAACCCTTTCAGCGAATTTCGAAATAAACACTACTGCAGTTATCACTCAAGTACATATAGAGAAAAGAACAGTAAAATGCAAGCATAAGAACCAATCACAATGACAGTTATTTTTGGACAATTATCCCCGAAAAAACCCAATGTGGGAAAACTGATGCAGCAGATGAGGGTTTATATATTAATCTTCAACGGGAATTCTTTACAAGAAAAGACTGGCAGAAATAACTCAGAAACTTCTTGAGATACACCTGAGATAATTTTTCTCCAAACCTCCGGAGAACTTCCGACACTTGAGGGACTCATTGGCCCTCCCTGCGTCACTCTACATCACTCCTGCGTACCTCTCTGCGCAGAGCCAGAGTGATACTGCGTCACTACTGCGTGAGGCCTCTGCGCTACTCCTGAGTGTTGCCTCTCTACCCTTCTGCGTCCTTCTTTCCTTGAACCCTGACACCGTTGATGCCCACTGCTTCCTTTGCCTTGCAAATCTCCCTCTGAAATCAAATTCTCTTTCTTCATAATTGACTTCCCTCGAGTTGTTGAATATTTGCCCGACTTGCTTTCCAAATGACCCTCAAGCCTTCTTTTATAATCTTCTCATTGATGAATCAATGGCCCAGATTAGAAGTCTAATCAATGGCTAAGATTAAAACTTGGCTTGATCTTCATTCTCTAAAACATTCACACTATGTTTTATTAATAGCCATTAATTATTTAATTTCCCTAAGTTTAGACTTAGGGCCCCCATTAAAATAATTAATTATTTTAATAAAACATGAACCGAGTGGAATTTCCACAAACGGTTTCTGGGTTCTTTGGAATACTAGTGTCTAAGCCTCCTCGCCAAATTTGAGACTTAGATCACTTTCCGATGCTACAAAAATCAACAGCCATCTCTACTACATCACCTTCATTGATAAATATTCAAGAAAGACATGCATATATTATTTGAAGCACAAGGATGAAGCCTTCGAAATGTTCAAGGAGTTCAAAGCTTTGGTCGAAAATCAAACAGGGAAGAAAATTAAGATCTTCAAGTTCGACAATGGTGGCGAGTACATTTCGAATGAGTTCATCAATTTTTGCAATAAGGAAGGTATCAAGAAAGAGACGAGTGTGCCCTATACTCCCGAACAAAATGGAGTAGCCAAAAGAAAGAATAGGTCTATTATAGAAGTCGCTCATGCCATGCTCCACGATCAAAAGTTGTCAAAATTCCTTTGGGGAGAAGCAACGAACGTTGTCGTATATGTTCAAAACAGGGTGCCTCATCAAGCATTGGACAACAAGACCCCCAAAGAAGTGCTCACAAGTGTCAAGCCCAATGTTGGCCATCTTTGTATCTTTGGTTGTCCCATATATTTCCATGTGCCAAAGGACAAAATAAACAAGTTGGAAGCCACAAGAAGAAAACATACGTTTATTGGATATTGTGAAAAAACTAAAGTTTTTAGAATATATATTCCTAGTCAAAGGAAGGTTGAGATTAGTAGGGATGTAACGTTCGATGAAGATATTGCCCTTGGGAAAGCAAGGGACCTTCCTTCACCTCCTCCTGAGAAGAAGAATGATGATATGGATATTTTAAATGGTCCTTCAGTGCCTGAATCTGAGACAGACATTGTTGATGATCCCATGGAACCCATGGATCCCTTAGATCCTCCTCCAAGTGAACCTCATGCCAGGAAGAGGGTACTTTCGCTCCATGACACATTGCAAGATGATGAGAGATGAGTTCTCGTTCAAAGATCATTTAGAGAAAGCAAGAAGCCATGAAGGTACAAGGGATACGTTGCAGCCATGAACAATATGATTCAAGCCGAACCTCCCAACTTTGAAGAAGTTGTGAAAGAACAAGTTTGGAAGGATGTTATGGCCAAAGAATATGAATCAATTATGAAGAATGGTATATGGGATGTTGTGCCGAGACCGAAATGGAAAGCCATGGTGACCTCAAAGTGGCTATTCAAGATTAAACATGGAGTTGATCGTAGCATTGAGAAATAGAAAGCAAGGTTCATGGCCCGAGGATTCTCCCAGAAAGAGGGAGAAGAATATGATGATATATTTGCACCTGTGAATAGATATACAACCATTTGTTCGATAGTTTCTCTTGTTGTGAGTCAAGGACGAACCCTTCATCAGATGGACGTGAAGGCAGCATCCCTCCATGGCATGTTACAGGAAGAAGTGAACATTGAGCAGCCACAGGGATTTGAAGTAGAGGATCGAAAGACACATGTTTGCAGGTTGAAGAATCCATTGTATGGTTTGAAGCAAGCCCCCAGAGGATGGTACGCCTACATAGATAGTTATCTGGTAAAACTTGGATTCACAAGAAACAATGTCGATCCCAACCTCTACTTCAAGGTAGTCCAAGGTATGTCACTGATTTTGGTTTTATATGTTGATGATCTATTCCTAACAGGTAGTGAGCCCCTAATGATCGAGTGTAAGAGGGAGCTAGGCTCTAAATTCAAGATGGAACTTGGACTCATGCACTACTTTCTAGGCCTTGAGGTGTGGAAAAGGCCTGGTGAGATTTTCCTTTCACAAGGAAAATATGTTGTGAAGTTGTTTAAGAGATTTGGAATGACAGAAAGCAAGTCCTTGCCCACACCAATGGAAATGAATTTCAAGAAGTTGTGGAGAAGCTGCAGGACCCAATTCGGCGAATCCATTCGAGTATAGACGGTTGATTGGGGCTTTGATGTTCACAGTAAACACCCATCTGGGCATATGCTATGTAGTGAACACATTGAGTCAATTCATGACCGAGCCTCTCCATGCACATTGGATTGTTGTTAAACACATTTTGAGATATTTGCATGGGACGATCACCCTTGGTCTGAGATATATTATCAGAGATGTTCGACTTCATGGATATACCGATGTTGATTGGGCAGGAAACGTTGTCGACAAGAAGAGTATGTCTGGATGTTGTTTAGTCTTGGATCTACCATGATATCTTGCATGAGCAGGAACCAGAAGTCCATAGCATTAAGTATTGTCGGGGCAGATTACATTGTCGCTAGCATGGCTAGTTGTGAAGCAGTTTGGTTGACTCTTTGGAGAGCTAGTTGAGCAGGCTCTAGACACTACAGTGATATATTGCGACAACAAGAGTGGGATCCATTTGGCAGAGAATCCCGTATTTCATGACAACTCCAAGCACATAGAGATTCGATATCATTAGACTCCATCATATATCGACAGATGAGCTAATTGCAGTTATTCTCACCAAGGCTTTGACAAAAGGAAAGTTCTTGGTCTTCAAAGAGCAGCTTGGACTGATGGATGTGACCCCTCCTGATAAGTGGAATCACTGATCAAGAACTGAGCCGACACTTCCCCCCTGTATGAGCTCCCAGGGTGAAGAATTGAGATGGAGGGCTCCTGGGGTTGAGGCCCAAGGGATCTCTGGACAATAGGGTCGTAGATATTGCTCCCCTATCTGTTACCCATAGGGTTGGAAATGTTGCTCCCCTATCTTGGTCTTTGCAACAAAGTATACCCCAGTTGGCATCATACCCACAAGCTGGGCTTGTTGGGATTACCACTCCCCGTTTGGCCAACGGGTTGAGAGTGTACTTGGGGGTGTACAACCCAAGTTGATTATGATGCAGGTGTTCTACCAAATGACTCTTGAGGGCCATTGTTAGGAAGATCAATGGGCAATAGGATGGGTTGAGATGTGCTCCCCGATGTAGCTTCAGGTTGAGATGTGTTCCTTGATATTGTTTTCGGATTGAGATGTGCTCTCCGACGTTATAGAGGGTGGTAGCCAATGCTCTCGATTCTTTTTCTTTAGATTCGAGAATGTTTTGGAAGATAGAATTGAGTAGAGATGCGACATGATATGACAACATAAATTATAATACACATGACATGATGCAGTTGTAATTTCTCCCTAGCTGAGAGGGAGTGTTAATTTGGAGGCTTAGTGACAAATTCCAACCATGGGAGTAGATTACTCTTTTCAAGAGGACCAATTTTGACTATTGAAGAGCTCAATTTGGACAAGGGAAAGTGTACTTATGAATAAAATCCCACATATGCACATTTGGACAGGTCAGCCCTAACAAGAAATTGGTCACCCTTGGAAGCCTATAAATACGAGTGACCTCAAGCTCATTTGGACATCACCAAGCATCATCTTCTTCTCTTCTTCATTGATTGGTTCACACAAGTCTGAGGCTGGGTTGAGGAAAGAGGTTCGCACAGGTCCGAAAATACAGTGTCCGAAGCTCGCAGGTGTTTGAGGGTTTGGAGATCTCAACTGCATACACACCTCCTCCTCCATGCGTTTGGGCTCTAGGGCTCAATTTGACATCTGACGACAGTTGACGACAATTGACCACAGATAAGAAAAATTGTCTCTGATATATATGGATGCTGGGAAGATATCTCTGAATGTTGTTGGGTTAATTTTGCTGGATGATTTTGTATTGGGCTCATTGTACTCTCTACTGAACATTTTATGACAATCTAATAGAAGAAGATTTTTCAAAGGGTTTTCCCCCTTGTGGGGTTTTTCCATGGTCTTTGACCAAATCTGGTGTCTCTTGTTAATGCGTTAATTGTCTCCTTTGTCATTGCATTTAATTTTTATCTTCAATTACTGTGGATGACTGGAAAGATTAATTATTACTGAAAAATTCGTTAATTGAATAATTGAATTGGGCTAAAAGTAATTGAAACAGCATAGAGCAGTGTGAAAATTAACACCTATGAGGGCCAAGTTTTCATCGCCGCCTCCCTACTTGTTGGCTCTGGACTCATCTCGAGTCTCCTCCTTAATGTCATCATCCCACAATCTCTGCTAGTCTGGAATGTTCTCCCGGGCATAGATCCACCTCACAAATGGTCCCGAAGGCTTGGTGAACCCATTTAGAGCTACATTCACTAGCTCTACATCCACGATCTTTTCTCCAACTATTACAAGCTGATCACAAATCTGTGTGATTCTCGTAAGGTAACTGGTAACATTGTCGGATCTGGTCATCCAACACTCTCAAAACTTGTTCTTCAAAACCATCTTCTGGTTCAAATTGTCACTTTGGAAGAAACCAACAAGGGCATCAAACATGTTCTTGGTTGTGGTCTTCTCTGCCATATGCGGGATTAGGTGATCTTTCACAGCATCTAACATCACCCTCTATGCTTTGACATCCTTCTTGTCCTCTGTTTCCTGATCTACAACATTTGCTTTCACTGGAAGGACCTTCTCCACAGTCACCACAAGTCTTGCTCTTTCAAGAGCGATGTGACTCTTGCCTTCCAATACAAGAAATTTGAAACACCATCTAGTGTGTCCTCAAACCTGAGACAGCCTCCTGTCATGGGTGTCTTGTGCTTAATCCTTCAAGCACTCTATAGATCTCGTGTTGAGACCTCTGGCTCTGATAAATATGCAGCCCACAATTTTGGATCTGCTTTTCTCTGCAAATTCTAAGCTCTAATACCATGATAATTTTTGAAAACTAGTACCTAGGTAAATAGATCAGATCTAGATTTACACTACTGGAATTCTTTAACCAAATAAAGAAGTAGAAATCTTAGAAAAGCAAAAATACAGCAAATCTTGTGTATGCACAATTTTTTCTGCTCTTCAACATCAGTTCATCATTCAAATAACTACTGAACTTACAAAAACTCCCATACTGGAAAAATGGCTCTGAAAAAAAAAATTCAAATGAAACCCAACAAAACTGAATTTCCAGCTCTCAGAAATCTCCCTCGAATCACCTCTATGCTGGACCAAACAGTCTGTACGGCCTGCAAACCTAAATTTCAAACTCTCGGAAATCTGCCCCAGATCACCTCTATGATGGACCGTACGGTCTATAAAGCCTGCAAATAAATGGCTGCCTTCTCCTTTGATGTTGCTGCAATTCTTCTTCTTGTGCAGAAAATCAAAATATCTTTTTGATTTTCTCTCTTTCTCAAAATCCTTCTTGAGAAAATAATTGATGTATCCTCTCTTTCACTTGGCTTCCTTTTATAATTTTGAGTTGGGCCAAATCCCTAATCTCAACGGTCAAGATTAAATCTAATCTTGAGTTGAGATCAATGGTCCAAAAGTCAACTTAAATCACTAGTACCCAAACTTAGGCACTTCATTAAATTAAACTCACTTTATAAAAAGGCATTCACTTTATTAATTAATTAACTAAGTGAACTCCTAACTCTAAGAGTCATTTAATGACGATTCTCGCAGCTTGTACAGTTTGCTTTTGTGGAAATACCTGTCAGAGCTACAATCATCAACATCACAAACAGAGGAAACTCATCCTTATTTTGTGTTTGCTTGTTTCTTTATTTTATTTCGTTTTTCTCTACATTTCAGAAATGACATACTCTAGAGTTAACACATTTTCCTCATATGTTGTGGCTATGGGTTCGCTGTAAAGTTGCATACTTGTAATTTCAGAGTGTCCCTTAGTCATGTATTAAACTGTAAGATTTTTTCTGTTTGTTGCAACCCTTTATAAGCATAGAAATATAATAGCCACTACAGATAAATGAAGAATAGGAGATAAAATTCTGGACAGCAAACCACAAAGAAAACAGCCAAAGATAGACAACATATAAAATTACCTGTTTGAGAATAGAACCGAACTGTCGCAAAATATCTGCCATACTCCTTCTATGAGCAGCCTCCGAACGAGCTAAAAACAACATTCTTTTTTTCTTACTAGTTTTCTCTGTTTCATCACTTTTTGAAGATATAACAGCCCTTGATCTTTTCCTCTTCAGGATTGTCCGCATATGAGACACTTGAAAAACTTGCTGTGTCGCCTGCCATATATATGTAAATTTATCAGTAAATTTTGTGTTTGCTGATTGATAGTCAAGGCCAACCACCTAGCAAATCAATATTAGAGCCAATAAAACCTGACTGAAGAGCTGAATCAGCATAAAAAAGTGGACTTCAGACATCTCCCCAATAAGTCAACCTAGAAATGAAATTGTTAAAAGTTAAATCAGCCTTCTTTACAGGCCAAAAATTTACAGAGTTTTGAATTTCTTCTTTTAGCTCTTGAGAACCACAAACTCTAGCAGGTGGTATTTTAGGGGCATTTCACTCCAGAAACTCCATGCTTCATTCCTGCTCCATGGTGGCTTGGGACGCTACTTGATGAACTGGATCTTCGCCAAAATCATGCTATTACACTCTATTGTGACAATCATATATATAAAGGCAAAAAAACCAATTTTCCATGCAACCTCAAAGCATATTGAAATTCATTATTACTATGTGAGGAAAGATGCAGTGAGAACAAGTAAAATCGAAGTATAGCAAGATTGAAGAGCAAATTTTCGATACCTTCACCAGGTACTTAATTGAAGACAAGTTCACAAAGCTTCAAAATATGTTGGACATGAGGGAGATTGCAATTAAGGGGTGGGGGGACACTTAAGGCTTAATGCCAACTCCTTCAATTCTTCTTCATGTGGTGTGATTTCCTTCAAGTTTGATGCCCCCAAAAAAACTTTATGGAAGAATGTTGTGTTAGCCTGTGAGTCACTATACAACCACAAAGTCCTAGATCAACTCTTTTATAAGTTTCATTTCCTTCAAGTTTGTTGCTTAACCCCAAATAAACTTTATGGAAGAATATTGTGTTAACCTATGAGTCACTATACAACCACAAAGTCCTAGATCACCTCTTTATTAGTTCTCATCCTTTTCTATCGATGAATTATCAATGTAAGAGTATATATAGATCTAGATGCGGTTACATGCATGTCCTATATATTGATATCAATTGATAAATATATTGTTGAGGAGGCTAAATTCTTTTCCACGAGATCTTGTGACATGTCTCATTGCATAGCTTAACATGGTATTGGAGCTCTTTAGTCTTAAGGATCTAGTAGTTCCATATTAGAAATCCATGGAAGCTGAACTATAATGATACAAAGAGATCTCCATTGGTTCAGGGAGAGAAAATCAACCCAAAGCAAGAGGAGTCCAACACATCATGCAAAGAAGTCACACTGCCTACAAGGTCATAGTTCTCTTGGTTTCTTTTTTATTTAATTGGCCATTGTTTTTTAATATATCCTTGAGTTGTCGTTTATCTGCTATACGTTTTGGAGGGTTTTCCAGCATATTTTCCAGTCTAACTGGCCCAGAATCCAGCAGGTATTTGCTGGAATCACAAGTTTGAGTTGTGAAATCTCCACAATCGAGTGCCCCATGTTGGAAAATCAATAGTGCCGGCTTATTACGCTTATTTTTCTTTACCTTAATATTTTCTTGTGAAATTATTAGCTTTCTTGTGTTCTTTTAGTTAGATCTTTCATCAAACAAATATCAAGAACATAAACTACAACAATAGAGGACACAGATATTAGGCTCTCATCCAGGGCAAAACCCCTCCAAGGGGAAAACCCAGAAACTCTTCTCTTCTTAGAAGCTACTTCAAACAAAGACCGAAACCCTAGACTAGTCCTTCTCCTAGTACCAAGTCAGTCCTTCCTCAATACTTTCCTTGATTTTTCACCAAACTGCGACACACTGCAACTTCGACCTACCAGCTTCGATATTGTAACTCATCCTGCAACTTCGACCTTGTAATTTTGGCCTTGCAGCTTCCTTTGAAACCCTAATCCAATGTCCTCCTAAGACCTTCCTAGAGCAAGACAGCTCTTCCCGAGGTCAATGAGGTTTGGAAAAAGTATTCTCTCTTCCAGCTACAAGTTATTGCACTTTGTCCTCCTGCAACTCATACCTGCTACTTCGACCTCTTCCTACAGCCCAGAAACCCTAGACTTTCACACGTGTGAGAGAGATAGAGCCCAAAAACAAGAGATTTTGTCCTTCCAACTTCTCCTTGACTTTCGCTCTTCTTCTTCTTGCTTGCCAGCTGCAGATCGAACTGTTTCTCGTGATATCGAACTTGTGAGTGAGTGTGTTCCAAATGAGGTTGAACTGCTCCTTTACATAGCCTTCTCAAGGGGTCGAATTCCCTCCTTCAGGCCTGTTACCCACCACTTTGTGGGTAATATCCCTAGGAGAATTTTTTTCAACCTAGTACACCATGCCCAATCGACCCCACAATTGCACCATACACGTGGCAAGTGATCCAGGACTTGTACGTTGATGTGGCATCATTCATTCTGTCATCTAAGCCCTTACAGATGGTATGCAGGCATCTTCGACTTACTTGGAGACCAATGAGGTCATTGGTGTGCCCCTACACCCACTGGGAGCACCACAGGTTTATTGTTTGGAGAAAAGGGGCTACCCCTTTGTCCATCACTTTTGAGGGTCATATTCATCATTATGGCACTTATGGACCTCATCGGGCCTCTTTGAGGGCCCTACGACATGCATAGATTATTATTTGACCTAATGAGAGGCTTATTATTTTATTTTTGAGCTAGATTGGTGGGCTTGTCACCAAAAGTTGATTAATTTGCATGTTATTTTATTTTAGGGGCTAACATAGGCCCAATTAGGTAATTTGAACTCCTAATGAGTGTATAAATAGGAGTCACGTGAATTCATTTCGAATCATCTCTTGACTTGGATCATTCTCTCTCTTGACAACTTCGCATACCTTCTTGGAGGATATTTTTGGATCATGGATGAATTTTGATTTGTGGATTGGGTCTTCTTATCTTGGAGCTTCTTATATTGCAAATGTGATGATGGTTGGATATATTCTCTTACATGTAAGTATAATTTTGATGCTATTTTCTTTTACTTTGTTGCATACATTGATCATGAGATTTTTGCTATTTTGGGGCTAATTGTTGCATGTATTTACGACATCAATGTGGAATTATGTTTCTATATAGCTTGTCTCTATGTATGGGCCATGTTTGATGAACGAATTCCCCTAGAGATCAAAGTTATCTCGACAAGCCTTCTCCATTTGTAATGAAGTATAAATGCTTTTAAGGTCACTTTTCTTCTCTTACCCGAACATTGGACGAAGTTGACTTTTAGAGGCTTCTTGAACAAAAAATGAGATCTATCTTCATAGTTCTCCTTGACTCCATATCCCCAAGAGGAATTAAGCAATGATCCATCAAAATGTGGTCACTTTAAACCTATTTCTTCACCTTTTTCTCTCTTTTCTAAGTCTACCCACGTTGGGCCACCTAGGGCATCAATTCCCTGACAAAGTAGCCCTAGAAAAAGTTTGATTGCCTAGCCCCTACTGCGTCAATGTGTCCTCAAGGTCTCCAACAAATTTGAAGAAATTCTGATGGTGGGATTGTGAGATATCCCTAGCCCTAGGTCTGAGATCAAACTGTGCCCT
This sequence comes from Pinus albicaulis, assembly GCA_034641835.2. Taxonomy (NCBI): domain Eukaryota; kingdom Viridiplantae; phylum Streptophyta; class Pinopsida; order Pinales; family Pinaceae; genus Pinus; species Pinus albicaulis. The sequence goes on along the minus strand of CM076579.1, from coordinate 1,642,463,505 downwards.
GGAGTTCCCAAGGCTAGCACCTCATAGGATCAAACTAACACCTTTAAGTGAAAATTCTTGCTTTGATCCTTTCCCCTGCCTTTTTTAGGTTAAGATTACCATCGGTTGCTAAACTCCCTCCCCTTAACCTAAGTGGGGTCCACTTGGCCCTGTGTTGTCCGATTTCTTACCAAAGACAATTCATCAAAGACAACTCGGGAATCCAAGTTTTACAAGGATTTTAGGGATTGGAAAACTCCTTTACAAGTCATATTCCCTTAACCTACCCCTTAAATCCTCACAGTCTCCTAGAAAACCTTGTACCTTGCTTAAAGAGCAAGTAAGCTCAGTTACCCACCACTTCGTGGGTGATATACCTAGGAGAATTTTTTCTCCATGATGGACCTCAGTCGGCAGCCAACAGCCCTTGCAGCCTTCTTCTAGCTCGTTGTGCCATTTCTCTGCCACCTGAGCTAGCGATGTGGTCCCTCACCCACCTGTATTAATCGTATGTTTGAAGGTGGGCCTCCTGAATCTAAAGGCATGTCTTGTCATTTGGTAATTGAGTATTGAGGTTACTTATCATGGACACTTATGGGCATGGATTGATGGGGGGATTTGTCGAAAAGAGTGGTCTTAGTTTGTGCTCTTGTCCCTTTGATCTCTTTTGGATGTTACCCTCGATCTTAGTCCCATGGGATATTTTTTTATTGACCATTTGGTTCTAGGGCGGTACTACTTGGTAAACCCCAACTTTGGGTGCATGGTCCCACTCCTTTATCCGCATATATTACTCCCTTTCCACTCATTATACTCCCGTTCATCATTTCTACCACCTAGGTACACATTGTCTCTCTAGGTCCACATAGGGTCAGTGTCCCTATCGCCTTGCCCCCACCTTGGGTCAGACCTGGAATGATGCCCCAGAGGTTGAAGCAACTAAAAGAAAAAGAAAAAGCATAATTGGCCACATTTAACAGGAAATTGTAACACAAAATACAAAAGATGGTCAGGACAAAAATAATTAGCATATGGCCAAAAGTCAATACATGAGATCTACCCAATTCATGGTCATCACCCTGGTTCCATAGGCCCCAAATGAGCCTCATTTATCATTCAAGAACCCATGATTGTCCCAACCCCTGGAGGGCAATGAACCGCCCTACCTAAAAGGGGGTAATCATTGCCATATCTTACACATCGTGCTCTTGTCCTTTGAGCCCCGAGCAGTTAATTAAAGAAAATTTATAAAAGGCAAAAGGCATATAAAGAAGGGTGGAAAAATCAAGGTCGGGGCACCTCATGTACCACGATTGCTCCCTCCTACACATCATATACCCAGGTGTGGGCTTCCCCTTCTCTAGTTGCTCCTATGCCCCAAAATGTGGCCCAGGATTGCCCCTCTCATTCCATACTCCATTTCACTTATTTATCACTTACCACCTCCATTAGAGGGATGTACATTGGACATACTATCTCGTTTAAGGGTTGAAACCACTTAATAAGGTACTTGGTTAATCCCCTTTGGAGCTTGGAGACACTAGCACATACCAAAGCCCACTACGGAAGGGCATGCCACTATGAAGTGCCCATTTTGTTATCTATGTTTGTAAACTCTTTTACACGATTATTCTAATGATTGGTTGTATTGGAAGCCTAGGGGACGCATTGGATCTTATACAGGATTGCAGGTGGTTTCCATTTGGGTTTCGTTTCCCTATACACCGCCCTCTTGGCCTCCATACCACTGCAAACGCTACCTGCGCAGCACTACAAACGTTACCAATACGTTGCTCTTACAGCGCTCCTCCACGCTCCTATAGTGGTGAGCTCCCACAGCAAACCGTGCTCCTCCTCACTGTGGTTCCTCCCCACTGTGGCATCACTCCAAAGGATTTCTCCTCCTCACACTGGTGCTTGTTCACCAACATTATCTCCACCTTGGCTTCTCGGCCCTATGCAACATGCTTCTTCTCACCGATGACTCTCCCACGGCCCCGAGTGTTAGCCTCTGCATGCTACGGACTACGCAGTCCCCTCCACCGTGTTCTTTGCACCCTACTGCAACTACTCCACTGCCATCCTGCCTCCACCATGATTCCCTTGACCTCCATATATACCTTGGTCGACTCCCTCCACGCTGTCCCAATTCACCCTTAGTCTCCCATCCACCGTGGTCCCACCGTCATTACTCCATACAGCGCTCCATACTCCCTCACATAACTTGTATGACTCACACTCAGAACTTGAAGTTGTTCAATTGATGATTAAACTATTCAGTCTTGAATTGAAAAATGATGACCTTCTTGCTTTAGCATTAGAAGTAAGATCTATCATGCATGACATTAAAAACACTATTGTTGAAATAGACATACCTCTCATAGCTTATGTCAAGGCATTATATCCCACTTACTCACATTATCTTGAGTCATTGCAAGCAAGTGGAAACCTCAAGGAGATTACCTTTGACTCCCTTGAGAAGAAGTTTGTTGAGAGAGAAAAAGCTTTTGGGAAGAAGACAGCTCCTCAGTCTTCTGAAGAAGTTGTATTTCTTGCACATAGAGAGAAGAATCATGCTCAAAGTTCTTCTAGAGGAAGAGGTGGCCGAAGAGGAAGAGGAAGAAGAAATTTCAAAGGCAGGGGGGCAGACAATTTCAAGGAAGAAATTTTGATCTTCATTGCACACGTTGCAATAGAGATGGACATGATGCATCCACGTGTAAGTTGGCTTGGGAGAGAATTGAGCAGGAAAGAAATGAAGCCAAAGGTAAAACTCGTGACAAAGAGAAAGGTAAAGCATCTGAATCCGCTCATTATGTTGTGGCACATTGTAATATTGGAGTAACTGAAGACTTGTTTAATGCTTCACTTACTTCTTGGGAAAATGATTGGTTGCTTGATTCAGGAGCAACATGCCACATGACTTTTAGTAAATATTTTTTTGAAGAATTTACTAACAAGGTTGATGGAGCAGTATACTTTGTAGACAAATCAAAACTCAAGTCATCAAGGCTTGGCACAATCAGGCTCAAACTGCCTAGTCTTCCAAACTTTCTTCTTCATGAGATTCTATACCTCCTCCTGTTTAGTTTTCTTGAGTGTTGGGGTAGCATTGGATGTGCTCTAGCTCCCGAAATTTGTGGAGGGACTAGAGTACATGAGATCTCCAATACCCAAAAAGGGATTTGGGAAATTTCATCTGGTTTACGAGATAATTAATTAATTAATAATTTTAATTAAGGACCCTAAATCTAACTTCGGAAAATTAAATTATTAAAGGTAATTAATTAAAACATGTGATGAAATTTTCTTAAGTCACACGGATCAAGCTTTCTTTTAATCTTAGCCATCGATTCAAGATCTGATCATGGTTGTTGGTTTCCCAACGAGAAAAGTATAAAGGAAAGGCTTGGGGTCATTTGGAGGAGACACACAGAGGCAGAGCACTGAAGCTAAGTTGGAATTATAGGGCGTGGTTTGCTAAGAATTTCCATAAGTGTTTCAGTTGCAGAGAGAGGTAGTTTAGGCAAAGGGGATGGTCTGATCCCAATGCCTAGAATTAGCAAGAGGCAAAGAGCAACTTCCAGAGGCAGCGCAGAGAAGCAGAGACAGCAGCAACATAGAGGGCAACAGTTGCGCAGCGCAGGGGTAGCTTCAACTATGCAGTCCCTTCTGGGGCAGCGCTGGTCAATCGGGGACCCATATGGGTTATGCAGAGATCCTCAGGGGCGGCATAGGGTCTGCGTCACCCATTCTGGGGTTATGCAGCGCTCTCCAAGCCAGCGCAGAGGCTGTAGAGGCTGACGCAGGGGCTTCAGGGGCAGCATTAGGGTTTCTAGGGCCAAGATTTGGCTGAGTCTTGTAAATCCCGTTTGAGGGTGTGGATTAGTCAATGATTTGGCTTCAGAACAGCAGGTTAGCTACAGATCTATATTTTTCTCTGTCGGGTTTACCAGTGTGGTACCCAGATTTGTTGTATTCAGAAAACTACTTAATAATACAAACCCTCCAACAACCAGAAGACCGGTTTTTTTCGCATTGGGTTTTTCCGGGGACTGTTGTCCAAAAAATCTTGTGTCACTTTGTCCATGTGTGCATGTATTTTTTTTGTTTTAGATCTACTCGGTGAAAGTCAGTTATGTGTTTACTTCGATGTTAATCTGAATATTTCAGCATTAATAACTTCATAAGTAGGAGAAGTATAACCAAATCTAATAGTAGATTTCTGCATTAGTAACATTCAGAAATTTTCACATGGTATCAGAGCGATTGCAGATCTAGCAGAGTCATCAGTAGAAGACTGAAGAATCTTGCTGTAGAAAGCAGCAGAGAGAGAAGCAGCAGCAGCAGAAAGCCAAATCTAAAGGGACAATGCAGTTTTAGAGGGAGCAGAGTCACGCAGAGGCCAGGGTGACGCAGTCTTACACTGTCTCCAGCAGGCCCACGTACTTACTGCGCAGAGGCAACGCTGGGACTGTCTAATCACACAGAGGCCAACCAAGGTGACGCAGATCTGAACCTGTCTTATTCAGAAGTGCCGGAAGAAGAGCTGCAGAACTTCAGAAGGTGCTCGTGGGGTTAAATCTCTGAAGTTTTTAGAATTTAGCCTAAGCACTAGAGACAAAGAGCAGGAGGAGATCATCTTCTCAAAGGGTTTCTAGCCAAAGAAACCTACAGATTGATCAGTGTATCGAAGAGAGCTGTTTCGTTGGTTGATTTAGCAGATTTCCAAGAGAGGAAATCAGTTGTCAGAGGGAGCAGAGGGTGCTTATTTCGCCAAGGACCCTAGATCCAGATCTCTAGCATAGAGAGGAGGAGCTCCAACAGAATTTCTGAGCAGATGTCACCTCACGGACTACGTGATCAGGATAGATTGGATGGCCTGTTGAACTTTGCAATCTGGAAGGCCAAAATCCTGGTAGTCTTGGAGGCATATCATCTAAGACACCATGCAGAACATGTCATAGCCACGCCGACCGATCCAGATCTCCTGAAGAAGCATGAGGAAGTTGCGGCACATGCCAAGCGGCTCATAATGGATGGAGTTAAGGACCATATTGTTCCACATATGGCTGAGAAGAAAACAGCTAATGAGATGTGGAAGGCCTTAACAGCCCTATATGAGGGGAAGTCCATCCAGAGAAAGATGCTTTTGGAGACTCAGCTGTGGTCATTCATGATGACCAAGGGGGGAAGAGATGTAGCACTTTCTCTACAGATTACAGAAAATCAAAGATTAATTGACTGCCACAGGAGCAAAGGTGGAGGATGATGTGATGGTAAGGACTGCACTCAATGCGGTCACAGAAGAGTGGGAAACCTTTGTCCAAAGTGTCTTGGGCAGAGCAGACCTTCTCGATTGGGACAACTTGTGGGCAATCATGCGTCAAGAAGAACTCTGCCCATTCACCAAGAAGCAGTACAGCTTGAGATCCAGTAAAGTGAAGAAGGAAGATGAAGATGATGCAACCTTGGCATCAAAGAAGCAGCAAGGGAAGAAGAAGCGTGATCTGTCCAAGATCAAGTGTTTCCAATGTGGCGAACTAGGACATTTTGCCAGCAATTGTACACAGAAGAAGAAGAACAAGGAAGCTTCTACTTCCAAGGCTGTTGTGGCAGACGATGGGTCAAAAGACGATGCAGCCATGAGCGCTCATGAATCACGAAAGTGGGGCGCCATGGATCTATAGAGCAGCTACAGAATGTGGGCGAGATCTTGGAGCAGCTCATCCCTTGGATCACATCCGAGCTATGGGAGGCTTAAGACAGTAGCGAGACAAGTGGAGCAGTTGGTGCAGAGAATCATGGATGAAGCAGAGGCAGATCTGAAGGTTGGAAGGAGCAGCGCAGTGCAGATGCAACAGCAGCGTAGCAATAGCAGCGTAGGGGTTGATGTGACTTCAGCAGCGCAGAGAAGAGTTGCTTACGCAGAGCATAGCTATAGCAGCGTAGAAGGCTTCAGGAGGACAGCGCAGTGTAGCAACAGCGTGAGAGATTTTAGCACAAGGGGTTGATGTGACTTCAGCAGTGCAGAGGGAGTCTGCTTACGCAGTGTAGAGCTGTAGTTGTGCATCATCCTCCAGATAACAGCACAGATCAGCAGACAATGGAGCTTCAATGATGAGGATGCAGCCCAACTGACTTGTCTGTCAAAGATTGGGCAGGAGATTAAATTGTTTCTCTCAGCAACTAAAGATGCAGTGCAGCAAATGGCAGCATGAATGCAGCAGATTGAGAGGGAGCTGCAGTACAGATGTAGCAGTGGCGGTGGCAGCATCATGGGATGTAGTACAGAATGGCAGCAGCAGCAAAGTGATGAAGGGCAGCAAGTCCAGCATCAGTGCAGAGACCCACACCGGAGATCAATGCAGAGCTTCAGGGTGAAGCAGAGTTTGTACTAGAGCACATTCCTCGCTAAGAGGGAGTGTTGAGTTTTCTTGAGTGTTGGGGTAGCATCAAATGTGCTCTAGCTCCCAAAATTTGTGAAGGGACTAGAGTACATGAGATCTCCAATACGCAGAAAGGGATTTATGAAATTTCATCTGGTTTGGGAGATAATTAATTAATTAATAATTTTAATTAAGGACCCTAAGTCTAACTTAGAAAAATTAAATTATTAAAGGTAATTAATTAAAACATGTGATGAAATTGTCTTAAGTCAAGCGGATGAAGCTTTCTTTTAATCTTAGCCATCGATTCAAGATCTGATCATGGCCATTGGTTTCCCAACGAGAAAATTATAAAGGAAAGGCTTGGGGTCATTTGGAGGAGACACACAGAGGCAGAGCACTGAAGCTAAGCTAGAATTCTAGGGCATGGTTTGCTAAGAATTTCCAGAAGTGTTTCAACTGCAGAGCGGGGTAGTTTAGGCAAAAGGGATGGTCTGATCCTAGTGCCTAGAATCAGCAAGAGACAGAGAGCAACTTCCAGAGGCAATGCAGAGAAGCAGAGAGAGCAGCAGCAGAGAGGGCAGCAGTTGTGCAACGCAGGGGCAGCGTCAGCTACGCAGGTGCTACGCAATCCCTTCTAGGGCAACGCTGGTCCGCCGGGGACCCATCTGGGTTATGCAAAGACCCTCAGGCGCGGCGTAGGGTCTGCATCACCCATTCTGGGGTTACGCAGCCCTCTCCAGGCTAGCGCAAAGGCTGACGCAGGGGCTTCAGGGGCAGCGTTGGGGTTTCTAGGGCCAAGATATGGCTGAGTCTTGTAAATCCCGTTTGAGGGTGTGGATCAGTCAACGTTTTGGCTTTAGAACAGCAAGTTAGCTGCAGATCTATATTTTTCTCTGTCGGGTTTACTAGTGTGGTACCCAGATTTGTTGTATTCAGAAAACTACTTAATAATACAAACCCTCCAGCAGCCAGAAGACCGATTTCCCGCATTGGGTTTTTCTGGGGACTATTTTCTATAAAATCTTGTGTCACTTTGTCTACGTGTGCATGTACTTTTTTTGTTTTAGATCTGAATCGGTGAAAATTTGTTATGTGTTTACTTCGATGTTAATCTGAAGATTTCAGCATTAATAACTTGATAAGTAGGAGAAGGCTGAAGCATAACCAGATCTAACAGTAGATTTCTGCATTAGTAACATTCAAAAATTTCACACCTCCCAGAGTTGAAGAGAAACTTGTTGTCTTTGGTCCACATCCTCCAGCAAGGACACTCCATTCATATGTTTGATGGCAAGGTTGAGGTCAGAAAAGCATCAGATCGCTCACTTGTCATGACGAAGATAGAAGAAGAAAGACTGCTAAAGCTGCAAGGCACCTTTGATCGTGCACAAAACTTTGCATACAATTCTCACTATGATGAAGGTACATTTCCATCAAGTCTTTTATGGCATGCTAGATTTGAACACTGGAACTATGACAACCTTCGATTGTAGAAGAAAAATGGTGTTACTGGTTTGCCTACAATTCCTAGGAAACTTAAGCAATGTGATGTTTGTATTCTACGAGAGCATAGCAAACAGTGTTTTCATGATTCACATTCCAGAGCACATAGAAAACTTCAACTCATTCATTCAGATTTATCTGGCCCCGTGCATGTTCCTTCTGCAAATGGTAATAAATATATGATGACATTTATTGATGACTACACCAGAATGTGTTGGGTTTACTTGTTGAAGAACAAACCTGATGTTTTTCAAACATTCAAGAACTTTCATGGATGGATTGAAAATGATGCACAAAGTCATATTGGCTCTATTCGCACGGATAATGGAAAAGAATACACTTCAAATAAATTTGAAAACTATCTTTGCCAACATGGGATCAAACATCAAATAACTGTGCCTTACAATCCCCAATAGAATGGAGTAGCTGAAAGAATGAACAAGACAATTTTAAATATGGTACATTCCATGATGTTTTTCAAGAATGTAAAATTGATGTTTTGGGCTGATACAGTTCTATGTATTGTGTATATAAAGAATAGGTGTCCTTCTAATGCAATTAGAAACAAGACTCCTTATGAAATGTGGCATGGCCACATTCCTTCGGTAAAGCTTCTCAAGGTCTTTGGTTCCACCTGTTATGCCTTGATACCTAAGGAACAAAGAAACAAACTTGGTGCAAGGAATCATAAATGTATCTTTTTGGGGTATTCAAATACCTCCAAAGCATATTGTCTCTATGATGAAGATAATAAGAAGTTTTTAATATCTAGAGATGTAATATTTCTTGGATCTTCCAAGACTGACAATGTTGTTGAGCGTCATATAGATTCAGGCATGCAAAGTCATTTCAAGAATTTGATAATAAGATTCCACATCTTGAAAGGGGGATTCCTATACTGGATCAATCTGTGGAATCTTCTTCTGAAGCACTCTTTCCCCCACATGAAGCTCCAGCTACAGATGACACTTTGAGTGATGTGATTGACAGAATTGGGAGACTAAGTCTTGATTTAGCCCCAACTTAGTCAACTAAGAAGCCTGGGCCATCTCAGAAAGGTCCTCCAAAATGGCTGACAAAGACAGTTGAAAATGTTCATCTAGATAAGGTTGGAAAGACAGGAACAAGAAATTCCACCAGGCAAAATGGAGGTGATGTAGATGATTTTGATTCACTTGTTGATATGGATGTTTCTTATAATTGTGAATTGGATTTATCTTCAAATTTTGAACCAACTTCCTTCAAAGAAGTCGCTTCTCATAATGAATGGAAAGAAGCGATGCAGAAGGAATATGATGCTTTGATAAAGAATGGCACTTGGAAGTTGGTTGATCATTCATTGAGAACCAAACCAATTGACTGCAAGTGGATCTACAAGAACAAGTATAAAGTTGATGGCTCACTTGACAAGCACAAAGCCAAGCTTGTGACAAAATGTTTTACAGAGAACGAAGGGGTCAATTATGACGAGACTTTTTTCCCCACATCAAAATGGGCTACCATCCGGACACTCTCTGCCTTGGCAACTCGAGAAGGGTTGGAAAGTCCATCAGATGGATGTAAAAATTGCTTTCTTGAATTGAGATCTGAAAGAAAATGTTTTTATATCCCAGCCAGAAGGATTTGTTGTGAAGGGCCAAGAACACAAAGTATGCAAACTTGTAAAATCCTTGTATGGCCTGAAGCAAGCACCGCGAGCCTAGTATGAGAAGTTAACTAGGCATCTTCTGAAACTCAACTTCAAACCTTATGATCTTGATGATGCAACTTTGTTTGTCAAGAAAGTTGTGTAATATTCCAAAATAGAAAAGACAGGAATATAGAACAAATGCATCAATCCAAAAAAAACAAAACAAGTATATAGCACTAAGATCTGGAAAATGCCGGAAATATGCTACAACTGAAATTTACATCAAGACATTATAACTATGAGCAGAAACAGTTGAGTCATATCATTATAAACAACAGCAAACATGAATGTACACAGTGCTCCAAAAGGAATGCACTCAAGCCACAAGATGGCTAAAATACACTAAAGAAACCAAGCACTGGAAATTGTATTGCTATTGCCACTGCTGTTGGAAACTATTGCTACTGAGGAGAAGAACCATGTGCGGAAGGCTGCTAGATTGCTCAGAATAATCCGAGATTTTAACCACAGATTCTACTCAAAAAACCCAGAAATGGTTTGGCTAGATTTTAACTTTGGATTTTCGACCCTTTTTGGGTTGCCCACTGCAACAGCTCACTAAAATAATGCAGTCATGGAATGGAACTGCGCTGTAGGGGATAAAATACTATGGCCCGATGCCAAATGTGTCAATAAAGCTTTAGGGCCTTCTTTACTAGCCTGCCAAGAGAAAGGAACCTCCCTCCAATGAGATCTAACACAGAAATCTCCCAAATCAAACCTCCACAACTTCTGCCCTGCAACACAACACAACCTCTCAACAGAAAACTGCATTGTACATTAAGACTGAAGCTTTGGCCAAATGCCTAATAGTGGAATGTAGTGCAAAATTCTTTCAAGAGCTACTCAATGAAAGAGGTGGGATTCCCGATCAGGAACACCCAGTGCTAAACAACACTTGCAATCTTAGCTAAACAGCCAAAGAAAGCTATATGTCTAAACAGACCATATATTCAAAAATATCATATACTTCAACATATCAAATATGGTTGTCATCATCTGCCTTATATAAGAAATGAGCTTTCTAACCCTAAGCCCCATTCATTTATGACACTACTTCCATGCAATGTGTCTCCATCTAAAACTACGTTGTCCCTCATTGAATGCCACTACTCCATGACAGCGTTGTTGATTTGGTCAAAGTTGACCCAATCAAGGTGTTCCAGCCCCTTTTCACACCTAAGGGTGCTCAATTAAGCTACCAAGATGTCTTCTTTTCACATTGGCACTGTTATTCATTATTAAGGAGATTTATGGATCTCCATTATCCTCTTATTCATTAAACAAGAAAGAAAAACAAAAATTAATATTCCAACTAGCTCATGGCTAATTTAGGAATATTACAATCCTCCCCTCCCAAGTGTTGCTTGTCCCCAAGCAATTGCAAGGACAGAACTGAAAATGCGGGTAACCTTTATTCCCATATGGAGCTCCAATCTCCAAGCTATCATCCATACAAAATGAATCACCCTCCAGAGTGGTAATTCATAGAAAAACCCTCCCATCTGCTTATGAGAGGCACCTCCCAAGTGCTCAAGTTACCCAAATGGCTTATCCCATAAGGAAACAAGAAACCCAATGTCGCAATCATGGATGGTCCAATGCTCTTCCAGAAATATGAAACATAAGAACCATGGAGAATCTCTCTCCCAAAGGGCACATCCAATCCTTCCATCCTCCCTCCACTCATTCCCATAAAAAGAATAAGGACATCATCAATATATGGGATCAAAACTAGTGATACATAAACAACCAAATGCAATAATGGAGGTGGATCATAGTCCCACATATGGAACCGGTGCAGTATATCTCCTGACTGCATCAGATAATGGTATGGTAAGTGGTTTCCCCTCCACTTACTTGCTGCCATATCCTTTTCACATGTTTTGAAAATGTGAGAAATGTTTGGTGCCTTTGGTGTACACCCAGAATGATATATCATCTCCATATATCCTCCGAGGGAGTGGCCATGCTCAACATAGTTTATGGCCCAAAGTTGGCCATGAAGTTTGTAAGGAAGAATGCTCCTTCTTGGAGCAATGGCCTACACATATAAGGTTAAGGAATGCACAAATTCATTATATAAATCATTATGCAACCAAACATGATCCTTACAATATGCTTTGCTCATACAAATGTAGTGGCTCATAGATAAATCCCCTCTCATTCCCAAAGAGGAAAGAGGTGGTTGTGATAACTCCCCCCAAGAGTTATGTATCTCCTCCATCTCCACATGATCCATGCATCTCCTCAAATATTGATATATCTCCTTTTCAAAGCCTCCCCAAGTGTACCTCTCCATGATGGTGTGTTATGCTCTCACAGAATAAGTGTGGCTGAAGAGAAAATCTTCATGAGCTGCTTGTAGTAACTTCTCCTTGAGCTTGGAATCTCTAGATAAGAAGATCCTACCATGATAGTAGATGACCTCATCTCTAACTGAATATCCCTCCTCATGTAGTTGGTCATTAAGTATCATACAAGTAAAAAGATCCTTGGAATAATCCACCAACAGCTTGGATTTCCAATATGGATCTATCTTCCACAGTGACAACGTTGATGATCTGTCATAGAAAGCATATGTCATGTATTTTTCCTCCTCTTTGACATCTCCCATGCCAAAGTGACATATTGGAAGGTTGTTATCCTCCCTCTGTTGCTCCTTTCTCAACGCAATATCGTAGATGAGAGTGGGTAATAATGATGTTGGGAGAATGTCTCCCTCCTCCTTGAGTCTACCCAAGACTCTCAGCGTTGTACCATGACATCACAATGCTCCTATTCCTCCTGGATCTATGAATGGTGAATCATGATGTGAGACATGCCTCATCATCTCCTAATCTGGTGGCCTCCCAGGTGGAATGCCTCCATGCAAAGAGACATCAATATCAAGAGTAGACTGCATATATGAGTGGATTGCTTTGTCCTTGCTCTCACTGCGCAAATCAGTCTACCTCTTTTGTGCATCAACCTTCTGAAATAGATAGGGGTGTATGCTCTTAATCGTATGATGTTGGCCATCCTCCTGAGTCCCTACCTTCGCCTTTCATCTGCAAGGTCTCACAATCTATCAATAATGGCACATGTTGTTCATGGATTGTGCCTTGATCTCCACATATGAGATCCTTTGGAACTTTGCAATGATACAAGAACTCCTCTCATTGGAGCAATTGCTCCATCTACCTCTCCATGAGGTACTAGATCTGCTCCTGATGTGACAGCGTTGATACCTCTAGCCTGCTCTTCCCCTTCATCATGAATGGAGGTTACCTCATCATCATTAAGAGGCTCCTTGTTTTGATCCTCTTTTGAAAAAGAGATCTCCATGTCTTCCTTTTGAGAAGAGAGCTCTTCCTGAAGTGGGGATCTTGCCTCTAGAAAGGTATTCTGCAAGTTTTTAACCCCCTCAATAGCATTCTGGAATGGAGTTGGGTTTATGGATCCTTCCAAGATGCAGCGCTGCTACTCTAAGGGCTTCATCTTGTGAAACTTGGTGTTGCTGCAAATAGGTGTCTAGCTCCTTCACCCAAGCACTTGCTGCACATTTAGGTGACCCATCAAAAGTAGATAGAAAGAATCTACCCAAATCATGCTACTTGCACCACTTGCTTCTATTGTGATTGCTAGGTCTTCTATTCTCCTTGATCTTGCAAAACCCTTGGAAGTTTAGATGATCTTTGAACCTCTGAGATTGAGATTCATACTCTTGAAGATAGTCACCAAGAGTCTCCTCCTTTGGTACATCTCCTTCCTCCATCTCTCTTGCTATGAACATAGGCATGGTAGAGCATTGTAGATCTGATTGTGTGGCTGAATGTTCACACCCATAATATGAAGAACTGGAGCTTTCTTCATGTGTAAATCTTCTTGTGGGATCTTCATGTCTTTCCCTCCTCATTCCCTTGATTTCTCTGTTAAGCTCATGTGTAGTTTGCAGCAGAAGTTCTGAAAACTTCTTTCCCTACATTTCTCCAAATAATGGAGACTTGCCTTTCTCTCTTCTATAAACCTTCTCTTTTCTGTGAGAAGCTTCTTCTTCTTCCGATAACATAGATGCAATGTCTTCACAGGCTGAGCCAAGATTATGCTCTGATACCACTGTAATATTCCAAAATGGAAAAGACAGGAATATAGAACAAATGCAGCATTCCAAATAAAGCAAAACAAGAATATAGCACTAAGATCTGGAAAATGTCGGAAATATGTTGCAACTAAAATTTACATCAAGATATTATAACTATGCGCAGAAACAGCTGAGTCATATCATTATAAAAAACAGCAAACATGAATGTACACAGTGCTCCAAAAGGAATGCACTCAAGCCACAAGATGGTTGAAATACACTAAAGAAACCAAGCACTGGAAATGTTGTACTGCTACTGCTGTTGTTGCTGGAAACTGTTGCTACTGAGGAGAAGAACCATGTGCGGAAGGCTGCTAGATTGCTCAGAATAATCCGGGATTTTCACCACAGATTCTACTCAAAAAACCCAGAAAAACACAGAAATGGTTTGCCCAGATTTTAAATTTGGATTTTTGGCCCTTTTTGGGTTGCCCACTGCAACAACTCGCTAAAATAACATAGTCATGGACTGGAACTGCACTGTAGGGGATAAAAATATTATGGCCTGATGCCAAATGTGTCAATAAAGCTCTAAGGCCTTCTTTACTAGCCTCCCAAGAGAAAGGAACCTCCCTCCAATGAGATCTAGCTCAGAAATCTCCCAAATCAAACCTCCACAACTTCTGCCATACAACACAACACAACCTCTCAACAGAAAACTGCGTTGTACATTAAGACTGAAGCTTTGGCCAAATGCCTGATAGTGGAATGTAGTGCAAAACCCTTTCAAGAGCTACTCAATGAAAGAGATGGGATTCCCGATCAAGAACACCAAGTGCTAAACAGCACTTGCAATCTTAGCTAAACAGCCAAAGAAAGCTATATGATTATGCTCTAATTCCATCTATAATATTCCCAAATGGGAAAGCAGCAATATTTTAACACAATAATGGAGATAGCAGTGAACAAATCAATACACCATGATATGAGACAAATGTATAGCCATCTTATTAAACATATCAGCAAATAATAAGCACAATATCTTGAGGATCAAGTCACTCAAGCAATACAAAACAAGCCTCCTCTAAGCAAATATGTCAATACATGAGAAAAACACTGCTATACAAATGCCATGAGCCATGACAGCGCAGTTTTAGGGTATAAACTACTACAGCAAGATATAATAAGATGGATCTGTTGTTATATAGCTCAAACAATGCCGGGAGTGAAGATCTAGGCTCCCAAACACATTTCCAAGACAACCCAGGAAGGGTTTCCGGAAATACCAAAAAGTACAAAATGTTGGAATGCAGCCCTAGGGCTTAATAGCATCTGCAACTAAATAACTGGATGGAGATGGCTGAAAATGATATCTAAATGAATAGATCTCCTCCAATAGATCCTTCAAGTGAAAGGTTGATCCCAACACTGAAGATCTCACCCTCCAAAACAAGCACTGAAACCTCCACTGCAAATGCTCACTAAAATAACGCAGTCAAAGAGGGAATCTGCGTTGTAGATGATGGGAATAGGTTGGCTTGGTGCCAAGATGTGAAAGAAAGCTCAAGAACCTCCTTTGTTGATCGCCCAATGAGAAGAATGCTTCCTCCCCTGAGAAACTAGCTAAGAAAGTGGGTTTCTCAACCCTCCACTACAACACCCTACAACACAATACAATTCTGAACAGACACTGCACTATAGCTAAAGACTAAAGCTTGGCCAGAATGCCGGAACGTGGAAATGATAGTGCAATACTCTTCCTAGAGGCTACCTCAAGGGAAGAGGTGGGATTCCCGCTCGAGAACACCTGTGCTAAACAGCACTGCAAGCTCAACTAAATAGCTGAAGGATGCAAGAAATCATACAGACCACAAAATCAATAATCAATAACATGCCCCTCTATGGCTGCCTTGCCCTCCTTATAAACAATGTGAGCCTTCTCACCTTAGGTCCCACTCATTAGGGTTTCTACTATCATGGAGACTTCCTCCCATTCACACTGCATTGTCTCTCATTGATGATCCACTCCCTCCATACCAGCGCTGTTGATTTGGTCAAGCTTGACCTTGTCCACATGCATTAGCCCCTGTTCACACATGACAGTGCTTTATCCAGCTATGAAGATGATCCCTTTTCACATTCAGAGAGATTTTATTCCTACTAAAGAGATTTATGGGTCTCCCTACCCATTTATTCATCTAACCAAATGACAAGAGCAAAATTAATATTCCAATTAGCTGCATGCTAAATTAGGAATATTAAAGTCCTCCCCTCCCAAATGTTGCTTGTCCTCGAGCAACTGCAAGGATAGAACCGAAGAGCCTTCTCTCCTCCTCCTGTAGCATCCTCATATGATAAACTCCTACAAGGAACAAGATACTATCTCATGTAGAAATTTGATAACCCACTCCAGTTTTCAGTTTCTCCTTATTTCTCCCATATAGTTAAAATGTCCATTCCCATAACCATACATTCAACAAGCTAGAAAAATAAATATTTTCTAAAAACACAAATTCTGGAAATTTCAAAGTGCTAGAAATTGCAGAAATAAAAACATAGAAATATTCTCAGCCACACACAGAAATTTGACACACTGATTTTTTGTCAATATGACCCTGGAAAAACCCCCTACAACTCTTGGGAAAAACCAATTCGAAAGCTCCTCTTTATTTTCTTAATATTGTTTTTACAGTGAACAGAAAAACACAGTAAAAAATTCCAGCAACCAAATTACAGACTTGTCTCGATTTTCGTGCTTGCACCTCGCCTCGGAAATTGTGCCGAATCAGCAACTTACAAAAGAGAAATTATTACAACATTAATGACAACAATAAATGCTATACAGCCACCTCGAAAAACGTGTTGGAATCAGTTGTACGAAACTGTATCTACTGTATGGATTTGTATAGTAGCCCTCCTCGAAATTCGTGCCCAAAAACAGCCTTGAAATCAACGCTAAAGCTGTTGTCCTTTTTCTCGATTTTTGTGCCGAAAAATCAACAACACTTCTCCTCGATTTCTGTGCCCATATTTCTGCCTCAAACTTCGTGCTTAATGTTGCTCCCCTCTTCCTCGATTTTCATGCCTCCCTTTCTTGGAAACAGTGCCTCTCTCCTGCTGTACGGATTTCAGCCTTGGGATTTGTGCCAATAACCCTGCTGTACGAATTTGTTGAATTTTCCTTGCTGCTACCCTCCTCCTTCTCACTGCTAAAAAAATCTCCTTGCTTTCTTCTCCTCCTCTCTCAATCTGCTCATGAAAGACTGAATGATCTTTTCCCTCTTTTCCTCCTTTAACCTAACCCTAAGTGACTTTTGGGGAATCCCTAAATCCAATGGCTGAGATAGCTTTAGATCTAGGGCTGAGATTAAATGTGCATTTAAATCTCACTTTCTATTTTTTAAATCACCCCACTTTAATAAAGGCCCTCTTAGTCATTTATTTCCAAAGTCACTTTTCACTTTCTAATTTCACATTGACTTTATTAAAGTCACTTTAAAATTAGACTTAGTAACTCTATCACTTAAAGTCACTTTTAAATTAGATTTGACTTTATAACTTATAAAGTCACTTTAGGAGAAAAAGTTAAATTCTTTTGGACACTTTTCCCTAGGCCAAAAATCAAATCCTTAGGGAACCACCTGTCCTCTGGTAACCAAATTTCAACACTCCCTCTTACCGAAGAAGGTGTTCCTCACCACACCCATCTTGTCTCTGAAGTAGACATGCTTGCCCCATGATAAGGGTTTGGTAAATATATCTGCTACCTAGTCATCTGTGGGAATATACTCAAGCTTCACAGCTCCCTTCTGAACATAGTCTCTGATGAAATGTCATCTGATGCCGATATGCTTTGACCTGTCATGAAATACTGGATTCTCCGTGAGTTTAATGCAACTCTGATTATCATAGTAAATGACTGAAGGTCTCAACAGTTGACCAAATAATCCAAACAACATCTTGCGAAGCCATATGGCCTCACAACTAGCTAAACTAGCTGCCATGTACTCTGCTTCCGCTGAACTCAATGCTACTGACTGCTGCTTTCTGCTGAACCATGACACCACTGCCAAACCCAACCCAAAACAGCACCCTGAAGTGCTCTTCCTATCAGAAGCACAACCTACCCAATCTGTAAATTTCTGTAGATGTTCTATGCTTGATGCAACTTTACTTTCACTACAGCAATCACATAAACAATCAAGTAAAATGCTAATAGAACATACCAGCAGATCAACAGAAGACAAACCAAAAACAAATAAATGTGATGGTGCGTTACGGCGGTCAACAGGATGCTTCAACCAGCAAAGTCTCCTTGGTCAGCCAACCCAGTATGTGTCACAATAGCCCTCAAAATAGCCACACGGTCAACTCAAAGTCAACCCCAGAAAAGTCAACGCAAAACAACAGCAATTAAAAGTCGCCACATCTCGGTCTTCGGTCAACCTTTGACTTCGGTTCTTGTGCCAAAATGTACGGCCTACATAAATTGAAGTCTGCACCAAAAATCAACTCCTTTGGACCATGCGTTGACCAAAGTCAACGCTGGTCAAACCTGCGTGGAAACCCTAGCTGCAGCAGAATTCTCTTCATCCTTCTTTCCCACGTGTGAACCGAAAACTACTTCCAAGGAGCTCGAACCAATCAGAAGAGAGATGATGTGTGAGGATGAGATGAGTGAAATGTCCTCCAACGTTGACTTTATTTATATCAATCACTGAGAGTGTGGGACACATTTGCTGGGGGTGTAAAACCTTAAGGCCGACCTGCACATATTTTGAAAGTATTAAAAATAAATTCAAAATAAATGTTCTGCTCATCAGATCAAGATGATCTTTAGATCAATCTTGCACCTCTCCGAAAGAGGAACCCAATAAAAATATTGGTGTCTTCATCTGAGCATCACAACATGGAGTTTGGACCTAGTTGTCCAATTTTAACACTCCCTCTCAACTAGGGAGAACTCCATCCACCTGTGCAATCAAACATCGCGCCATCATGCCACCGTAACTTGCTTTGTTGGCCTCTTTATTTCAGAACAAAAGTGGGTCAGTCACAAAGACATCATTCCCGGCTGACAAATTCAACCCAGAGGTCTGAAACCTCTATAGGACTCACAAAGAGTCTCATACCAACCCGAAGTTGGTTTACCTGACCCGAAGTCAGTTGGAGGTCCGAAACCTCACTATACTTGATCCCAGATAAAGTGGTTGGACTGTGCTATCCTATATAGAGTACGGCAATCTCTAATGCGTCCATCAGTCTTTGCTACTAGTCTCTAGCTTTTCCCACCTCATTGGCCAAATGAGAGATACTTCCCATGAGCCCTGAACTCAATGGGTGGGATGCATACGGGGCACAGATAATAAGAGGTGAACCAACTCAGTAATCACAACGGTGGGGCCCAAGCACACCAACAAGGTTCGGCAAGCCTAGCCCTGTGGTTGCTTATAGCTCCGAGAAGCTATCCCCAAAGCCCCCCAGACCTCCCAGAGCTCATCGTCCAACAGGACCCACATCATAGGGTCATTCCACGATACCAAGACTCTCACGAAAGGTTAGGAACTTGACCTTCCCCAGGGGCTTTGTGAGAATATCCACGACCTGCTCATCAGTTCCTATATGATCGAGCCTTACGGTGTCGCTGTACCATACCTCGGATAAAGTGGTACCTGATATCAATATGCTTGGATCGATCGTGGAACACTGGATTCTCGGACAAGCAAATCCCACTCTGGTTATCACAGAGTATCACGGTGGTATCTAGCACATGTCCGAACAGCTCACTAAAGAGCTTTCGCAACCAAACTGCTTCACAACAGGCCATCCTCGTTGCTCCCAATGGCTATTTCTCCAATGGAGAATACCATCCTCCCAAATCAGATTTCTATCTTTGCATTTCATGGGATGTTGAAATGCAATCTCCCGAAGATCTCCAAATGAAGACCACTCCTCAACGACCATGTTGAATCCAAAAGGATCCAAGTATGTTGAAGGCAAAATCTTCTCAGTAAGTTGTGAAATGCTCATCAAGAAAGATCCATCATAACAATGGAAGATAAGATGTCTCTCATCAACCATCTGCCTATCCCCTGCTACACATGTAAAATAGTCATTGGAATGCTCCAATAATGGTTGGGCCCCCAACTCATCACTGTTGCTCAATGACAGCGCTGCTGATCTCCATGATGGTGCATCTACTGTCTTAAGATCATGCTCAATGTTGAACACATAGTTCTGCATTGCATTGTTTAGGACAACACTCATCCTATCCTCCAAAATCTACACTCCAACCCCAAGAGTTGTGTGCAGCTCAATAATGAATAACCAGGATGACTGTATATCTCTTCCTTGAACAAATCAAGGGTCCTCAGCGCAGTGATAATCTGCTACTCCAAATCAGCAGTGTGCTTTGACCCTAGGTCATGCATTTGCCATGATAGCATGTTTCCATAATCCTCCATATGATGTGTTGTAATAATAGGAAATGGAAATATGTGCATACCTTGGTAAAGCTTTGGAACATCTTGTACTGCTACAAGGGTTCCTTCCTCTGGTGTGATGACTTCCCCAACTACTAATGATGATGGTTGCTCCTCTATGGCTGCATCAGCGCTGGTACAAGTCTCCTCCTCCTCATGCATCTCCAAAATAGTGCATGGGACTCTAAATGTCAAGGGATCAAGACCACTTTGCAAAGGTGCAAGTGTTCTTTCTCCTTATGCAAGTGCTCCTGCAGCAAATGGTGGTGGAAGTTCCTTCTCCTCTGATTTCTTCTTGTCAAACTTCTTGATCAACCTTTGAGTAAAATCTGCATATGCAGTCACTCTTGCATGACTCAAATGGCTGAACCACCAGATTTTTGCTTCACCCTCGAGGTGCAGCGCTGCAATCTCAATAGCTTCTCTTTCTACTACTAGATGTAGTAGGAAGAATGCATCCAACTTCATTCCCCAAGCCTTTGTTGTGCGAGTGGATGACCCATAAAATGTAGACAATAGAAATCTATTGTGCTTTCTCCTTCCATAGCTGCAAGGGATCCTTTCTTCTTTAAGCTGTATGAACTGTGGGAGAGTTAGATTCTCCTTAGAAGCTCTTGATTGAGATCTGTATTCTGCAAGATACTCACTTGGAATCTCATGATCTAAGTGTCCTCCATCTCCATGCCTTTTATCTTCTTCTTCAAAATACAAGGGCATAGTATATTCTTTTGGAGCTCTATGCAATACCAGTTCTTTCTTCTGTTGATAGGAAGTATATGGACCTTCCTCATCTTGAAATCCTCTAGAGGTCTCATTGCATCTTTCCTCTTTTGTCTGCTTAGCCTCCTTGGAGAGGCTCTTCATAGATCTGAAAAGTGATGAGACAAAGCTCATTCCTTCCATCATCTTAGATCTCTTCTTCTTCTTATAGCATATTGGCTGAAACTCACAGGCTGAGCCAAGATTATGCTCTAATACCACTGTAATATTCCCGATGGGAAAGCAGCAATATTTGAACACAATAATGGAGATGGCAGTGAACAAATCAATACACCATGATATGAGACAAATGTACAGCCATCTTATTAAACATATCAGCAAATAATAGGCACAAGATCTTGAGGATCAAGTCACTCAAGCAATACAAAACAAGCCTCCTTTAAGCAAATATGTCAATACATGAGAAAAACACTGCTATACAAATGCCATGAGCCATGACAACGTAGTTTTAGGGTATAAACTGCTACAGCAAGATATAACAAGATGGATCTGCTGTTATATAGCTCAAACAAGCCGAGAGTGAAGATCTAGGCTCCCAAACACATTTCCAAGACAACCCAGAAAGGATTTCCGGAAATACCAAAAAGTACAAAATGCCGGAATGCAACCCTAGGGCTGAATAGCAGCTGCAACTAAATAACTAGATGGGGATGGCTGAAAATGATATCTAAATGAATAGATCTCCTCCAATAGATCCTTCAAGTGAAAGGTTGATCCCAACACTGAAGATCTCACCCTCCAAAACAAGCATTGAAACCTTCATTGCAAATGCTCACTAAAATAACGCAGTCAAAGAGGGAATCTGCGCTATAGATGATGGGAATAGGTTGGCCTGGTGCCAAGATGTGAAAGAAAACTCAAGAACCTCATTTGTTGATCTCCCAATGAGAAGAATGCTTCCTCCCTTGAGAAACTAGCTAAGAAAGTGGGTTTCTCAACCCTCCACTGCAACACCCTACAACACAACACAATTCTGAACAAACACTGCACTATAGCTGAAGACTGAAGCTTGGCCAGAATGCCGAAATGTGGAAATGATAGTACAATACTCTTCCTAGAGGCTACCTCAAGGGAAGAGGTGGGATTCCCGCTCGAGAACACCCTGTGCTAAACAGTACTGCAAGCTCAACTAAACAGCTGAAGGATGCAAGAAGTCATACAGACCACAAAATCAATAATCAATAGCATGCCCCTCTATGGCTGCCTTGCCCTCCTTATAAACAATGTGAGCCTTCTCACCTTGGGTCCCACTCATTAGGGTTTCTACTATCATGGAGACTTCCTCCCATTCACACTGCGTTGTCTCTCATTGATGATCCACTCCCTCCATACCAACGTTGTTGATTCGGTCAAACTTGACCTTGTCCACATGCATTAGCCCCTGTTCACACATGAGAGTGCTTTATCCAGCTATGAAGATGATCCCTTTTCACATTAAGAGAGATTTTATTCCTACTAAAGAGATTTATGGGTCTCCCTACACATTTATTCATCTAACCAAATGACAAGAGCAAAATTAGTATTCCAATTAGCTGCCTGCTAAATTAGGAATATTACAGCTGGGATTTCCAATATGGATCTATCCTCCACAGTGACAACACTGATGATCTGTCAATGAAAGCATATGTCATGTATTTGTCCCATGCCAAAGTGACATATTGGAGGGTTGTTATCCTCCCTCTGTTGCTCCTTTCTCAGCGCAATATCTGATATGAGAGTGGGTAATGATGAATTTGGGAGAATGTCTCCCTCCTCCTTGAGTCTACCCAAGACTCTCAGCGTTGTACCATGACCTCCCAATGCTCCCATTCCTCCTGGATCTATGAATGGTGAATCATGATGTGAGACATGCCTCATCATCTCCTAATCTGGTGGCCTCCCAGGTGGAATGCCTCCGTGCAAAGGACATCAATATCAAGAGTAGACTGCATATATGAGTGGACTGCTTTGTCCTTGCTCTCACTGCGCAAATCAATCTGCCTCTTTTGTGCATCAAACTTCTGAAATAGATAGGGGTGTGTGCTCCTAATCATATGATGCTGGCCATCCTCCCTACCTTCTCCTTTCATCTGCAAGGTCTCACAATCTATCAATAATGGCACATGTTGTTCATGGATTGTGCCTTGATCTCCACATATGAGATCCTTTGGAACTTCTTGCAATGATACAAGAACTCCTCTCATTGGAGCAATTGCTCCATCTACCTCTCCATGAGGTACTAGATCTGCTCCTGATGTGACGGCGCTGTTACCTCCAGCCTGCTCTTCCCCTTCATCATGAATGGAGGTTACCTCACCATCATTAAGAGGTTCCTTGTCTTGATCCTCTTTTGAAAAAGAGATCTCCATGTCTTCCTTTTGAGAAGAGAGCTTATCCTAAAGTGGAGATCTTGCCTCTAGAAAGGTATTCTGCAAGTTTTTAACCCCCTCAATAGCATTCTGGAATGGAGTTGGGTTTATGGATCCTTCCAACTCATGCAAAGGTTTTGTTTTTTTAGGCTTGGCTAGCTCAACCAAGGAAGTTTCAGAATGTTTTACATCAAATCTTTTCACTAACCTCCTAGTGAAATTTGCATAAGTAGATAAATTTACATGATTCAAGGAAGAAGTTTCATAAAACCACCAATCATAAGCTTTACCTTCAAGATGCAGCGCTGCTACTCTAAGGTCTTCATCTTCTGAAACTTGGTGCTGCTGCAAATATGTGTCTAGCTCCTTCACCCAAGCCCTTGCTGTACATTTAGGTGACTCATCAAAAGTAGATAGAAAGAATCTACCCAAATCATGTTGCTTGCACCACTTGCTTCTATTGTGATTGCTAGGTCTTCTATTCTCCTTGATCTTGCAAAATCCTTGGAAGTTTAGATGATCTTTGAACCTCTAAGATTGAGATTCATACTCTTGAAGATAGTCACCAAGGGTCTCCTCCTTTGGTACATCTCCTTCCTCCATCTCTCTTGCTATGAACATAGGCATGGTAAAGCGTTGTAGATCTAATTGTGTGGCTGAATGCTCACACCCATAATATGAAGAACTGGAGCTTTCTTCATGTATAAATCTTCTTGTGGGATTTTCATGTCTTTCCCTTCTCATTCCCTTGATTTCTCTGTTAAGCTCATGCATAGTTTGGAGAAGAAGTTCTGAAAAACTTCTTTCCCTCCATTTCTCCAAATAATGGAGACTTGTCTTTGTCTCTTCTGTAAGCCATCTCTTTTCTGTGAGAAGCTTCTTCTTCTTTTGATAACATAGATGCAATGTCTTCACAGGCTGAGCCAAGATTATGCTCTGATACCACTGTAATATTCCAAAATAGAAAAGACAAAAATATAGAACAAATGCAGCATTCCAAATAAAGCAAAACAAGAATATAGCACTAAGATCTGGAAAATGCCGGAAATATGCTGCAACTGAAATTTACATCAAGACATTATAACTATGAGCAGAAACAGCTGAGTCATATCACTATAAACAACAGCAAACATGAATGTACACAGTGCTCCAAAAGGAATGCACTCAAGCCACAAGATGGCTGAAATACACTAAAGAAACCAAGCACTGGAAATGTTGTATTGCTACTGCTGCTGCTGCTGGAAACTGTTGCTACTGAAGAGAAGAACCATGTGCGGAAGGCTGCTTGAGTGCTCAGAATAATATGGGATTTTAACCACGGATTCTACTCAAAAACCCATAAAAACCCAGAAATGGTTTGGCCAGATTTTAACTTTGGATTTTCGGCCCTTTTTGGGTTGCCCACTGCAACAACTCACTAAAATAACGCAGTTATGGACCGGAATTGCGCTGTAGGGGATAAAAATACTATGGCCTGATGCCAAATGTGTCAATAAAGCTCTAGGACCTTCTTTACTAGCCTCCCAAGAGAAAGGAACCTCCCTCCAATGAGATCTAGCTCAGAAATCTCCCAAATCAAACCTCCACAACTTCTGTCCTGCAACACAACACAACCTCTCAACAAAAAACTGCGTTGTACATTAAGACTAAAGCTTTGGCCAAATGCCTAATAGTGGAATCTAGTGCAAAACTCTTTCAAGAGCTACTCAATGAAAGAGGTGGGACTCTCGATCAGGAACTGTAATATCCCGTTTCGAGGATATCTCTAAAACACGGCAAACTCCAACTAGAGATAGACTGGGAGGGCATTTACCGAATATTTCGCCTCTAAAAAGAGGACGAGATCCGAAGGCTACCTGGCCCTTTCCAAACTCTGTCTAAGAGTGAAAGATAAACGCACCAAGTGGTATAGAACTAGAACGCTCAAAAGTAATAATAGAAATAGAAAGAGAATACGGCAACTACGGCAACTCAACCAGAAAACATAGAGAGAAAATGTTGAGCCATTTTATTAATTTGAGAAATGTAATGAAGTACAAGAGGCGATCTTGCCCAAAGCAAGTAAGAAAACACTCTCAGAAAAGACAAGAAATGGCTGCTCTATGAACTGCGTCCCAGCTGCTGGAAAAATGTCGTGTAGCTGCTACTGCTGGAATGGACTGAAGATTAGGGGCTGATCCCCGTGCTGGAATGAGCTGAAAATCGGCAAATCTCCTCTCCTCAACAACCCAGACAAGATCCAAAAACCATTCCAAGAATGGCCAACCCCAGAAATCACCAGAAACTGCCTCCCCAATGAATTACGCTGGCCTCCAAGGTACAGTGCAGTGGCTGGATAGAAACAGCTGAAATACTGCCACAAACTCCGCCAAAAACCTCTGACGGGCAAAGGCTGACCCTCTGCTCAAAATCCCGGCGAAATTACCTGCAGAAACCCCAAACCGAAGCTCCTTCACAATGGACTGCGTCCTCTCTCCCAGTGACTGCGCAGTCTCTATAAGCGTCGGCTCCGCAACAAACCCAAACAATGAAATGGCTCACAAAATACTGGAAAATAAACCTTGCCCGAGCAGGCACTCGAAGTCCCCTGGGGCTAAGGGCGAGATCTCCGACTGGAGACACTCAATGCACTAAACAGTGCTGCAGACAGGCTAAACAGCCAGCATGCTCAAGAAGACAAAAGTCTCACTCCAAAATCATCAACTCAAGAATGATCCAAATGGGGAGGCTCCTCCATCTTTTATAGCATTGGTTTCCCTCCAAAACCCAACGTAGCCTCTCTCTCCTCCACATACTCATCCTTATCTGCGCATAAGCTTCTAGAGTGTACGTAGGCCCCCCTCCTCTACGTGGTGTTTGGCCCCCTTGACTCCCCCTTGAGTCACAACGTTGTGCTACTAGGTGGATGTCTTATTCTACTAAAGTGAGTTAGACCCTCTTTGCTCACTTTTTATTTATTTACAAACCATAGACGGCAAAACTATACAAAATCGAATATTCCAATTAGCTGTCGCTAATTAGGAATATTACAGGAACACCCAGTGCTAAACAGCACTTGCGATCTTAGCTAAACAGCCAAAGAAAGCTATATGTCTAGACTCTAAACAGACCATATATTCAGAAATATCATATACATCAACATATCAAATATGGCTGCCATCCTTTTCCTTATATAAGAAATGAGCTTTCTAACCCTAAGCCCCATTCATTTATGACACTACTTCCATGCAATGTGTCTCCATCTAAAACTGCGTTGTCCCTCATTGAATGCCACTACTCCATGACAGCGTTGTTGATTTGTTCAAAGTTGACCCAATCAAGGTGTTCCAACCCCTTTTCACACCTAAGAGTGCTCAATTAAGCTGCCAAGATGTCTTCTTTTCACATTGGCACTAATTTATTCATTATTAAGGAGATTTATGGATCTCCATTATCCTCTTATTCATTAAACAAGAAAGAAAAACAAAAATTATTATTCCAACTAGCTCATGCTAATTTAGGAATATTACAAGTTGGAAAAACATTTGTATATCTTGTGGTGCATGTAGATGATCTTTTGATGACAGGGAACAATGAGAGCTACATTGCATCCATAAATAAGGAATTGAAGGTTTTGAATTGACTGACTTGGGCTATGTTCACTACTATCTTGGTATTGAATTAACTCAACATCCTAAGTTTATATTCCTCTCTCAGAAGAAGTACATTGGAGATCTATTGAACAGGTTTGGCATGGCTGAGTGCAATCACTTGACTACTCTAATGGAATAGAACTTGAAGCTCACATCCATTGAAGGAGAAGAATTTGAGGATGCAACAAAGTATAGACAGCTTGTAGGAAGTCTCAACTACCTGAATACTACCAGACATGACATTTCATTTGTTGTTGGAATCCTCTCCAAGTTTATGCAAAAACCTTGTGAGGGACATTGGTCAGCGGCAAAAAAAATTCTAAAGTACTTGAAGGGGACTCAAGACTTTGGACTCAAGTATACACAGGTGGGCAACTTCATCTTGATTAAATACTCTAATTCAGACTTTGATGGAGACATAGAAACTGGGGTATCTACTTCAGGTTATACTATGAGTCTAGGATCAGGAGTTGTCTCCTCGAGATCACGTAAACAATCAATTCCAGCAGATTCCATAATTGAGGCAGAATATGTGGCAGCAGCTAAAGCAGCAAATGAAATTGTGTGGCTCGAGAAAATTCTGTAAGATTTGCAGGAGAAACAAGTGCATTCAACTCCACTCATGATCAACAACACTTCTGCAATAAAGTTGGCTAAGAACCCAAAGTTCCATGATCGAACGAAGCACATAAATACAAAATGCCATCTAATTCGACATCATGTTGAGGCCAAAACAATCCATCTACGTCATTGTTCCACAAATAAGCAGATTGCAAACATCTTCACCAAAGCGCTTGGAAGAGAAAAGTTCGAAAGATTCAAAACGATGCTTGGACTAACAAACATCCCTTCAGATTAAGGGGGGGAATGTTGACACCTAATCCTTAGGATTGGGTGAAAATGTAAAATAATGTAAATAGAAAATAAGGAGAGCTGGAATATGCAGAGACACTGGGAGATGAATCCCAAGAGTCTCTCCCTCCATGTATATGTTTGTGTGCACCCTTAAGGCAAAAAAATAATTCAGTTTGTGGAGTTACCTCCTAGCCTGACACACCTAAGCAAAGTATATAATAACAAAAGCATAATGTCAATCTATCAATCTACAAGACGTAGAGATTGTACTTCTAGGGTTTTCAAGTGCCAAGCCTAGACTAAGAGTTCCAACCTTATCCATGCCTACTAGACATGAGCCCTAGAGTGTGGACAAACCCTAAAGACTGAGGGTTAGGGTTTCTTTGAGGGAACATAGTTAGGGTTTCCGTATGACTAGGGTTTTTACTTATTCCAATGAAGGGTTTTTAGATATCAATACCTATATCAATAAATTTAACAAAAAACCCTAGTACCACACACCCCACAATAGTTCATGATGGACCCTTAACAAAAAAAAACATGTCATACATACCTCGTGGTTACATACCTGTAGTGGCCTACAATTTCAGATGCCATGGTTTCGTCATTGTTTTCCTTCAAGGTGTCCATCAACTCAAGATATCCTTCTTTGTATTTGCTTTATCTTGTCCTGCTCCAAGAACAGTATACTACTACTCTTCTGCATGTTTATTAGTGATGCACAGAGCATTCTGCAATGACATACCATTTATTCAAGAATTTCTTGAAGTTTCCAAGATGTCAGTCAACAAAACTTATTTTGTTGTTAGCAACGATAACCCTTTCCATGATGGAGCAGAATTGAGGCAATCAGGACCGACCTTCAAAGAGAAGACTATCACAATATTGTGACCCTTACTTACTGCCTCTAAACTGTTGCTTCCTTTAATACCAACAAACTGCTCTTCTTCTGAATCTACCTTGAAATACTAACTACTACAGATGCAATAATTTATGCCCAAGAATTTTCACATAGTGTTGACTGTCAATAATTCAAAATTGTCTAGCACTATAGTGTTACTGACACAGAGATGTGACTTCAGCATTTGCCTATAGATTCCCTTCTTCTCTAACGTTGTTAGTTTTTGTAGCATCGAATGTGTTCTAGCCACGAAATTTGGTGGAGAGGCTAGAATACATGAGATCTCCAAGACCCAGAAATCTTTTCTGGAAATTCCACCTAGAGATGACTTAATTAGATTATTAATCTACTTTTTAATGTTTCCTAAGTCTAAACTTAGGAAAACTTGTTAATTAACCAAAATTAATTAAGTCAAGGTGAGCATTCTCTACAAACTCACACGAATTAAATCCTAGATGATCCTAGCCCTTAATTAAG
Organism: Pinus albicaulis; assembly: GCA_034641835.2. Taxonomy (NCBI): domain Eukaryota; kingdom Viridiplantae; phylum Streptophyta; class Pinopsida; order Pinales; family Pinaceae; genus Pinus; species Pinus albicaulis. Next base: position 1,642,434,403 of record CM076579.1, on the reverse strand, counting down.
ATTTACTCTTGGTCATTGGTGCTCCAACAGAGAATTATAGGAGGAAGTCGATGGGCACTTGGAGAGTACACCAATTGCAGATACTCAGTGATCTAGGCAGTTTGATTTTCCAGTAGCAGGTGAATCAGCAGTGAAATCAAGCTAGTGATCGAGTAGCAGGTGGCAGAGGGGTAGCATAGAGATTTTTCCGGAGGAGTCAGAAGAGGTGGCTGAAATTATTCTCCAGGAGGCTACACAGGGGTTGCGCAGTGCCTCAAGAGGAGTAGTTCGATTTAACTAAGGAGCAGGTTGTTTCAGGTGCTAGAGGGGAGGAAAATTTCCAGAGTGCATTGATAGAGACTTCCAATAGCAGTGAAAGGCAGGACGTCTAATTCAGAGGGAGTTTCGGGCTGAGCGTACAAGGGACTGCGCAAGGTTTGCGTAGAGGGTGACACAGTTCATTCTGGGGGTCAAATTTTGAGCCCAGATTGAGCCAAGATTGCTTGGAGAGGAGGGTAAAATTCCCCTAGATATTTTGCCCAGCATTTCTCTCAGATAGAAACACCAGTTTGACGTCATTTTATTGTACTCAGAATTTCAGTTGCATAATAATAATAAAACCCTCATCTGCTGCACCGGTTTTCCCAAGTTGGGTTTTTCTAGGGACATTTGTCCAAAAATAAAGTTGTCATTTTTATGTGTGTTTGCTAGTATTTTCTCAGTTTCCAGCACTATTATTTCCGCAGTTTTATTTGTGAATGTTACAATGTGATTAATTTGGTATTTGTCGAAGCAAATAAATTGTTAAATTAATTAACAATTAGAAGAATTAATTCCAGTTGTTGCAATAGGATTTCAGTTTTATGAAATTTTCACTTGGTATCAAAGCGTAGGTAATCAGCCAGGAAGCGAAGAAAAGAATTTTGCTGCTCAGAGGGAGCAGCACGCCGAAATTCTCAGAGGCAACACGGTGCTGAGACAGGTAGTATGAATTGCTGCGAAGAATTCAATTTTTAGTTGCAGGAGGCAGAAAAAGTTCGAATTTCCCAGAATAGTGATTCCAGCAGGCACAGGGAGTAGTAGCAGCTCAGTTTTTTCGCTGAACAGATTCCTTGGTTGGACGCAGAGGGTTTGCAGCTGCAAAACCTGTGTCGGGTGGAAGAGGAATAGCACAAAAATTGCTTTTTCTATGACCATCGACAGAATTGACATTCAAGAGGCTTCAAATCTGTCTTCCAGATTGGAGGACGAATTTGCTTGCTTGTCAGGGACAACTTTGTGAAAATTTCAATACTGAAATACTACTACAGTGATAGATTTATTTCTCCTACTTATTCTTCCAATAAGTTATTTACAAAATTCTTCCAATAAATTTTGAAATAAACACTACTGCAGTAATCACCCAAGTAAATGTGGATAACAAAACAGTAAAGAATACAAGCATAAGAATCAATCACATAGACAGTTATTTTTGGACAATTGTCCCCGGAAAAACCCAATGTGGGAAAATTGGTGCAGCAGATGAGGGTTTATATATTAATCTTCAGCAGTGAGATCTTTACAAGGAAAGTCTGGCAGAAATAACTGATAAATTTTCTCGAGATACACCTGAGATAATTCTTCTTCAGTCCTCCGAAGAATTTCTGACACCTAAGGGCTTCCCTGGCCCTACCTGCGTCAGTCTGTGTGCCTCCTGCATAGCTCTCTGCGCAGAGCCAGTGTAAGCCTGCGTCACTGCTGCGTGACGCCTCTGCGCTGCTCCTGAGTGCTGCCTCTCTGCTTCCCTGCTTCCTCCTTCCCTCATGCCCTGACACTGTTGATGCCCTCTGCTTCCTCCACCCTTGCAAATTTCCCTCTGAAATCAAACTCTATTCCTTCATACTCGACTTCCCTTGGGTTACTGAACGCTTGCCCGACTTGAAATCAACAAGCTTCACAGGGTGTCTGGTATAAAGACAATGGAGCATCAGCTCATATGACAGGAGTTAGAGAGTATTTCTATAGCTACAAGGACGAGTAAATGGACTTCCAGATTACAATGGGAAATAGAACGAAGTGTACTTCAGTAGGGAGAGGTACCATCGATTTTCAGAGGGAATCAGGAGCAAGCACCAGTGCTACAGATGTTTTGCATGTGCCAGGATTGGGTATGAACCTAATTTCAGTATCCCAATTACAAGATAAGGGATATGACATCCACTTCATAGGGAAGAAAGTGTTTGTCAAACACTCAAGCTGGAAGAGGGTGCTTGACTATTGGATAGTAGAACCACACATCATATGCCAGGAGCACAAAAATTGTTTGATAGCCCAACAAATTGGGACTCAAAGACGTGTGTGGAGTTCAGTATCGATATCAAACATGCAATGAAGGGAGATGGGGCCGTGATATTCCATCTTGAGTTAAGAGGCGTGTTAAAAGTGAAGGGTTTACTATGTCCGCCAGAACTCAGGAGAAGTTTGCTCTCAGTCTCTATGATAGAGAATAAGGGGTTTGTTGTAGTGTTCCAAGATGGACAGGCACTGATCAGACCCATGGGATGCAGCTCTGACAATGGCCACATCATTGGAGTTAGACAGGGGCAACTTTTATAGGCTAAAGGGCCAGGCTATTTGAGCAATGGCAGGCAGCCGAACAGTGACAGAAAACAAGGAGCGAGAAGCTCTGAAGGTTGAGCAGAGTAAAGGGAGTCGACCTTCGGGTTCAAGTGGGGAGGAGCAGTCAGCCAATCCTTCCAAGTCTGTCAAGATCTCATGGTATGAGATGACTTTCTAAGATGTTTAGGTGTAGGAAGCTTCTAGGAGCAAGTTCAAAGGGAGTAGGCCTTCAAAGAAGATTCCGAACCAGGTGGCAGGGAAAGCTTCCAATTCAAAGAGAATAGCCATGGTAGCTGATAAAACTTATACATGGTGATAAAACTTGTATACACTTCTGCTGAAGTGTTAGAAGTTATGAAATTTTCACTAAAAATCACACATTGTGGACTCTTCTTAAAAAGAAAAACACTGTAACATTATTCCCAAGATAACAATCCCACTATTATCAATATGCATTTGTTTTGGTGAAACTGCTTATAAAATTGTGTTGCCCAATATTTAGGGTGTACACGTCACTGATCTCCTTCCATTGACAAATGAAAAGCATAGTGTACTTTAGGATGTTAATATAGAAAGATTAAACGGGTTATAGTCCTTCAAAATGAAATATGCCCCTGCTTATAAAATTCAAATCCTCACATGATTTGGCAACTGAGATATTTTTTACCATTTAAATTTTGAATTGACAATAATTAAGAAAAAAAAAAAAATCTCAAAAAAAGAAAAGAACAAACGACATGGGAGAAAGTTTCCAGAACCTCATCCACTTCTGCGTTCATGATTGCAACACTTTCCTTGAGATAATTCTTCAACCGTTGCTTCTGAGTTTCTGCCAATCCTACCCCCACACCACCTTCAAATAAGCACTTAATCCTCGCTGAATTGCATCCCTTTTCAAGTATATGTTGATTTTGTCGGTAAGCCCCGCCATTTTTCTCAGTTTCTTCAGTCAGATTGCCACAATTGAGTTCGGACACCATGCCCTTTTCAGAATTATGAATTGTTGGGCTTCTAGGTTGATTGATAATTTCTGAAATTTTAAACTTCAAATACCCAACAATGTCAGGCCCTGCATTTGATCCGCTGTTGTCAGTGCTGTTCCAATCATGGGTGACTGGGATTTCTGAATTTTTTGAAATTTCGGACATTGTTTTCATGACAACTATGCATTTGTTAATGGTGAAACCGGCATTAGGGCCCTCATTGCAAAATACAAAAGGATGAGATCCAATGAGACAACAACGGTGAACATGAAAGTATCATGGGTATTTATACATTGACCAATGGTCAAAAGAAATTTTATTTATTGGGTGTTTGGTTTTGCCGTTGGTATTGCTATAAACACGAACGCCTTCCGCCAGCATGATCAACCCATGGAACGAAATGTCTCGTCATAATGAGAATATCGAGCCAAAGATGAAGTATAACAAAGTATTTATTAGTACGGAGCTTATCTAATAAGTTTCTATTGGTAACGAGGTTTTTCATCAGTGGTCTTTTCAAAATTATTAAAAATATGTATGTTTAAATATTAAAAATAATAAGATTAATATTTAGTTTGCGGAATTAATTTAAGTGGTGAATTTTTTTAACTTAGGGTGTTTTTGTTGTATGTCTTAGTTAATTTCCTTGTCGAGTTGGATATCCTAATCAATATCAATAATTCGTATTAGATATTATCTATAAATGTGAATGAATGAATGGTTGTTAATGACATTCATTAGATTTTGAGGTTTTTAAGGGACCACTTACTATTAGTTAATCCATATTTAGATATTTTTTTAGGTTGATTCTGTTGTTATGGATCTTGAGTAAGAAATTCATTGTTTTGTGAAGCTTTGTTTCGTCAAAAAGTTCACTGAGATTGTCGACATTTAGGTTGTTGTCAAACTGACGACGGATAACTTCATACATTACACACTCTTTGATAAAATGCCATTCTGTTTCTACCACCCCTCTGTTGCAAAAAATGCAAGTTTGTTCTTCCCTCTCTTCTTTAGGGACCGCCCATCTATCAGTTTCACATCTTAGATGATGGGAGCTAGTCCTGAGCCGAGCAATTAAAATATTAGTTGTTCCCTTGATTGAGAAACTCAAATACTCTTTATCATCATGTTTTCATGTTGGGTTAAATTCTTTGAGATAATATGCTTTCTTTTTTCCTACCTACTTTGTCCACGTGGCAGTCCACCCGCTTTTCTATATCCTCCTTAGTGTGAGGGCAATCATGCAGATTTATGTCCCATTTGTCTCGCCACTATTTGTTTTGTTTCATCCATGTCTTTTTCTGGCAGTTTAGCTCTTCTTCAACAACCAATTTAGGCCACTGGTGCTTATTCATATTTTCAACCTTCTTCAAATAAGTTAGCAAATGAATGATCATTGACGCCTCAATTAGAAACATACTAGCCTTAGCTAGAAGAATATCATATGGGACCATTGATTTGACTTTGAGGCTACTTATGATCAGGTGCTTTTGTCTTTCTATTTTCCGCCATTTGTGGCATGACGTGTTGCTTCCCCATTTTTCGCAACCATAGAGGATAACTAGCACCACTAATATACCAAAGATGGTTTTTTTAGTCTTCCAATCCCATAGTTCTGCCTGTCTACACCTATTTTGAAGAAGGTAAGAAGCTTTCCATCCCCCTTGGATTCTCTTTTATCTATATGTCTCCCAGCTAAGCCTATAGTGAAAATCAATTCCCAAATACTTATACTCATCTACCACCTCCAAGGGGTTGCCCTCAAAGAGAAAAGTAACCTGATGTTTCTTTCTTTTAAAATAAAAAGTCATGACTTTAGTTTTGCTAGTATTTACTTGCATTCACACCTCTTCACAAAAGAGTTCCAAAGCTTTCAAGCGTTCTCTCAAACCTAGTGTTGATTTAGCGATAAGAATAAGGTCGTCTGCATATAAAAGTACTTTCACCACATATCATGCTAGTTAGACACCTTCCCCTTCGGTATTGTTTATCCACTCTTCAAGCTTATCAATATATAAACCAAACAATGTGGGGGAAAGAGTACATCCATTTTTTATCCTATGTCACAACCAAAGCATTCAGTCATGCCTTCCTTTGTTCTGATTCTGGCTCTAACCCGCTCATAAAGCTTATGGACAGTTTCCCTATATTTCTTTGGAACTTTTAGTTCTTCCATTATGTGCCATAGTTTATCTCTAGGAATAGTGTCAAAGGATTTTTTGAAGTCAACAAAGCAACAAAATGCTTCCCCACTTTGGTTGTCCCAAAAAAATTCAATGAAGCATCTTAGAGTGATGCAATGGTCAATGGTATAATGTTTAGGCCTGAAGCCATCTTGTCCCTTTGCTCTTTTTTCCTCTTTTTCTGCCCATTCGCTCATTCTGCTCTTTATCATGCTCCCAAAAAGTTTTCTAAGAAGAGGGTTGATCATAATAGTACAGTAGTTAGAAGGGTTATTGATGTCTCTGGTTTTGTGAAGAGGTATAACAACACTAGTTTTCCACTCGATTGGAAAGTTATCTTGATTGATTCTTTTGAATATCTCCTTAATGTGTGGGGCTAGAAGCTTCATTCCCCATTTTAGAAATTCTGCATGTAAACTGTCAATGTCTTGCGCTTTGCCATTTTCCAGTTTCTTTATACCTTGTTCAATATCTGCAACCGAAAGTTTTGGCCCTGGCTTGAAGAGCCAAAATTATGTGTCTCTTGTGTTTTGATAATTGACTTGATGAAAGACATAATAAGCTAATGAAGATCAGATCTAAGTAATAGAAGCATAACAAGTATAACACAAGTAGTTGTCAAGTAAGAGAATTGAATTAAACATTGCCCTACTAAATTCTCAACAACCATAAACAACCAAACTCAAAGGTATTGCAAAGATATGCTAAATACATCATTTAGGGAGAATTGAATTCAAATCAAGAAAATAAAATCATTCCTTTCTACCAATTTAACTAGACCCAATTAATCCACATTACAATACAAATAATTAAATTTATATTATTAAATTTATTTTTTATAATATTAAAATACAACATCGTGTATATATATATATATATATATATATATAGAGAGAGAGAGAGAGAGAGAGAGAGAGAGAGAGAGAGAATGCCACAACCGCTCTATATTATTATCACATCAATATTTTAACATTAAAAAGCATCATGTTATACTTAGTAAAGGTTATCTATTTATAAATATTTTATAGGTAGGTGAAGAATATGTTTATAAAAGAAAATGGAATCGAAATAATGTAATTATTATTATTTTTCAAAAAACAAACATATTTTAATATTATAAAAAATAAATTTAATCTTATAAATTTAATTATTTGTACTGTAATGTGGATTAATTGGGTCCAGTTAAATTGGTGGAAAGGAATGATTTTATTTTCTTGATTCGAATTCAATTCTCCCTAAATGGCATATTTAGCATATCTTTGCAATACCTTTGAGTTTGGTTGTTTATGGTTGTTCAGAATTTAGTAGGGAAATGTTTAATTCAATTCTCTTGCTTGATAACTGCTTGTCTTATACTTGTTATGCTTCTATTACTTAGATCTTATCTTCATTAGCTTATTATGTCTTTCATCAAGTCAATTATCAAAACACAAGAGACACAGAATTTTGACTCTTCAAGCCAGGGCCAAAACCTCTCCCTCTTGGAGAGGAAAACCCAAAAGTATTCTTCTTCTAGATCTTCAATTGACAAGTACCATGACCATGACACATACCCTTGACATCAGTATGCTTTCAAGACCCTTGTCACTTCTCTTCTAGGCTCCTTTTGTTGATCTTCCTTTTTTTCATTGTACTGCACCAGTCCTAGGGAAACTCGGTCCCTAATCTAATAACCCTTAACAATATGCCTCTTTCTAGTTCTCCTTAGATCTAGGCTCGGCCTTCTATAAATTCTTTTATGGTCCTTCTTTTTGTATCCTTGAATATTAAAGCCGAGGTCTCTTCCTTGATGTGGAAACCCTTCTTCACGCTTTGTATAACTTTGATCCTTTTCTGAGCTATCTAAGATCAAGACAGAGACTTATATTGTCTCTATTTTCACATCTTGCAGTCCCTTTCCTTACGTTGTATAGTCTTGCTACTTCGTACTGATTTCAACACTTAGAATGTAGACTTGTCTTATACTGTAACAACCCTTAACCTTTCTCGCACTGGATTATAGACTATACTTCGCACTTCTTCCACAAAACTTGACAAAGATAGATTAGGCCTGAAACAGAGATAGACTATCCCTTATCTACCTTCATTATTTTTCCTTCTATTTCGTACCAATTGTAGCCCTTAATCTGCACTTTAATCTCAGACCATGATCTGAATTAACGGTATCCAAATGAGGCTGCAATCTCTCTATTTATAGAGGCTATCTCCTTTGTCCTAGGCCGACATAGTCATCTGAGGGTAGGTTGACCTTACTAAGGAATATCTTCAACATATTTGAGCCGACATTACAAGGAGCATATCCAACAACTTCCAAATCGTCTTCAAGGAATACTTTGACAAGGTCTTTGGAGCATACAATTACATCAATGATTGTCCTTTATAAGTGTAACAACACTTCATATACATGACCCTGAATTATATATTTATGACAAGTTGACAAAATCCTAAAGACATCAAGAAGAAGCCTTTCACCTATAATAAAAACTCCTTGCTCATGAAACCCATGAGTCAAGCATTTACACAATACATTTTATTATATTTGTCTTCTTCATTACATAAATTCATAATTACAAGTCATTATGAAGACTGAACCTAGTTACACTTTCCAACAATGGTAACCTTTATCCTAAAATTCTCTTAGAATTTACTTTGAATATCATCCTTTAATTAAATAAATAAACATTGAAGAATTTTCCTTAGAGAATTTATTTTTTTCGTAATTATTTTTATTTAAATAAATAAAAAACTAACTTTAGATCAAAGTGGTCTTCATATTACTTGGATTGTATTCCAACCTAGTATGGAAGAGATGGTGTAATGTTATGTAAACATTTTGACTTGATCGATTACTCGTGGTTTTAGAATTTATGGTTTTGACAACCCATGTAAGATAAAATAAACTTATAATTACGTTGAGAGATTCTCCGACCGAGTATGGTAGAGATGTTGTAACGTTTGACTAAATCAAATTACATAAAAATAAATAAATAATTAAATTAAATTAAAAATATTAATGTAATCTAATCTAAATTTCCTCCTAATGGGGGTGGGAAAACAGAGGGAAATCATGCTTTGGGGTTATCCCCTCATCACACGCAGCTGACATGCGGGGAATTAAGTGTGGGTTAAGGTGACGATACCATTACCGTTCGAATCCTCCAAAAGAAAGTTATCTGATGTTAAATGTTGCTATGGGAGAGGAATTAACTATTGTAGCCTTGGCGATGAGTGTTGGGAGTAGGGAGAGCAGCAAGGCAATTAATGGGAACCATGCGTGCTCACCTGGGTGTTGGCTCAGTTTTCGAAGCACAGTGGTCACCCGTCTTGCAGTAGTGTGGCTCAATATCGACTTTCATATCAACACTTGGGACCCTAGCACAAATTTGAGAGGAAGGCTTCTTCGTTGCGACGAGCCTGGCTGGGAATTTAGGAGCATTATATTCAATCTTGAACGTGGGTTTTAGGTTGGCCTTAACCTATGTCTTCTGAAGGTAACCCCTCTATCTTGTTTTTGGGTCCCTGGTTGGTTCCTAATTGTGAAGCGGTTGAATTATGGGATATTCTCGATTTGAGATACAGGGTGTGGAATTGGGCTCTAGTGGGTGGCATTGGTAATTCACCCAAAGGGAATTTCAAGTGTCTGCGTCAGGGGGTCTCAATTTCTCATGCCCTTGATGGTGTCTTAGTTTCTGGTTTGATTTTTTCTTTCCTCTAGCATTTTTATCTTTTATGTCTTAATTTGGCTCTCGTAACCACCTTTTTCATTGTTCTAGGTCTGTATATGCGTAATTCTCTCTCTCGCCCCCTATTCACTTTGTGTTATCATTTTCTTGGGGCCAACTCCTCGTGGGTGAGCTCTCTGGCTAGGTGGGTGAAAGAGACAAGAACCTACAAGTTCGTCATTTTATTTATGGAGGGTGGTTTTTTCAGTGGGTTAGTTTGGCGTGCAACCATCGATTCTCTGTTTAGGGTTTATTCCTCTTAAGGGTCTAGCACTCTGAGGCAAGATTGGACCCATTATGCCTTAGGTTGGAATTCTTACCTATGTTTAAATATTTTGTTTGGGACTCCCTCTCAAGTCAAGTTCATAAACTATTCCATTCTAGTGGTAATGTCACACCAACGAGGGAGGCCACGTCGTAGGGGTGGCCATCATATCCTTGTAGGTCATCCAAAAAACAATCATAGTTCATCTTTAGGCAATTCAATAGGTGAGGAACGTGAAGGTGAGGTGACTCATGCTCCAGATTTTTCCCTGAGACAAGTGGACGCTCCAACTTCCTTGGAGTCCATTGCATAGTAGCTTAGATGAATTTAGGAAAACATGGACATTCTAAGAGAGCAAGGATATGAGGGTCGTAAAGAACTGGTAGCTTACATGAATGACATTTAGTTCATCCAAAACAATATTTTGGAACAGTTGGACAATCTCGGTCGGAGCCAATGTCGAACCAATGAACGTCTTCGTGATCTGGAAGCCCGAGTTGAACACATTGACTTCCACATTCATGAACGTGATGGATTTCTTGTTGCACCTCCTGTAGTTCCTCCTCATCCTCCTCCTTTATATGTTGTTGTCCGTATGTTGGATCTTTTTGTCTCCTTTTTGTGTTGTAAGGCTCTAGCGGAAATAATGACTGTATGGGTTTATATTTGACAAACTCTGACTCCCCTTGCCAACAAGTTGGTTGAAATGAGGATTGGGGGTTGTAGAGATACATTTTGTACTATGTGGTTTGATGAGAATATAATAGATGAAGTTTTACTGACAAAAAAAAGTATAATCAATTTTTAGATCAGACTAAATAAAATAGTAAAATAAAAATAACCCTATAAAAATAAAATTAGAGATGTTGTAGGGTAATGTTTAATATTTTGACTAAGTCAAATTACATAAAATTAAATTAAAATTAAATTAAATTAAGATGTAATGTAAACCTTTTAAATGGGGAAAAATTAAAATTAAAATAACCTTATAAAAATAAAATAAAAATGCCTCATGGTATTGAGAACCCATGGTATTCATGTGAAATATAGTCTATTTAAAGGGAGGAATTAAACGAGCCTAGATCCATTTTAACTCCAGATCTTCCAAGCACTGAGAGGGATCAAATCTCTTGAGATGCAAACCTCCTTTACAGTGAAAAGAGATTTTATCTCTCTCAGATCTTGGTAGATCAGGAGTTAAGATAAATCTAAGTTGGTTATAATTGCATCGAGAGGCCCTCTCCGACCCAATATGGTAGGGATGTTGTAATGTTTAACATTTTGACTCGGTCAAATTACATAAAGCTAAAACTGAAACTAAAAATAAAATTAAATACATAAAATTGATAATTATAATTATAATTCCCCGGATGCGGGTGATTAGCTGTAACGGTACGTGGAGGAGGCTGTGGGTTAGCGCGTGGGCTCATTACTTCGCCACCCTCACTCATGTCTCAGTCCTCATTTATTTCTCCACCGTCATTTACACTACCGCATTAACGCAGCACAAAAGCCCAGACCAGCTCCCATCCATTATGAGAATGACTTCCTATGGAAGCTTCATTCCTGTTCTGCCTCCCCTGTGTTCTAGTTGTTCCCCTGTTGCTGCAGAGCATAGCTCTTGAACCAGCATAGGGCATCGTTGCTCCATCATATGTTGCATTGATCTTGCTCCTGGTTATCACTTTTCGCAGAGCTCGCTCAGTCATCTAGGGCTTAGTCTGTTTATTGTGTACACCCTTTCTCGATAAGAAGGCCCTCCCCTGCACCCCGTCCACATCCATTCTGTTGGTCGCTCCTGTCACCCTGCTCTAAGAATCATGTCATGCCTTCGACAACGTATGCGTTGTTGGCGAGGTAGCAGTCGCGGTTATTGCCCCCGCCAGCCTTCCACTTCAACCTCCGGCTCTACGTCTCCCTCCTCGGACAACTTTACCAATCATTATCCTTATACCAGGAGCGGTCATGGCCGCGGACGAGGGCGTGGACTTCCTCACTCTTATTTGGGCTCGCCCCAATTCCCTATCTCTCTAATTATTGTCCATGGGCACCTTCATACAACCCATCTTCGCTTTCCCTGCTCGTTGAAACAACCCATTATCACTGCCACCATCACAATTGAGCTCAAGGAGGAGCCCCCCGGTTTGGAAACGGTGCTTCCTAGTGCTAACATGGAGCAGAGGGCCGACGACGAGCTTCACACTCCACCAAGCGGCAACATGAAAAAAAAAATCTCCTAGCTACAGTGATACTCAGGACCATGAAGTCAATCCGGGCGATGTCAAGCGAGGCTGCCACAGTGTCAAAGATGACAAGTAGGAGGAGGAAGATGACCCGTATGACTATGGCTGTCGTGTCGTTGAGGAACCCCCCTCACTCTCTCATGATTCTTAATCTGGTCAGAACTCGCAGTTTCTTTCTTCACAGGCTTTTGGTTGGGTACACTCCTAAGCTTATTATGTTTACTTGCTCTTTGCTTCAGTTTTTCGATAATCTGTCAATGTTTCAAGGCCGGTTTCCCCTGCGTGGGCGGCATGATTTTGTGTTTTTGGCTAGGAACACACCTAAGCACATCATGCTTATTAGCTTTTCGCTTCTGGTATTAGATAATCTGTCACTGTTCCAAGGCCGGTTTCCCCTGCGTGGGCGGTAAGTTTTTGATTGTCAGCAGAAAGGTTTTTGATGGAATGGTATGTTTGGTAAACTTTCTAAGTCATGTATGTAGTGTAAGAACTACTCTGGGCAAGCTCAGCTGAGGCCGCGACCTCTTTGTAACTCTTTTTGTACACTAATAGAATAGTCAAATTAAAAAAAAAAAAAAATAAAAAAAAAAAAAAAAAAAAAATAAAAAAAAAAAAAATAAAAAAAAAATATATATATATATATATATAATTAAACCAACCTAGATCCAAATTAAATTTGTATGTAGAGAGGGATCAAATCTCTTGAGATGCAAACCTTTTTCAGAGTGAAAAGATATTTGATCTCTCTCGACGCTTGATAGTTCCAAAGTTAAAATGGATCTAGGTTGGTTAATAATTATAAGTAATGTTAACTCACTTAAATGTTTTAATAAAATTATAATTATAAATTTTTATTTGTAATTTTGGTAGTTAAGGTAAACTTGACTTAGGTCTGTGGTGTTGTTTTATGTTTTGGTGTGTAATCTTTTAAAAAATACTATAATAATTTTTTCCATATCATATATTTATATATGAAATTTATACCATTTTAACTTTACACTTTAATTACGGAAATTAAACTAGCTTAGATCCATCTTAACTATGAATCTATCAAGCCCCAAGAGGGATCAAATCTCTAGAGACGCTCTCGAGCATAGCGGAAGAGATGTTTTGATGTCATGTTATGTAAACATTATGACTTGGTCAAATAAAAATAAATTAAATATTTAAAATTAAATTAAATTAAAAAATATATAAGAAACTAATGGTTATAAATATTGTTACAGTTGTAAAGTCAATTTACCATTGACGATTTTTGGGCTCCAAGTTTTGTGAACCCATGATTTTGCCAATGATATTCTTGAGTAATATATATATATATATATATAGCCCCCCTACATCTATCTTAACTCTAGATCTATCAAAAGCGGATATGGTTCAAATTTCTCGAGGTGCAAATCTTTCCTCAAGTTTTACACTAAAAAAAGAGTTTTGCACCTTGAGAGATTTGATCCCTCTCAATGCTTGATTGATCTGGAGTTAAAATGATCTAAGTTGGCATATATGTACTCATTGTTTCATTATTTTATGTGTTTTAGTTATTTAAGTTTTTTTAGCACATTTATATGGGATTTAGTTGTTTATTTTTGTTATTTAAAATTTATTATTATATTTACTTTTATAGTTATAATAGCATTGTTGTTTTAGATATATATTTGAGAACATTGGTTTAAAATTTATATACATTTCTAATTAAGGAAATTGACCACTAAGAGTCACAAGGGACAAAATGGAAATTAAAGACTAGCATCGATCCATCTTAAACTTGGATCTACCAAGTGCCGAGAGGGATCAAATCTCTTAAGATGCAATTTTTTTTTGTTGTGCAAAATTGAAGAAATATTTGCATCTCGACAAGTTTTAGCCCTCTCGACACTTGTAGATCTAAAGTTAAAATAGATCTATGCTCGTTTTGAGAAACACATAAATAAAATGTTTTAACTATAAAAAAATAAATAAATTATTTTCACTTGTTTTATATAATATATACATAGTTGACATTGAAATATTTTATTTATGATTCACACTATCCACATTAAAATGTTAATACATATCCCCTTATCTTTGGAAGTAGAAAGCATATATCCATAGGATACTCTCTCTCTCTCCAATTTTTTTTGTTATTAATATTTTTAAAATGTTACATGTCAACTCCATATTAAACATTGAAGGAATTACGAATTTCCCCATACTTTGAATTAAAAAGCACATATTAATGGAATAAGAACTCTCTCTCTCTCTCTCTCTCTCTCAACATATGGAAATTTTTTAATTTAGATTATTTTATTTTTCTCAATATAAAATTATCTTATTTATTATGGACATTGAAATATTTTATTTTTTGTCGACACTAAAATATTTTTTTTGTTATTAAAATATTTTTGTTTTAAATATTACATGTGAATTGATCATATAATGAATTACACATCATTGAATATCAACCAACCTAGATCCATTTTAACTCTATATCTACCAAGGATCGAGAGGGATCAAATCTCTTTTCACTCTAAAAGATGTTTGCAATTCAAGATATTTGATCCCCCTTGACACTTGGTAGATCATAATTAAGATGGATCTAGGCCGGTTTTATTATTAATTATAATTATAAATATAATTATTTATTTTGTTTTATTTTTAGTTTTAGATTTATGTAATTTGACCAAGAAAAAATGTTTTATTGATAATTTTAATCATTAATTTTTTTATTTAATTTAATTTGTATTTTATTTTGACTGAGTCAAGATGTTTACGAGATATCACAACATCTCCCCCACACTGTTTGCTTTTAGATTTAATTTTTTAAAAAAATTGTTATAAAACAGGCCTAGATCCATCTTAACTCCGGATCTATCAAGCATCGAGATGGATCAAATCTCTCGAGGTGCAAACCTCTTTTTAGTGCAAAATTTGAGGAAAGGTTTGCACCTCGAGAGATTTGATCCCTCTCGGTGCTTGCTAGATCTAGAGATAAGATGGATCTAGGCTAGTTTTAATCGTGTGCGGCCAAGGAAATTATATTTGAACATATGATTAATTTTATCAATAATATGTAAATACATATAATATTAATAAAATCATTTAAAATATGCTAAATATGTCTGAGATTTATCTGGTCATTTTAATTTTAAATTTGCTTAGTTACCTCAATTTGTTGAGATGATAAATATTGTTAATAACTTTAATGATGAAAAATGATGAAATAAAAATGTTGAATGCAAAGTGACGATGTAATAGTGTTGAATGATAGAAAGTTTAAATAATAAGAATGTAATCAATTACAAATAGTCTTCGTTGTGATCAATCTCAAACTATTTTCTGTTACTATTGTTGTTGTCACTCTTGTTAGTTTTGTCATCTTTTTATATTGATTATATGAAAAGCATGGTTGAAATTGTAAACCATTTAAATCTTTAGCTTGAGTTATTGTAGTAAACATCATACATTGTCTCTATTTCTCTCCAATATCAATAGGTTGAATTACTATAACACAAAAATCAATGTACATTGTCAATAATTTTTTGTGTTTACACTGAAATCAGTGCACACTCTCAATCCAATCACTTTAAAATTAATGTACCATCATACATCCAATTACATCAAATCATAAATCAACATCTACGATGAAATCAAGGCATTTAATGCAAGCAATCAAATAAGTATAGAAAACAACATCTACGCTGAAAACAATGCATCTAATGCAAGTAATCAAGTAGGATTAGAAATCAACACTCAAATCAATGCATTTAGTGCAAGTAAGAAAATAGGATTAGAAACCAACATCTACACTAAAATCAATGTATCTAGTGCAAGCAATCAAGTAGTATTAGAAATCACCATCTACACTAAAATCAATGCATTTATTGCAAGCAATCAAATAGGATTAGAAATCATCTACGTTGAAATCAACGCATCTAGTGCAAGCAATCAAATAGGATTAAAAATTTCCATCTACATTGAAATCAATTCATTTATTGCAAGCAATAAAATAGGATTAGTAATCATATACATTGAAATTAATGCATCTAATGCAAGTAATCAAATATCATTAGAAATCATCTACAATAAAATCAATACATCTAGTGCAAGCAATCAAATAGGATTAGAAATCACCATCTACATTGAAATCAATGCATCTAGTGTAGGAAATATTTTTCCCTCTCTACCCCTCCATCTCTTCTTCTTTGTCTCTCTATCTCACCCCCCCAAACACACATGCTCTCTCGCTCCATATATATCAATCTCTATGTCTCTCCCTCCCTCTCTCCATCTCTCTCTTATTCCCTCTCTTCACCTTCCATCTATATTTGTATCTCCCTTTGTCTCTCTATATCACCCCCAAAACATACACTCTCCTTTTCAAATCTATCTATCTATCATTCCCTCCTCCTCTCCCTCTCTCTCTCTTTCTCTTCCCCTTCTCTCCCTATCCCCTGCTTCTATCTCTCTTCCCTCCTATTTTCATAACTCCCTCTCTCCTCATCTTCCTTATCACTCCCTTTATATTTCGCTGCCTTTCTCTATCCATGTCTTTCTTCTTACCTCCCTTTCTCTGCCACCCTCTCTCTCTGTATCTGTCTCTCTCTCTTTCTCTCACCCTCCAACTATGTTACTATATGCCTCTCTCTCTCCTTCTCTCGCCCCTTTTCTCCATCTCTACTTATTTTTCTCTTTATCTCACCCCCAAACATATACACTCTCTCTCCATCTCTCCCTTGTCACTCCCTCTCCCTCTCTCACTCTCTATGTCCTTCTTCTTCCCTCCCTCTCTCCGCATCCAAATCCATCCCTCTCTCCTCCTCTATCTCAAGGCCTCTCTCTCCTACCTCCCTCTGTCTCCCCCCATCACTCTCTCTCTCTTTTCCCTCCAATCATCTCTCTCTCTCTCTCTTCTATCCAATCCTCTCTCTCTCTCCAATCTTATCTCTTCCCTCTTCACTCTCTCTCTCTCTCTCTCTAACTATGTTACTATATCCCTCGCTTTCTCCTTCTCTCTCCTTCTCCCCCACCTTCTCTCCATATCTCCTTCTTTGTCTCTTGATCTCACCCCTAAACATACACACTCTCTCTCCATCTCTCCCTTGTCACTCCCTCTCTCTCCACTTCTCACTCTTTATGTCTTTCTTCTTCTCTCCCTCTCTCCCCCTCCAGCTCCATCCCACTCTCCTCCTCTCTCTCAAGTCCTCTCTCTAGTCCTTCCTCTCTCTCTCTCCAATCCTCTCACTATCTCCCCCGCTCTCTCTCTCCTTCTACCTCCATCTCTCCTTATCTCTCTCCCACCTCTATATTTATGTCTCCCTCTCCCTCTCTTACCCTTCTCTACGTCTCTCACTCCTCTCTCTCTCTCTCTCCATTCCTCCTCTCCCCTCTCCTTCAGTGCATCTCCATCTAACACCTTATCATCCCCCTATCTCTCCACCTTTATCACTCTATGTCTTTGTTCTTCCCTCCCATACATACCTAGAGTTAATATATATCATGATATATTGATATATATTATAATATAACAAATTTAATATTGTATTAATCCAAAATGATTAAATTTAATAAAATAATATATTAATATGAATATTAGATTTAATAATATTATTAATATTAATATTAGGGTTAATATTGTTTTTCATGGTATTAATGATAATTTGGTCCATGGTATTTGGCCCGTAGGCTTCACCTAAATAAAACCTCTTTTTTGAGTGTTCGTAAATATAAAGAGGTGTATGGGGTAAATATAAAAAAATGTTTTATTTATTTACAATGCCTTTTTTATTTACCATGGTATTTGGCCCATAAGCTTGGTATATAATTAGATGTTGATTTCTAATCTTAGTTGATATATTTTTATTTATTTACCATACCTCCTTTATAAATATATGCCTATGTTACCAATAATAATTTTTTCCATGGTATTTGGCCCATAGGATTCACCTAAATAAAGCTTATTTTTGACTTTTTGTAAATATAAAGAGGTTTATGGATTAAATATAAAAAGAGGTTTTATTCATTTACCATACCTCTTTTTTTTTAGTGTTCGTAAACCTCTTCATATTTTTAATTTATATTTTGTTTATACATAATAATAATTAGATTGATTTTTAAATAAGACCGACATTAGATTAAACATGTTAAATGGTGTTTAATAATTAGATTGATTTTTAAATAGGACCAACATTAGATTAAAAATGTTAAATGTTAAACACCAACCTAGACCCATGTTAACCCCAGATCTATCAAGCACCGAGAGGGATCAAATCTCTCGAGGTGAAAACCTCTTTGTTTAGTGCAAAACTTGAGGAAAGGTTTGCACCTGGAGAGATTTGATGACTCTTGGTGCTTGATAGATACAGGGTTAAGATGGATCTAGTTTGGTTTCAGTCGTGTGCAGTCATACAAAATATTTTGAACATCTGATTATTTTGATCATTTTAAATATGCTAAATATGGCTAAGATTAATTTGGTCAATTTAATTTTAACTTTGCTTAGTTACCACAGTTTGTTGAGATGAGAGAGACTGTTAGTAACTTGAATGATGAAAATTGACGAATTAAAAGTTTTAAGTGCAAAGTGACAATGTAACAACGTTAAATGATAGAAAATGTGAATAATAAGGTTATAGTCAATTACAAGAAATATTCATTGCGGTCAATCTGAAGATATTTTCTTCTATTGTTCTTATTGTCACACCTATTAGTTATTTTCTATTACCGTGTTTGAATGCAAAGTGATTAACAATTTTGAATGATTGAAAATGGGAATAATAAGAATGTAGCCAATTACAAATAGTTTACAATTTCAGGAAGTAGACATTTCGGGTAAGTGAACATTTTATTTAGGATGAAAATTCAAGTATTGTATTTATGGTTGAATTATTGTGTGGGTAAGTGAACATTTTATTTAGGATGAAAATTCAAGTATTATATTTATGATTGAATTATTGTAACAAAGAAGTCAATTCACATCATGAATAATGTTTATGTGCTTACACTAAGAGAGAGAGTGTATGTTTTGGGGGTGAAATAGAGATATAGATGGAGGGAGCGGGGGGAGGGAAGAAGAGAGAGGAAAATATAGGGAGGGATGAAGAGATATAGATATGGAGAGAGAAGTTTTAGAGAGAGAGAGACAGAGAGAGAAGATGAAGAAAGAGGGAGGGAGGGAGAGAGAGATAGATAGATATGGAGAGAGAGTGTGTATGTTTGGGGGGTAAGATAGATAGTTAAAGAAGGAGAGACAATGGGAGATAGAGATACCGAGGGAGGGGGAAGAGATGTGCTTAGAATAAAATCAATGCACACTATTAATCTAATTAATTTGAAATTAATGTACATCATACATCTAGTTGCATCAAATCAGAAATCAATATCTATACTGAAATCAATGCATCTAGTGCAAACAATCAAATAGGATTAGAAATCAACATCAACGCTAAAACCAATGCATGTAGTGCAAACAATAAAATAGGATTAGATATCAACATCTACACTAAAATCAATGCATCTACTGCAAGCAATCAAATAGGATTAGAAATCAATATCTACACTGAAACCAATGCATCTAGTGCAAGCTATCAAATAGGAGTATAAATCAACATCTACACCGAAATCAATGCATCTAGTGTAACGTATTAAATAGGATTATAAATTGACATCTACACTGAAATCAATGCATCTAGTGCAAGCAATCATATAGGATTATAAATCAATATATACACTAAAACCAATGCATCCAGTGCAAGAAATTAAATAGGAGTAGAAATCAACATCTACACTGAAATCAATGCATCTAGTATAAGGTATTAAATAGGATTATAAATCGACATCTACACTAAAATCAATGCATCTAGTGGAAGCGATCAAATATGATAATAAATAAATATCTACATTGAAACCAATGCATCTAGTGCAAGCAATCAAATAGGAGTAGAAATAAAAATCTACATTTAAATCAATGCATCTAGTGTAAGGTACTAAATAGGATTAGAAATCGACATCTACATTGAAATCAATGCATCTAGTGCAAACGGTCAAATAGGATTAGAAGTAAAGAACTAGACTAAAATCAATACATCTATTTTAGTGAAAACCAAAATATTCATGACTTTCTAGATCTAACATCTATGTTTGTATTTGCATTTGTGTCTCTCTTTATTCTTCCCTCTCTCTCCACTTTCCATTCTCTGTCTATCTCCATCCCTCTCTCCTTCTCTCTCTCCCCCGTCCCTCTCTCTCCACCTCTCTATCCCTTTCTCTATATTTCTCTTCTTCCCTCTTCCCCCATGCCATCTATATCTATAACTCCCTCCATCTCTCCTTGTTTGTATCTCTATCTCAGCTCCCTAAACACATCTCTCTCTCTCTCTCTCTCTCCATATCTATCTCTCTTCCTCCCTTCCTTTATTTGTATCTTTATCCTCCCCTCTTGCCCCCTCCATATATATCTCTATCTCCCTCTGTATCTCCTTCTTTATCTCTCTATATCATCATGTATACACACTCTCTCTCCATATCTATCTCTCTTCCTCTCTCCTTCTCTTTGCCTCTCTCTTATACCCTCTCTCCCCTTTCCATATATATCTCTATCTCCCCTTGTCTCTCCTTCTCACCCCAAAACATACACACTCTCTTTCCATATATATCTATCTATCTCTCCCTCCCTCTCTCTCTTCCCCTGATCTAGGTGGATCAATGCAAACACTCATCTTCAAAAGGCTTCAAATGCATCGGCACATGGTACCATGTTCAAGTTCTTGAAGATACGCACCCAACACCGCAAATGACACGTCAAATGGACATTGTATGCGAATTCTATGCTCCATAAAAGTTTGTATAGTTTTTGCAAAAAAAAAAGGGTCCAAGGGAATTGAACCCTTGACCTCCAAATCCGGAAATGACTTCATGAAATTTGGCTACCCATGAATCCAACAGATAGTTCATGGTTAGAAAGGGTGGTGAAATTATTTTATGGTTAATGTTTTGTTGGGGGCAAAATTAAATGGGGACAGAGCCCACCATAGTTGGCGGCTCTGCCACCCCTACCACCATACATAGCACCTATTGCAAACAACGCATGCATGGAGGATAAGTTTGTGATATAATACATATCTATGTATTAAATAGTGTGGCGATAAGATATGATATATATCTTCACATTAAATGTAATGTGGTAAGGGTTCTAAACGGTGCGGTGATGGTTATATATTATTTGCATGACGTAGCGATAAAGTGTATATGTGGGGTTTTAAAACCTTGATAATACACACACACACACACACACACACATTGCTATAGCATTTATCCGTGGGGGATAGCACGTGATACGTGCCACAAAACGGGGTCAAGGGGAGTCAAACCTTTGACCTCCTCTCCCCCACTCAGCTTATATAACCACTACGCTAAGCACATTGTTGTTATGTGGAAACAAAATTTTATTATATGAGTTGTAGGAACCAGGAGCGTGTTAGCCAGATTTAGTGAACCTCCGCTACAGTTAGCGGAATTGCTCCAGATTTGCAGATTTCTCCAAATTTGACAGAATTTTTGGTGGAGATTGGCTTTTGGAAGGTCCAGAGGTCACCTGGTCCAAATATGGTCAAATTTATACTAAAATTTCACGATTTTTCGTGTTGATTTCGATTCTACAGTCCTTTTCTGCATTTGAACCTCTGATTTTTAGGTCATTGTTGTAAGTGCACATTTGAAGCCTAATAAGAGCGGTTTTCTGATTGAGAAGCGGCCCAAAGAGGTAGCCAGGGAGGTTCTGGTGAACTCCGTAATCAAATACTATGTTTTTTGTTTATGTTTGCTCAGATTTGGCTTTATGTTTTGTTATTTATTTTAATTCGCAAACTTATCGATCTGTTGCACACATTAACATAAATGGAATTTTAAACATGTCTGTAAGAACTTTTTGACAAATTGATCATGTTTTGGTATTAGAGCATCAGGTTTGATGAGGCTTGACAATGTTGAATGATTACAAGGTTGAAATTAAAACAAGGAAAAGGAGAACTTGATTTACCAAAATCGATGATTGGAAGGATATTTCGAAAGAAAAATATGGCTGAAGAAGGAGGACCATTGGGATCGGAAGCTCAATTCGTGGACTCATTCATGTCAATCAAAGCCATGGTTGAGGAGATGTACAACAAATTTAAAAAAGGAAAAGGCGAGGAGACTTCAACAAAGGCAGAAGCAAGAACAACATCAATGCCTACTCCTCCACCTTTTCCTCCACCTTCCTCTTCTTCAAAAGAAAATCCTCTCCTTCTTCATCGTCATCTTTTGTGTCTTCTAGAAAGAAAGAGAAAAATAAATTATCTTCTTTAATTAATCTTGATGTAAAGTTTGATTTGCCAATTTTTGATGGTGAATTAAATGCTGAAAAATTAGACAGTTGGATTAGACAAGTTGAAGTCTATTGCAGTCCAAACCTCATTCAATTGGCAACATTGCTTTGGCCAAATACTTGAAACCTTTAAATTCAAGATGTTGGGGAATCTGTGACCATGAGCAAAAATTCAATCCAAATGCTCTTCAAAGTGCTTGACTTCTACAATGCTCTGTGGGACTTAACGCCTGACATCGTAACCATTTATTACCAGGAATCGTGTGGGAATGTGAGGATATATGCATCTACGATATTACTTCGACTTAGGGAGTTAGTAATGAAAACAATGATCGCATTCAAGAATGCAATATAGGCATAGAATTGTTGGTCAGGGTTGTCATTGATGTTAATATCTCATTGTCCGTGATGGAAAATTATTATGATGTGTGGTGTTGCCTAAATGTCCATTCATCATAATACCCTAATGATGATGTCCTTCAACTAACCATGAAGGTTCCCTATATCCTGGATGATGTCCTTACCCTTAATAAGGAAGTCTAAAGATGCCATGTCAATCATGTGCCTATGATTGATGCTCATAGTGATCTAGCCTTTAAGTGCCAATGATGTATCTAATATAGAAGCCCTTGATGAAAAATGGAGGACTATGCATGAATGGAATTTACATTGATGAAATATAAATCTCGTGGTGAGCTCTCTGGATTAAAATTAATGGATGCTGCAGTATGGCATGGTTGGTAACATGATTGATGCTACAATATCACACATAAGGACATACATAATGATGACATGGACAATGATGTGAGATATTACATGAATGACCACACCATACTTGATGACATATAATGACATTGTTGGATACGTGACAATGGAGAAGCCATTAATGACCTCTTGCTGTCCTAATCACCTTCTGCACTAAAAATTCCAAACAGTCATAAATAAAATTATTTCTTGACATCTTGAAGACATCATTTCAAAATGGCTCCTTCACCATCTTAAAGAGAACTCTTTCCTCTTTCTAATGAGCCCTCACTTTCCTCCTAACTCCCAATATTCTAAGAGAAATCGAATTTTTAAGTTGAAATGTCATATATTTTTCTCCCCAGCCGACCCATACTTAGTCTCTCATGTTAGCCTCCCACCAAGAGACGTGTCTCTTTATTAAAGGTCAAAATCTAGTATAAATTGACGTTAAAACACTTCATTTTAGCATAAAAATTTCGGTGATTTCTCAGAGATAAGATACAGAACATGTAGGAGGTTGAGGATAATGTTTTAAGAACTATTTGGGCTAGATTTCAACAAGGAACAGCTATATATATCTCAGATTTTTTTGACATCACTTCAGATTTGGGTTTTGTGACCTTCTACATTTCGTACTTAGTTTTTTGGGTGTATATATACGCCTTTGGTGGCTCAGATTAGCGGCTAGCTCCTCATACACACAACATTGTCGTATTCAAACAGCTCCCTTGAACTAGTGACAGGTGTGAACAGACTTCTTAAAGTAACTCAGACCTTACCACAGACCAATTTCGGGAAAATCAACAATTTCAGAACTCATTTAGGACTTATTGTTTGCTGTTATATCAAAGATTCAGACTTCTTTAAGCTTAGTTGTATTAATATACTATAGTTCGGATTGCAGTAATATCTCAGTGCCTTGGACAACAAAATCGGTTCAAGACGTAAGGACTGTGGTTAACCTTTTGTGGCTTAACTGTTGGAGAAAGTGTGGAAAACTTGGATCATGGTGGAAGGTCCATTGAAGTCTTTTAAAATTGAGATCTGACACCTATAAAATAGCTCAGTAAGTAAGGCTTGAAGTGGTGGAGGCTTGAACAATACTTTGAAAAGTGTTGAAGGATATCATAGAACAAATTGGAAGGCAAAAGAATTCCTTTGGGTATCGATTGGAGGACAATACTTTAGAATCAAGGCAGACCATTGAACTACTTCGTGACACCATTGAAGCAGAATACAGGAGTATAAAAAAAAGAGACTTGTAGCCTTGCAAATCTGGAGCATGTATTGAATTGAAAGTTAAGAGGGTAGTTTGGGCTTACTTTTAGACATGACAAGGTCTATTGAAGCGGCCTAGTGACCCCTTGTTGGAGCAGACTTGTTGAGAAGATTCGAAGCCTTGTAGAAGCAGTATTGAAGATCTATTGAAGTCCTCTTGAGCATATTTGAAGATCATATAGTATATTTGAAGAAGATTGTGCTGACTTCAAGCAACAAAACTTGGAACACCACTAAGGCCATTGGAGAATATTTTTGAGACAGTTATTCAAGACATCTTGAAGCATTTTTGAAGACTCCCTTGGAGAGTTTTTGAAGAAGCCCTTGAAGAGGCTTAGAGCAGGTGCAGAACTTGGGCTGCCTGGTACAAACACCTTGAAGGATACTTGAAGAATAACCAAACATATTTTTACGAAGTGAAGTTGAGGGTTGGAGCCTCATAGAGACAAGGTAGGTGCCTTGGAAGATAGGGTTGGAGCCCTAAAGGATTGGAGTCCTCAAGAAACCAAGTCGGAGCCTGTACCAGAGATAGGGTTGGAGCCCTAGAGGTTGGTGCCTCAAATTGACAAGGTTGGAGCCTTGGAAAGACCAAGTTGGTGCTTGGCACAATACAGGTTGGAGCCTGGACTATTGGAGTCTTCATCTAGGGTTGGAGCCCTATATCATTATTGTACTTTAATTATTGTAAAGAAGAAATTAATAAAAGTATATATTCCATCATTGTTCATTTTTTGTTCTAAATATAAGTGATCTAACTGGTAAAATTAACAATTGAAAAGAAATATTAATTCACCCCCCTCTCAGTATTTCCAAGAATTGGAATCAGAGCCAGTACCTTCACTCAAAGCCTAACAGCTTGAAGGTTGATCATTAGAACACAAATGGCGAAGCCAAGGAAGAAAGTCTCCAATCCTCCTAAATATGTGTCTTCCTCAACCATTGAAATTGAAGTCAACCAATTTGTGAAGGCTCCATTGTTTAATGGAAACTTTGATATATGGGAGGCAAGAATGAGGAATTTTTGAAGACTAAAGGAATTGAAGTTTGGAAATAAGTGATTACTGATGATATGATGGACGGAGAATCCAAGGAGTACAATACAAGAGCAATGAAGGCAATTTTGAATGGGTTACCAAATTCTGTGAAGGCTAATTTTGAAAAATGTTCGTCATCAAAAGTCATATGGGACAAACTTCATGATCTTCACTCAAAAGGAGTGTTGACAATGATCTCTAGTCAAGAAGATGATGGAAAACAAGAAAGAAGTCCATAATCCATCAAGGAAAATAAAGATAAGAGAGATGTCAACAAGGCTAAAGAAGACCTAGAAGATGAAGAGAACAAAGAAGAATTTGAAGAAGATCTCTTGAATAAACTTATGGCTTCCATGGAAGATATTAACAGGTTGAAAAGGGAAAATGAGGAACTTAAGAAGAAAGCGCAAGATGGTAACCAAGACAAGACAAGGAAGGAAGTTGACTTTGTCAAGCTTCAAGTACAAGGAAGAGATGAGGAGCTCGCCAAACTTACGGAGGAGTTTCATCAAAACAAAAGAAAGCATCATGAAGAATTCATATCTATGAAAAATTAATTGGATAAGGCAAAGAAAAGGGAATAAGCTTTGTCAAACCACTTTGAACAAAGAATTAAGAGCTTGAACAATCTTGAAGCATATATTGGCCAAAACAAGGAAGAGGTATCCTCTCTTAGATCTCAAGTAGAAGAAGCAAGGAAACAAGCACAAGGAGCCGAGAAGGTGATGGAAACTTTGGCATTCATAGAAGGACAAGTTGATGAAGCAGAAAATGAGAGAAACACCATGATATGCCAACTAGAAGAAAAGGATGAAGAAATATTCAAACTAAAATTAGACATCAGTCTTCTCAAGGCCCAATCATGTGAAGCAACAAAGATGAAGGAAGAAATGGAGATCGATCTATCAAAGAAGGATGAAGAATGCAAGAAAATGAAAGAAGAAATTGATATCCTTAAAAAGGAAGCTGATCATCTGAACAAGAGCCTAAAGAGCTCCCAAACCCTAGATAACATCTTGAGTCATCAAAGATCTCCCCTTGATAAATTGGGTCTTGGTTATGCAGGTGAATCTTCAAACAAGAATGATGCAATCCCTAATTCTTCAAACAACAAGGATGTGGAAAAGCTTGGAAGAAATATTGATGTCCTCAGTTCTAGTAGAGGCAAAAAGAAGAGTCAATATGACATTGTAAGAAACCCTACTCCAAGAAGATGTGTTGATGTGTTAAGAATTCTAGAGGCAATAAATTTGAGAAAAGGATCCCAAGACATAATTATTTTAGAAGCACATCAAGGCAATATCCATCCTCCAGGTACAAAAGTATATTTTTTGGTTATTGTTATTATTGTACAAATTTTGGGCACATGGCAAAATATTGTAGGGCATATCACAAAGACAAATATAATGGTCCCCGTCAATCTCCTATAATCAATTTTGCAAGAAGAAGTCATGATTTCTTATTCATGAACAAGATGGAGTGCTTCCATTGCCATAACATTGGACATATGGAAAGTGAGTGTAACTTGACTTGGGTCCCTAAAACCATGACAACCAAGCCAGAGAAGAAAATTACACAAGTATGGAGAAGGAAGCAAATTGGATTAGAAAGTCTCGTAGACACTCAAGCCAACAACACATGTTGTTGACTTGATGATGACATCCTTGGAAGATATGATCTTCTAAGTTTCAATGATGAGACTCTGCCAAAAAGGAGATCACACATACTGTTAGGGGGAGCTTGTGATTCTTAACCATTCTTACAAATGCTATCCGTGAAGAAATACTTGATGAGTCACACATGGGCAATCTTGATTGATCATATCTTGGGAGTAACTCCATTGAAGAAAATCATAAAATTATGAACATATATTCTTCTTAATCACTAGGCAAAAATCTTTCTTTCTTGAGAAAAAATAAGAGCTAGAGAAGTTTATGCAGGCAGGGGGAGTTGGTTCATCTCATGAAGAAATGCAATCTATTATGGACCACATTGCCAAAAGGAAGAACACCATAACAGGCGAAGCAACATACTTATGAAGAATTATTATCGATGAAGAAAATATGATGAAGAGAAGCAACTTGATAGGGGGAGTACTTGGGCACCCTTTTTTCCATTGATGTCAAAGGGGGAGAGAATGTTGAGAAGGCAAGAATATTTCCATCAATGACAAAGGGGGAGACTGTTGGTCAGGGTTGTCGTGATGGAAAATTATGATGTGTGGTGTTGCATAAATATCCATTGATCATAATACTCTAATGATGATTTCCTTGAACTAACCATGAAGGTGCCCTAGATCCTAGATGATGTCCTTACCATTAATAAGGAAGTCTAAAGATGCCATGTCAATCATGTGCCTATGATTGATGCTCATAGTGACCTAGCCTTTAAGTGCAAATGATGTATCTAATATAGAAGCCCTTGATGACATATGGAGGACTATACATGAATGACCTTTACATTGATGAAATATAAATCTCGTGATGAGCTCTCTGGATTGAAATTGATGGATGCTGCACTATGACATGGTTGGTAACATGATTGATGCTACACTATCACACATAAGGACATACATACTGATGACATGGACAATGATGGGAGATATGACATGAATGACCTCACCATACTTGATGACATATAATGACATTGTTGGATACATGACAATGGAGAAGCCATTAATGATCTCTTGCTGTCTTAATCACCTTCTGCACTAAAAATTCCAAACATTCATAAAGAAAATTATTTCTTGACATCTTGAAGACATCATTTCAAAATGGCTCCTTCACCATCTTAAAAATGACCCTTTCCTCTTTCTAATGAGCCCTCACTTGCCTCCTAACTCCCAATAGTCTAAGAGAAATCGAATTTTTAAGTTGACATATCATATATTTTTCTCCCCAACCGTCCCATACTCAGTCTCTCATGTCGGCCTCCCACCAAGAGATGTGTCTCTTTATTAAAGGTCGAAATCTAGTATAAATTGACATTAAAACACTTCATTTTAGCATAAAAATTTCGGTGATTTCTCAAAGATAAGATACACAATAGGTAGGAGGTTGAGGATAATTTTTTAAGCACCGTTTGGGCTAGATTTCAACAAGGAACAACTGTATATATCTTAGATTTTTTTTTTATAGCACTTCAGATTTGGGTTTTGTGACCTTCTATAGTTCGTACTTAGTTTTGTGGGTATATATCTACAGCTCTGGTGGCTCAAATTAGTGGCTACATTCTCATACACACAACCTTGTCATATTCAGACAACTCCCTTGAACTAGTGATAGGTGTGAACAGACTTCTTAAAGTAACTCAGACCTTACCACAGACCACTTTCAGGACAATCAACAATTTCAGAACTTAGTTCGGACTTATTGTTTGCTGTTATATCAAATATTCAGACTTCTTTAAGCTTAGTTGTATTGATATACTACAGTTCGGATTGCAGTAATATCTCAGTGCCTTGGACAACAAACTCGGTTCAAGACTTAAGGACTGTGGTTAACCTTTTGTGGCTTGACTATTGGAGAAAGTGTGGAAAAATTGGATCATGGTGGAAGGTCCATTGAAGTCTTTTAAAATTGAGATCTGACACCTATAAAAGAGCTCAGTAATTAAGGCTTGAAGTGGTGGAGGCTTGAACAATACTTTGAAAAGTGTTGAAGGATATCATAGAGCAAATTGGAATGTAGAAGCATTCCTTTGGGTATCGATTGGAGGACAATACTTTAGCATCAAGGCAGGCCATTGAACTACTTCATGACACCATTGAAGCAGAATACAGGAGTATAAAAAAAGGGGACTTGTAGCCTTGCAAATCTGGAGCATGTATTGAATTGAAAGTTAAGAGGGTAGTTTGGGCTTACTTTTAGACATGACTAGGTCTATTAAAGCAACCTAGTGACCCCTTGTTGGAGCAGACTTGTTGAGAAGATTCGAAGCC
The DNA here is from genome assembly GCA_034641835.2 of Pinus albicaulis. Classification (NCBI taxonomy): domain Eukaryota; kingdom Viridiplantae; phylum Streptophyta; class Pinopsida; order Pinales; family Pinaceae; genus Pinus; species Pinus albicaulis. Next base: position 1,642,405,089 of record CM076579.1, on the reverse strand, counting down.
TTGTAGAAGCAGTATTGAAGATCTATTGAAGTCCTATTGAGCATCTTTGAAGATCATCTAGTATATTTGAAGAAGATTGTGCTGAATTCAAGCAGCAAACCTTGGAACACCACTAAGGCCATTGGAGAATATTTTTGAGACAGTTATTCAAGACATATTGAAGCATTGTTGAAGACTCCCTTGGAGAGTTTTTGAAGAAGCCCTTGAAGAGGCTTAGAGCAGGTGTAGAACTTGGGCTGCCTGGTGCAAACACCTTGAAGGATACTTGAAGATATTTGGAAGACTTGTAGAAGCTGGAAGTCTTGGAGATATCATTGGAGAACATGATGCATTAGCCATCATGATGTAACCTTGGAGAAAGTGTTTGGGTGACATGAAGAATAGTGGAGACACCTTCATGTGAAGAACAAGGTTTTCATTGATGAAGTGACACGGAGACTAAGTGATGGGAAAACTGAAGATTGTCAGGGCTCATTGAAGAATACTTTGAGAGCCGTGAAGAATAACCAAACATATTTTGACGAAGTGAAGGTGAGGGTTGGAGCCTCATAGAGATAAGGTCGGTGCCTTGGAAGATAGGGTTGGAGTCCAAGAGGATTGGAGTCCTCAAGAAACTAGGTCGGAGCCTGTACCAAAGATAGGGTTGGAGCCCTAGAGGTTGGTGCCTCAAATTGACAAGGTTGGAGCCTTAGAAAGACCAAGTTGGTGCTTGGCACAATACAGGTTGGAGCCTTGGAAAAACCAAGTTGGTGCTTGGCACAATACAGGTTGGAGCCTGGAAGATTGGAGTCTTCATCTAGGGTTGGAGCCCTATATCATTATTGTACTTTACTTATTGTAAAGAAGAAATTAATAAAAGTATCGATTCCATCATTGTTCATTTTGTGTTCTAAATATAAGTGATCTAACTGGTAAAATTAACAATTGAAAAGAAATATTGATTCACCCCCCTCTCAGTATTTCCAACAAGAATTATTTACCCCAGTCCTCGGATGCACGATTAATCCATTTAACTTCCAGATTCACCGACTCCTCCTTTTGGTGTTCCTTTTCACCTCTCGGTGCAATTGCTAGTATTATTTTCATTTCTCAAAGTCATAGTTGATTCTAGATTCACATTATTTTAAGGAGGAAGGTGAAATACTTGTTGAAGGTAGACCTAGTACGTAAAAAATATTTATTTTCATATACATTTCATGCAAACTTAATGACTAAATTTGTTGTATGATAGCTTCGTTGGGATAATTGTTGGTTTTTTTATTTAGCACTCACATATTGCATTCATCCAAGACCTTCCACATATTTAAAGAGTAGTACCACATCTATAAGAATGAAGAGGGAATGTTGATAATTTCTGAAGAGGTTGATTCTTGTCATTGCCAAGAAAATAGATCGACATTTTTGGTGATTCCACTAGCGATGTGATGCATTTTAAGGAAATATAATCCTTTCAAAGTTTTTTTTTAATGATTTGGTAGAATTATTGTGATATATTTGGGAGAATGAGCTCCTTGGCAACTCCATTATTGAATATTTTTATTTTGAGTAAAGTTGCTCCAATGACTCCACTAAATAGGTCCTATAATTGCATGAAGATCTATATGACAACTCCAATGAAGATTTTCTTCCATGTTGTGGTGATATTTTTCATTACCCATCAAACCCATCAATATTTATCCAAGTTATGGCAAAAGGACAAGGTATCAAGGAAAGAAACTAGTGTACATAAGTCCCTTCCAAAAACAAGGAAAGAGTCATCCATTTCCAATTATTTCCATGGAGAATTTCTCCATGTTCTTTGGAGATATTTCAAAGGATGCAAAAATGCATTTGGTTGAGTATGATAGTGCCTGTGGTATTTATAATGAAGCTTAAGATGGTGTTGTTTGCAAATTGTTTGTCCATAATCTACACGGAGATGCTCATGAATGGTTTTATTTGCCGCTGCCTAAAACCATCACAATTTAAGATATATTAGAACATTTATTTGTTGAGAAATATTTCTCAAGAAAAGACCTATATTATAGGTCTTTCCTTGAAGATGGCTGAAATCCAAATAAATAAAAAAGTAAACATTTAATCACTTCTTTTTAAGATTCACGAAATTCCTTCTTGAGCTTCTCAATAAATGTTTTCTAATGATTTCATCATTTTTAACTACCATGAAAATGCTTTTCTTGTGATAATTTATTTCATATAATTAAATTTAAAATTTTACATGATTCACATTTGACCATAATAATTTCTTATTTCAAAATAAGTTATATTATTTAATTAAAAAATAAAATAGAAAATTAATAAAAAAATATTACACTTATTTTATCATAAAATTTAAATTAGAGAAAACAAAATTCAAATTAGTTTATTTATAGAAATGATTACAATAGCTTACAGTCGTAGAGCAGATGACAATAGGTGTTTTGTTAAGGCACTCCATGGTGTAAAGGTCACAGAGTGTTCGACACATTGTGGGCAAAAATCCAACAAAAATTGGTGGTCAAATCTTGATTTGTGTTGTTTAAACTGGTTTTTTTACTACATATATGGATTCAATGATCTTATAACCCCGGTGCACTTCTATCGTGAAGAGTTCACCTGTAAAACTTGTGATTTCAATGAATCCCTGTCAGGTTCTAGACAAATTAGATCAGAAAATAAATCGGAAAACTTTCAAAAAAGTCACACTTAAAGACTACTTGTTTTTAAAATAATTATAGTGATTAATTGTGAATAAATGAAAGATGCATTATTAAGTTATTAAAGTAGTAATGTAATATCATGATTTTTTAATAATTATATTTGGACAAAGTATTTAATATTAATTTATTTTGATTACCGTTTTTAAAATAACAAAAAATGTAAATTAAATTTCTTTTAAATATTTATTTCAATAAAAATATTGATTAAAAAAAACACTTTATCTTATTGTTTTGAATATGTTTAAAAAAATTTAGTCCTTTATCAATTTTACTCAAACATTGGAAGTTAATTTTAAGATTTATAAGTTTAAGTTGTTTAATCTCCAAAGTTCAAGTGCCTTGAGGGGTTTTTTAGGATGTTTAATCCATTTATGCATTCAAAAGTGCATTTTAAACAACAAGAAATCAAAATCTTACTCAAAATCGTATTGTGGAATCCCAACCAAAAAATTTATTTCGTCTATTAGTTAAACTGCTCCAAAATCATATAGTTGAAATAAAGTGTAATTATATTTAAATTTACAATTATAAAAAATTGTTTAATTCATTTTATCATAAAATCACAATCATTAAACATAGTAAAATTAGAACTACAAACACTTTATTAATAAAAATGAATTTACACCAAATTCATTGTATATCTCCTACATGGAATAAGTGAATTTTTTATTTTTATTTTTAACCGTAACGAGAATTCGTATTAATTAACATTTATGGCCAGAACATGCGATTGAATTGCATCAGAATAAATACTAAAAAGGAAATTTCTTCAATCAATCTAAAATAAAGCAGCCAAAAAACCATCCTCCTCCCAACAAAAGGAGTTGGGGTGAGATCCAGTATGAGATTTATTGAAATTTTATTGTTTCTTGGGTACATGAGTAGATTATTACAAATTTCTTGCACAAGATATTAGAAAAAGAAAACATTTCTAAGATTTGAGCAAAACCAACAACAACTAGATCCATACGCTACACTACTTTTTGGGGATTTATTACATCATTATTTTCTACTTCTTATTTTTTTTTGGTCAGCAAATATAGGCCTCCTTCTATTAACTATTTAAATAAGTACATACAGTGGTCTTCTGGCATGCCAGAAACCATACCGAGAGTGTCCAGAATTACAAAAACATTTATGCCCATACCGAGAAACTAGAGGAAAGTCTAGTCTGATGGCCCCTAACAAAGGTAAAAGAGCCAAAACTCCAAATTGTAACCAACTAAACTTGCTAAGACTATGCACTATAAACAATACTGGGATACAATCACACATTAGCTTAACACAACAAAAAAGAGCTGAGGCACCTGATCAGTCCCAGTCCTGGTCCTCCCCTCACGGGCTTTTTAACTCAGAATCTGTCACATCCTCCTCATCTTCCCCGTCCCTACGGCTTCCAGCGGGAGCACACTAGCGGGCCGTGGAATATCGAAATATCCTGCCATGTCCGATATATCTTGTAGTTTACCAAGGATTTTGTTCAACACTTTCTTGATGTTGCTAAGATTTCCCCCCAACAACTTTCCCAATTCTCCTCCTATCGGGCATCAGACGGCCCAGAAGGATCCTCGACACCCAAACCGGGTGCACCTCAACCCCTCCCTCGTACTCAATATGCAGCGAATTAACCAGCTCAGCCTCCATTTTTGAAATGGCATTAGTGTCATCGTCATCATTTTCCACAAAGAACAATGCTTCCCAATCGAGTCTTCCACCCCAATTCTCCGACTGGGATGGTTGAGGGGTCTTTCCTCCTCTGGTCGCCGCCCCAATACCACTGACTTTTCCACGACCCACGGAGCGATGACCCTGAAAAGGGTGACCCGCCATAGTATCTTCTAGAGGGGAATGCCAATGGACCCCAACTACAGCTGCCTGCATAGCACTAGAGACCCCTCTGCTTCTTAGCTCAGACACACAACTACACTGGATTGAAGCAATTCCAACCATGCACCTCCACACATAGAGAGGAACATCCAGGCCTCCGCTACATCTGGTAACATCTCCCCTCCACCCTTCATCAATAATAACTGCTCACTCGGGTACCTCCCTCCCTCGGGATCCTACACTCCCGTCGCCTCTACCTCCATTCTATCGTAGTGCCAACTAAAAACCATTAGCACCATCCTTCCCACCATTAAACTCTCACAGTCTCTCATGCCAACGTCCACGTCGCAGCTCGCATGAGCCACCAACTTGCTCGTCCCCGTGGTAGGCACGTGAAACCCTGCCTATCATCCAAGGACCCTAGTCACCCGCATCCAAGGTATTTTCTACTTCTTGTTAAAAGAGGAGAAGAATGATAATTGTTTTTAAGAACATCCGAATAGGAAGGAAAAGAAGAGGAAGAAATAACTACTTTGTCTTTCTTCGTTTTTAACTTTTTCTTCCTTCTTTTATAAAAAAGGGTTTTCATCAATCTCTTTAAATGAAACCTATGGCTTAGTGGGTGAATTGATGATCTTTGATAGCACTTTATTTGGGGTTGGTTGTTTAGAATGTGGCATTGAATGTGACCGAGCTTCTTCATCATTGACTTTTTCCCCCAAAGATTGCAAAACTTCAAATATATTACTAGAAGGAGAATATTTGTGAGAATCGAACCTAATGGAATGAGATCTCTTAGACTGCTTGTTCTTGTGTTTCCTGGAAACTTGTTTTAATGCTTATTGAACTTGTTTTAATTCTCCTTGTTCATCATTAATTTGAAAATATGGCAATGGGTTAGAATAAAGTTGGGATGCTAGAAAATTTGGACAAATCTTTGCAAAGTACCCATACTCATGGAAAGAATTACATTTAAAATGAATCTGCTCATAATCCAATGCCTAAAGATGGCTCCAACCCTCTAAGTCTAGCTAAATCATCTCTAGGAGTCCTTTTGCAAAATCCATTTCAACACGAATTCTGGCACATGAGAAATTATTCTCCTCGGTCTTTGAATTGGGGCCATATTTATCTCTAATGGCTTTAAAATACCATCAACCTCAAAAATAAGGGTAAGATATGACAATCGAATATAAACAAAAGTGTATGAAAATTCCATATTGGGATTAAAACCCAGAGTCCAGGGGGTGAGGAACATTCCCCTAGAGCCCATGAGATAAGGCCCAAATCTTAATGTTGAATTATAATCCTTTGATCTTTCAAAAGGAAATACATATCAAACATTTATACATTATAAAGTAGTAGTGGGCTCATGATCTACCTAATTGTTAGAGATCCAATTCTAAAACAGAGTTATAACTTTGCAAGAGGTCGTAAACTTACCAATCACCGCTTTTTCCTTAAGGGTGTCTAACATTCTTTTTTGTAGAGTAAGAAAACCCCAAATCTTGAATCTACCTTTTTATAAATCTACTTGTATGATTCACCAATCCAAAGAGAAAAAATCCATGACCAAGGATGAGAAAGATGGAAGAACCACTCATTAAAGAAGCTACCAAAAGAACAATTCTAGATTGAGGATGTTAAATCTCGTCAACATGGATTGCATCAACTAAGAACAATGTAAATCACCTCTAATGGTAGATCTTGTAAACAACACCAAGGCGTGAGACTTGGAGCGATCTAAGGGCAACAATGATCGATTGAAATTGCATACCATGTCTCTAAACCAATGCCTTGCAACGACTGAGGGAAGCGAGTAACATTACCCTAGCTATAGAGAGTAGAGCCCGTCAAACACATCACTACTCCTTATTTTCTCTTAAATTTTTATTGTTAATACTTATAATTTAAAATTGATAATTACGACTCCCAAATACTATTCAATATATTTAATGTCCAACTAATTCTTTCGGAAAAATCATAATATCATTTGGAGGGCCGAAGTGTTTCGAACTAGCCAGTGTAGTTTATCATCAGGACATTGATACTAGGCTGATCAGAATAGTTGAAAATAAACACTGCTGAGATGCAACGGTTAATTGCCAACATTAGATAAAATAAAAATAAAAATAAATAAATAAATAAATATATAAATAATTTAAAATTAATACTAAATATAATGAAAATAAATAATAATAATAATAATAAACCTAAAAACATAACAAAATTATTTAAAACACAAGATCTAAAAAATAAATAAATAAACCCCTCAAAAATAAAAATAAATAAAAAGAAACTAGAGATATACACACCCACAAACCACTCCTAAGAGACTAGAGACGGAATCCAGCAACTGTTGATTTCCATCTGTCATCCCTATTCAAAGTACTCAACCTTTTCTCAATTTCAACAACTTCACAGAATTTGCGGTGATGGAAATGCTCCACCCTCGCGATAACCCTGGATTCCTCCAAACAAATCTAATGATTCATCTTTCTAACATGCTGAGCAAGAGCAGAGGACTTAGTCGTACAGTGCCTCAAATCTGTTGCATATTCTTGTAACCTCTTATTTATTGAGCGACCTGTTTCTCCAATGTAGGGAACCCCACATAAGCATGGTATCAAATAGACACCTTTCATGCTTTTGGGGTCCAACAGGTCTTTAACGAACTTGAGGGAACTACGAATGGTGTTCAAAGGTCTAAAGGTAGATGAGATCAAATTATTTCTCAAAATCCGAGCAATTTTGTCCGTAGTGCCATGAATAAAAGGCAGTTGGACCTTGCCCACCAAATCACCTTGATCTCTCTTAGGCTTAGGCCCTTTTCTAGCATTCATGAAAGCCCTAGGGCCTTGACGCTTACTATAACCATTCATCTCAAAGACTCTAAGGAGATGGGATTTCTATTTCTCCAAGTGCTCTTCATCAGAATCCCTAAGAGCTCTAGTGGCCAATGTGTTGAGAACACCAACCTTCTGGGTAGGAAAATGATGAGAACTAGCATGTAGATACTGCTTGATGTGGGTTTTATTCCAAAATACTTGGTGAGAAAAATAGCCATCATCCTTCCTAGAGACGAGAACATCAATAAAAAGAAGGCTACCAACAACTTCTGTTTCCATGGTAAACTTAATAGAGTTTGATTGACTAATCAAATGCTGATGAAAGCAATCCAATTCCTGACGACCATGCGACCAATTTATGAAAGTGTTATCAACAAAAGGCTTCCAAATCTTAGGGTTGAGCAGGGCAAAATCCAAGGCTTTAGATTCAAAATCTTCCATAAAAAGGTTAGCTATAATGGGAGAAAGCGGGGGAAACCAAGGCAAAACCGTAAGTTTGTTCATAGAACTCACCTTCAAAGCTAAAGAAAGGTGAATTCAGACAAATTTCTGCCAATTTGGCAGTACCCATTTCAGTGATGCAGTTGATCACTTCAACTGCCTCTTTGATAGGAATGTTGGTATAAAGAGAGACCACATCAAAACTAACAAGGGTGCCATCAGGATCAGACAATATATTACTTAACTCCTTGACAAACGAGGAGGAATCCTTTACAAAGGAATCAGATTGACCAACAAGAGGCTTAAGCTTTCGTGCCAAATACTTCACAAGGAGATAAGTGGGACCTCCAATTGTATTAACGATCGGTCTGAGGGGGAAACCATCCTTATGAATCCCCACTTTCTCCCATTGTGGCTAACCTTTTTATGGAAGATTTTGAATCTAAAGCCTTGCCTTCTGCCCTGCTCAAGCCTAAGATTTGGAAGTGTTTTGTCGATGAAACTTTCATAAACAGGTTGAATGGTCGTCAAGAATTAGATTGCTTTCATCAGCATTTGAATTGTCAATCGAATTCTATTAAGTTTACCATGGAAACAGAATTTGATGGTACCCTTCCTTTTCTTGATGTTCTATTCTCTAGGAAGGATGATGGCTCTTTTTCTCACCAAGTATTTCGGAAGAAAACCCACACCGAGCAATATCTTCACGCTAGTTCTCATCATTTTCCTGCCCAGAAGGTTGGTGTTCTCAACGCATTGGCCACTAGATCTCTTAGGGTTTCTGATGAAGAGCACTTGGAGAAAGAGAAATCCCATCTCCTTAGAGCCTTTGAGATGAATGGTTATAGTAAGTGTCAAGGCCTTAAAGCTTTCATGAATGCTAGCAAAGGGTATAAACCTAAGAAAGATCAAGATGATTTGATGGGCAAGGTCGAGTTGCCTTTTATTCATGGCACTATGGACAAAATTGCTTGGATTTTGAGAAAGCATTTGATCTCATCTACCTTTAGACCTTTGAATACCATTCGTAGTTCCATCAAGTCTGTTAAAGACCCGTTGGAACCCAAAAGCATGAAAGGTGTCTATTTGATACCATGCTCCTGTGGGGTTCCCTACATTGGAGAAACGGGTTGCTCGATAAATAAGAGGTTACAAGAACATGCGGCAAATTTGAGGCACTTTAGGACTAAGTCCTATACTCTTGCTGAGCATGTTGGAAAGACGAATCATCAGATTTGTTCGGAGGAATCCAGGGTTATCGCGAGGGTGGAGCATTTCCATCACCGCAAATTCCGTGAAGCTACTGAAATTGAGAAAAGGCCATGTACTTTGAATAGGGATGACAGATGGAAAATCAACAGTTGCTGGTTTCTTTCTCTAATCTCTTAGGAGTGGTTTGTGGGTGTGTATATCTCTAGTTTCTTTTTATTTATTTATTTATTTTTGAGGGGTTTATTTATTTATTTATTTTTTAGATCTCGTGTTTTTAAATAATTTTGTTATGTTTTTAAGTTTATTATTATTATTATTTATTTTCATTATATTTAGTATTAATTTTAATTTACTTATATATTTATTTATTTATTTTTATTTTTATTTTATCTAACGTTCACTCTTGTTTATTTTTTATTTATTTATTTTTAGTTTTTCATATATCTACTTATTTTTATTGTATTCTAATGTTCACCTCTATTATTTTAAATTTAATATTATATTATATTTTATTTTTTTAACGTTATTGTGCATTAAAGATTGACTAGGTCTTGGCAACTGATCGTTACATCTCGAAAATATTTATTTTCAACTATTCTGATCGGCCCAGTATCAATGTCTTGATGATGAACTATAATGGGTAGTTCGAAACACGTTGGCCCTCCAAATGATATTGTGATTTTTCCGAAATAATTAGTTAAACAATTATGGATCAATCTGAAATATTGAATGTCCATTGCATGAAATGAATAAAAAGGGAATTGGGGATTGTTTCTTGTTTGTCCCTTGCATGAAATGAAAAATGAATAAAAAAGGGATTGGGGATTAATTTTTGTTGATAGGTATAAGTAACATTCAATGAAAAAGAATGCACTTAACATAAGCATAGTCCTCTTCCATCACTTTGTTCGAATCTTGTATGCCTCTTAATATGCACTTGTATCCCTTTTTAACGTATTAACCATTTGAAAAATAAGTATTTATTTGAAAATATTATTGAAGTAACTATAATAATTTAGCATATATAAATTAAAGATATAAACTGGATATTTATTATAATTATATAAAAATTATAAGTATATTGAGTATTTAATGGTAAATTTTATTAATATGATTGGATTTGAGGATTCCATGTTATAAGATGGTTAAAGTTTAAAATTTATAGTAGTAAATGGAGATATTAAAAAAAAATAGTCATCTTAAGAGTTATTGTGATTTGGGTTGAGTGTGATCCCTAGTAATTTTGATGGTTGAGATACTCTTGGGTAGTGGTTTCTTAGACCACTTGTTAGTCTTACAAGTCATGAATTTATTAACAAACCCAAATTATATATATGACAAAAATGATCAAACAATAATTTCCCAAAAGTTATGTGACCATTGCTTCAAGAAAGAAAGCTAGTTCAAAGGTACTTAGAACTTTTGTTGTTTTTTATTCTTTGTTTTGTTTTGTTTTTTTCTAACCATGGCGAATCGATAATGCATTGGAGTAATCTATGCGAGGGCCAATATCAAACCTAGCAACTACCACCATAAATCCAAGAGTATATCCAATAACTTGTAAGCCAACAATATTAGGAATTTATGACTTAGCAAGAGCCAAGACACCACGACGGTGGGGTGGCCTACTCCTTGAGCCTTATCACAATGGTCCAAAGATTCTCCCTTGTGGGATCTAAAACTGGGTGGAGGGGATAACATCTCATTATGCTAATGACTTGGTCATCCCATGAGGGGACAATGGATATTCATAATATTATTTATGCATCATTTTTTTGTGGGTTAATTTCCCATGGGGGATTTGAACCAATGATATTTTCACACAGATTTCCTTCACAAAATACCCATTCACCATCAATCCAAAGCCATATGGATGAAAATATTGGTGAAAGTGTTATGCCTCCATAATAGAACATGTGAGCCATAAATTTATATATCTTTCCTTATGTTACTAGGGTTGACAATCTTAAATTTTACAAGTGATATGGCACTGATGTTATACTGATCCATTTTATTTGAAGGAGATAAATTTCTCGTCACATTAATGGAGAATGTTTTTAGTAAACAATTTTACCTATTTACCTTAGAAGTAAAAAGATATTATTATTTTTTTTTTATTGAAAAATTGTAAATGATCATGGCTTTATTATATAACACTCTATGGATTGATGACTCTTGTATATGTGCATTTTTATTTTAAATGTTGAAAAAGAAAATGTTTCCAATCAATAGAAGTATTTAATATTTAATAAAATATTTACTGTTCTATGGGTTATACTATGAAAATTGTTTTTCAAAACGAAATTTATCTTTGAAAGTATTATTTTATAAATTCTATATGATTAATGTTAATGGATAAAAGACGAAAATTTAATATTTAATTCCCCCACTTGTTGAGGGTGTTTTCTAAATTGTTAGGATCAACCATAATCAATAATAGAATACATTGTTGAATGCAAATAAAAACAATATAAGTATCGAGATAACTAAGTCTAATAATTGCAATAAGGGAGTTCATGGGTTTGCCTGTTCTACTATGGGTAGGGATTGATGGGTAGGAAGGCACATCAACGACATCCTCCTCTAGACACTGACAAATTTTTGGTTGGGAGTTGGTTGCAAAATTCTTTGACGTTGTGCCTTTGGAGGTGCGAAAGGAAATTCTCACCCTAGAAGTAAGAAAATTCGGCGACAAGATGTACCATTCAGATTTTGAAGCCTGTGTTGGTAAAACCAAATGGGTACCAGACCCAGGAAATTGAGGAAGAGAAGGTTATATTTTTTTCATTCATTATCTACACACAGACAGATGGAGACTCTTCTTCACATGGTGCTTCGAGATAAACAAGTGGATAATTATAAACGCTTTGCTAGCCAGGAGGAATTGACAAGGATATTGAGGGATATCTGTTATGATATGGATGACATTACGGTTCGTTTGAACAAAATAGAAAACTACATAACCTCAGATTTAGACATTGACTCCATTGCACCTCAGAATGGAGAAGCAGTTATCAGTGCTACCACAATCAACATGGTCAGTGAAAATTCCTCTCCAGATCAACCGATGATCATTTTGGACGAATGAATCCATCTTTGATTATCTTAGTCGAGGAGTTGCTCTTATGTTCTTTTGGTATTTTAGCTTGTGATTGTTCTTATGTCCTTGTGTTATTGTATTTATCCTTATATGGTATAAGTTGTGTAATCGGTAAAATGCTAATTGTAAGCATCTCTAGTTTTTTGTATGAGTGGGCAATCCTCATGTATGTTCACAATAAGGTGGTTGCTCTTTTACTATGATGTCATTAGTTTTTGGGTTTGTGATGTCAGTAGTTTTTTTGTTTTGTTCACCATGTCAACATTGTGCTCCAAAAAACATCAGCTGTAACTTTGTTTTATTTCGAATATCAATAGAAATCAATGGTTAGATATTACAAAAAAAAAGATAGGGATTGATTTGATGTTTCACCATGATCATTTGAATTTTCATGTCTTTATATTTTTTTCACATATAACTATTTATCCAATTCATAAATGACAATTATACTATCGATACTTTGCAACGTTAATTAACAAGTTACTTAAGAAAATTCCTAATAAACAATCTACTCTTAAAAAACAAACACATTACCAATAAATTTTGAAACATAGTGAGAGGATTACATCTCCTCACAAACACCTAAGCTAAACCCATTTGATAGAGTTTTTTGTAAATTATCCTCAATAAGTTATATTCTATGCTAGCTTATTTTAAATATTGTCGGGATATAACTATATGCTTTAAACCAAGTTTATAAACATCGATGACATATATTTAATTTCGGTGGAAGGGTTTTTTAGTATTAATTAATTAAATATTATGGATCATGCATAATCTCATTGCTCGATGAAATTTTTTCTTTCTAAAAGTTTCAATTAAAATTTTTAATCACATAATTGCAACATTAGCTCTCTTTGAAGATCAAGTTCAAATAATCTTCCATACTATGATTTTTTATTTTTTATCACAAATTTCAAATGCAGATGTATTGAGTTGGGTTGATGTTTCCTTCGATTGTAATATTGTAAATCTTTGTGTGTACTTCTTAAGAAGCGTCTCCTCTTGGAACATATGTAAAAAATGAATATCATAGGGTTTGTCATAGGAACCTATATATTTTTCCATATATTCAATTATCTCTTTCGTATATTGTATGTATTAACTCATTGAAATCTCCCACGGTTATTTAATAATCCATCACCCAATGTATGTAACAAGAAGGAAAATGATTGACTTATATTTCTTATTATGATTTCCTTACACTTTAAAGGCTAGTTTGTTTTTGCTAAACCATGCATGTGTTTTAACCACATTCAAACTTATATAGTAATATCTTCATTTCATATTTATAAAAAGTTTGAAATTTGAGATTTTTGTTCTTCCCATCATTATTTCATGTTCCTTAACACCCTTCATGCTATTGATTTTGTTTATTTCTAACTACCCAAACTTAGTCAACAAACGTCCAAAGCATGCCATCTAATTTTCACTTGGTCGCATGTTTGTTATGTCAATGTTCATCATTGCATCAAGAGACACAGTCTAGAGCCTAGTATGAGGGTGATGTATGATTTTGTTCCTGCTCAATGTGGAGTTGACATGTGTCCTTTTAAAATTAAAAAATGAATATTTAGTTCTTTTATTATTGCATTTGTTTTAAATTTTTATTAAATATCCATTGTGCACCCACCCCCCTACTAAAACTTCTTACCACTAAACCCCCTACCCCCCTGCAAACCACCTTCCATCTAATCGTTTCCTTTGCCATCACTCCCATTATTTTATCCATTCCGCTAACCAGTCGCCAAATTAGCCATGACTATTCTCTCGGTTATTTTTAATTATATAACCATTAATTCATTAAAGTAATTCCCACCAACGTTCCACTATCCATTTTGGATGCGCCAAACATTAAATTCATTAACATATATTCAAAAATATTTTCTAAAACTAAACTATCATCGATTGAACCTATCACTTTCCTCATATCAGCAGTATTTGAAGAGGCGCCCAATAACATAAAGGATTAGAATTTCATAGTCAAGCATATCAAACGGCCAAGAAGTCACCCAATATTCATAATTTCATGCTCTTTCCCTAATTCAAAATGAGTAGCCATAAAGAAAAGAGTAAGATAGCAGTAGAAAAACCTATGCTACTCCCAATCCCGAATCTAGATGAATTCCCATTAGTATAAGTTGATTTCAAAATAACAGAGACCAAATGTGAATTTGACTTGTATGAATTGCACAATTGGGCCTTCCAAAAGTTTGAAGATTCTAGCGACGAGTTCATTTTTTGGGAATCCATATTACCCCTGATTGTTTTCCCTCAAACCCATCAATTTCCTGAATTTATCTCCTAGTGTGAAAATCATTATTTGCCCAGTCATAGAGAAATAGTAGCCATAAATGGTGAAACCTTGTTTTATATAACCCCAGAATATATTTTCTAGGCTTTACATATTAATCCTCCAAGCTCTCTACATAATTTTTTAGTTGATTCCTGAATGGAAATCTATCAAAAAATTACTTTTTTGAGTCATTTATGCCAGAAGGTTATGAATTGCCTCGACATAATCCACCATGTTCCTCAACAAAATTTCCAAAAATGTCCATACAAGTGATTTCTATGGCTTGTTGTCTTCAAGTCTATCAAAGTGATGAATGGGTTGATGAGGTCATCCTAGGGTTCCTATCAGAGTTTTCATATGGGAAAAGGCCCTCTGTTCTTTTCAATTTTAGCTAGTTTATTTTAGTTATCATTCATGAGAAATTCTTGAAATTCAATGTAGAGAGGGATTTTAAACATCAATTTGTATGTCTATTTGTTATTATATCATCATACTGAGAGATTAAATATGTCATTTCATAATTTAGATTCACAGGGAAGGCCACAATTTGTCATTTACTTGACTTCACTAGTCAGAAAGAATTTAGAAGATCATTCCTTTAGTGAATTTATAGATCGGTTTCTATATTTTTCATGGTATCAACATAAATTAAGAGAATTTTACATCTAAGTGAGCAGTCAAAAGTGGGAGACTGGTATTTATATAAGAAATTTATAGAGATCGGGGTTTATGGTTGTGAATTGCCATACTATAGGTTACCAAATTTTGTTCCTATGAGGAATTTTGCTTTAGAATTCATAATACAAAGCATGAAAATGGATGAAATTAAATTTTGTGTCAAGGAAACAAAAATCTCAATTTAAACTAAAATCTCAGGTTGGTCCATTTATAGTAAATACCAGAGCAAGTGATAAGGAGGTAGATATTTTGTTAAGTCAAATGAAGTTTAAATTAAGTTTCAACTAGACTTATGACCCTTTGGGAGTAATTTCATCTCTTGGATTTGAGCAAAAATAAACTCCTTATACTCATTCTCCAAACCATGGATTGAGCAATATGCTAATCAAGATGTTTGAGAAGAGAAAAATTTGCAAGAAGCTAAAGAGCATGCTTCCAGTAAAAAATCCTTAAAAACTCCTAGACCTAAAGAGAATGAGTTAAAAATACCAAGTGACAACATTTCTCCTCCTAGTTCATGTTCTAAATTAGTAGAATTCATAGTTTTCAAAAGAAGGAAAACCAGAGAAACAGAAGAAGAATAATTAGAATCCAGGAATACAGAGGTGTCTACTACATTAATGTTATCAAGTGATCATGTTTTCATTTTTCAATAAATTGAAGAAACAATACCCGACGCATCTTCTTCTCCTTCTTCTAGTGAAAAAAAGTATTTTTTCTAGATTCATAGAAATGAAGAACAAAAATGAGTTACTCAAAACTGCCACTTATTCTCATTTCTGGAAACATAATTCTACCACCTATAACAAATTATTGTTTGCACTAGACCCTGACAGAGGACAATTTCAATTGGAATTTCTTGAGCCAACGTTCCTAGTTCCTAAATCTATAGAGGATTACAAGACTTCATTGTTCTCTTTTGATAAAAAAAAAGTTTCATCCTATAGATTAGATTGATTTACATAAAAAAGCTGGTGAAATGATATATTCTTCTCTCACAAGTTATGCTATGGAAACTTCAAAACTAGAAAATTATTTAAATAATATTCATTCTCAGCTAAAGTTTGAAAAAATGTCATCACTGGCAAAAGATACAATGATAAAGGCTTTAGAAGACATTGTTATCAAATTAGGATTGGATCCTAATAATGTTGATGTTGCTCAATAAATCATTAAGAGTAGAAATGTAGACATTCAAGCATTACGCAGACAATTAAAATTGTCGACTACAGAGCATACTGAAGCTTAGGAAGTAGGGAAATTATAAAAGTAAAAAGAAAATATGACAAATGATTGTTGAGTAAAACTTTGATATACAAAAAATGGAGTCATAAATGGAAAAAAAATTGAAGGAAAAGGAACAACAAACTAGTGGAAACGGACTCGGCAAGGACTTCAATAGTGGAAATGGAATCAACCAACCAAGATTTAACAGAACAATTATCAGAAGAAATGGGAGATTTTCATTGAGAAATATGGAATGAGAAATTAAAAGACTCATTGCAAAAGGCAGCAGATAATGCATATATTTCATAAGTACAGAAAAATTCCAAGCTCACAAGACAACTTGAAAAATATATAGATGAATCAACGAGTGCACATAATCCATTAGAAGCTAAACAACAAATTTGGATAGACATTAATTCAACTATTTCATATTTTTGGACATTTATAGAATTATTTTTGAACAAAAACAAGTAGTGCACAAAGCAAAAGTAGCCATTGCAAAGATCAAAGAAGAATTGAATCATAAACCTAGAGAAGCAACTAGAATCATCAAGGTATTAAATTCAAAAACTAAAGAGGACATAGAAGACATGGGGATTTAATATAGGACAAATGTAGTCCTCAAAGTAATAAAGGTATTAACTAAAAGGAATTTGATGCTACAGTTGGAGAAAAAATTCCAAAATCTAGAAGTTCAGATCAAGAAGTTTCATAGGAAGTTCTTTGTTCTTAAATATAAAGGACTCCCATCATTAAGGGATTCTCATGGTCAATTAATCCAACAGGAATATTATCAAAAAAATTTACATGGTATAGCAACATAAAATTCAAAATTTACCAAATTCAAAGGAAATATCAGTGGTAAAAAAATTCTCCAAGGTTTAGAAGATGATTTATTTATTTCACATGAAATTCATCATCTTTTTGTCAATAAACCCATTTTTGAAAAATATACTGAGGTAGATGAAGCATACATAAAGGTGATCAAATTTTCCTGTCCAGATGATGATCAGTGGGATAATTTTGTTGAACTTACTGTTGAGATTGCAACAAGATGATGAGCTTAGTGGAAAGAAGTTGCCTTCACTAAGTGGGCCCGCAGGCTAGTTTTGGCGCAAGTCTATTTTTAGACATGTCGATCATGTTCTATGAGTTGCAAGATGCTATTTGTGGATGGTTGGTCAAGTCGGAAAAAATAGATGGACTTCTATTTTTAGACATACTGGGCAGAATCTATTTTTAGATTGCCAGTCTAAAATAGACATGTCGAATATTATTAGCTCTTAATAATATTTGGACTATAAACATTATCTTATTCTCTTGGAGCACTTCAGTTAAGTGCACAGATGTGGCACAAGACCTGATAGAAGGAATTACGCTATTCCTGAGGGTTAAGTGGAGCTATTGCATGGATACTTCAGTTAGAACTCATGTGACAGAGTTTGGTGGAGTTATTGAGCTAGTTGATGGAGTTGTGTTCAGTTTAACTGAGTTAAACATAGTTGAGCTAGTTGTATCTAGTCTAACTGATTGATACACTAGTGAGAGTGGTGTGAATTAATTATTAACTCATTAATCAACTAAATAATACATCAGTTAACTACAGTGCATGGACAGTTTCAGTGGAGACCAGTGAAGAGGTAGGTGAAAGAGCAGTGTGACTATCAGTTGTGACTATACTGTTGCATGATTTGCAACAAACAGTGATTGGAGATGCCAATGAGGATTGCGTGAGCAAGGCTGGACCAATTTGAGTTCATTCAGAGCCATTATTCAACAGTGATTGCGCAGTAGAGGCAGGCTATCAGGTGGCAGAGATTGGAGCATGTGATTTGCTAGATTGGGGCTTAATTAGTGTGTAGCAATTGGAGATTATACTGAGAGCTTGTGAGGAGCTTTGTATAATGATTTTTACATGATCTCTATGAAATATAATATACAAATAGTTGGGGGTTTTTAGCTTTAAGATTTCCCATAAAATATTGTGTTCATATGTGTGATTGTTTATGTTTTTAATGTGCGCATGCGATTGTTTTTATTTCCACAATTAATGATCAATGGTAGAAGAGATTCTGTATTGTGCATGAAGTTAAAATAGTGTGTGATCAGGAGAATCTCGGTGAATAATATATCAGTTATTCAAAATTTCTACACTTACCAATTGTGCAACAAGAAAATTTTCAGGTGATATTTCAACAAGAATAGGAGCATAATCAGAAGAGTGCAGATTTAAAGTGAGTAGTTGAAAACAAGATCCTCGAATAGTGTGCAATTCCACTAAATCAGTTCGAGGATCTCTATTTTGAGTTATATTAATGAGAGTTATCCAAATCATTTTGGATAAAATTTACCTTTTCATGTAAAAATTGTAATAGGTTAGATGTTTTGAAAAGACCTCTATATATACTTTGTAATTCAAAGTAAGAAAGGTTGATACTTTGAGAAGACCAAGAAACATTGTTGTATTCTAGAAATTTTTGAAGATAATCAAAGGCTTTTGGAATCAATTTTTAGTAGCATTTGTGTTCATGTGAATTTTCTTGTGTAATCATTTTTATTATTCTTCATATATTCGAGGTAACATAAAAGTACTAGGGAAGGCTAGGTTAAGTGTTAACCTCCCTGATAGCCCACCAGAAAG
This sequence comes from Pinus albicaulis, assembly GCA_034641835.2. Taxonomy (NCBI): domain Eukaryota; kingdom Viridiplantae; phylum Streptophyta; class Pinopsida; order Pinales; family Pinaceae; genus Pinus; species Pinus albicaulis. Next base: position 1,642,386,119 of record CM076579.1, on the reverse strand, counting down.
TTATAATCATTATTGAGAATAGATTTTTGAACAGTTTGTGTAAATTAGTACCTCTGCATCAATAAATTATTGCTTTTTTTCACACTACAAGGAAAAGACCCTCTAGCGAAGGTTATAAAGGAGGTTTTTAGTGTTATAAAATTGGCCAAAATTGTCAAAAAAACATTTTCTACAACATCTGTTTATGGTTATGGAGGTTTTGGCGGAGATTTTAATAGAAATTCAACACAACTAAAAAAAGGGGGCGGCCAGAGGTTATTACAGATGTTTTTTTTCATCGGTGCGCTACTATGGATTTAACGCACCGATGCGTACATGTAGAAGGTGCCCCGGGGAAATCAAAGGAAAACACACCGAGACGTTAAAGGTATAAAACCACACCAAGCGTAGTTTTGGTGACACAACGCTCGGGGCCATTCTAGTTGGTCTTGGGATTTATGCGATGCCCATAGGTCGTATCACCGCATTGGTGCCTAGACTTATAGAAACGCACCGATGCACAGTATCACACAAATGCACCGAGATTTATAATTGTTTTACTCGTGCGGTGCCCATAGGTCGTACAAATGCATCGGTGCTTATAGACACATAAACACTCCAGTGCGCAGTATCACACAAACGCTCCGATATTTATAATTGGTATTAGTGTTTGTGCGGTGCCCATAGGTCGTACAACAACACCGGTGTATATAGAAACATAAACGCACAAAAGCACCGATATTTTTAATTGGTTTTGGTATTCGTGCGGTGCCCATAGGTCGTAGAAACACAGCGGTACGATTCATAATACAAATGCACCGGTGTATAGTAACTGACACACACCGGTTTTCATTTTGTATTTTTTATAAACATCGACCTATGACAATGCAATCATTGTGATTGTTTTAAATTCATTAATCATCAAAAGTCGACACATATTATAACAATATTCATATTAATTAAATTTTTATTAATGCATTTGAATGCGATGTTTGGATTAATTTGTTATATCATATCATAATTACTGTGGTTTTTTCAAATTCATTATTCATCAAAAGTCGACACATATATATCTTATAACAATATTCAAATGAATTAAATTTTTATTAGTGCATTTGAGAACAACAATGGAGAACGCAATATCAACAATGGAGAACACAATAGAATAAATTAAAACACACACACACACACACACACACAGATATATATATATATATATATATATATATATATATATATATATATATATATATATATATATATATATATATATATATATAAGACAATCTTTGTCATACAAAATGGGATAGTTATTGGTATCTCTTTGTCTTTCAATTGGGACACTATGTACATTACATTAAAAAAATGTTTGATTTCACAAACATATTTCAAAAAATACAACGCCTTGCTTTGATATCCAAACATAGTGATCATCATTCTTCACTTGAACTGTTGTCACTGCTAGAGCTACTTCCATGACTTGGGTTATTTTCAAGAGTGTTTTGTTCACGACGTTGATCGTTTTATTCTTCTTCACCTTCCATCTTCAAACATAAAAATAAACTGTAATGAGTGTATATACATTGGTGAGAATAATGAAATCTGCAATATTAAATAATATACATCAATGTAAATCGAAAAAGAAATGACGTACCATAGCAGCAATTGATTCATAAACTATACACATTCTTTCAAAACCATGTACCATGCCATCTTTCAAAATTTCATCTGTTGGCGCAGTTCCATACTTTGTTTCCTGCAAGTTTTATACCCCATAAAAAATCATATATTTAATATAAAAGATTTTTTTGTTCTATTAATTATAGATGAAGCTAAGTAAAACAAGATCGATAGATGCTTACAAATTCCACAATTAATTTCTGATATGACAACATATACTCACAACCCATATTTAACCCAATTTCAATCAATTCGTCTGATGGTTCTTCTTTGTATGTTGCACCTGTTTGAAGACATTCAATGATGATTTTTGTAAAACAACTTAAAAAATACAAAAATGAAATCTAGTTAAGTTGTTATAAGGAAGTAACAATTACTCACAAAATTAGATATCAACCCTTTCCTTCCTTGTCCTCCTGCTTTATGTGCTGAATGGGTTCCATTTTATTTTCTTTTCTACAAGAAAATTCTTGAAAATTAATATTTAATGCTAAATTGTTTATTTATTGTACCTAATGATAAAAAAACTCAATGATTACATATTACATTTGAAGCACGCTGTTGTTGAGATGGTTCCTCCTGCGATGCAATTTTGTCCATTTCTTTGACCATCTCCTTGTACACTGTTTTGGACATTCCTACTGGCATATTTCTGATATCAGCTCGTTCATCTTTTGAGATTTTCATAGTCTTCCTAAAAATGTAACTTGACAATAAGATATTTATTTTTTATATTGATATATGAAAATTAAATATAACAAAAGTGATATTTATAAATAATTATAGACAAACACTTAAAGGAATATTACTTTTTCATTCCTTCTTTTTTGTTGTTGTACGTTTTTGCTATTAAAAGTCTGACATGTCTCATTGAAAAATTCTCTGGAAACTCTTCTGTAGTTTAGATAAAATTTGGTTCTTGGAATCATTGGATTGGTTTTTGTATTGTAAGTGGAAAGAACGTCTATACATTCGTTCCACTATATCCCTCAAAATTTTGTAAAAGTTTTTCCCCCTTTCGTTAACCTCCAGCACCACTACAGATGAGCTAAGGAGCAATTCATTTTCATTTGCATGTTCTATTATTTTTTTTTCTTAGAACAACATTGCTTTTCTGAGTTGTTGGTCCCTGTAGAACATTAACAAGATGTGAATTAATAGACTGTTTGACACATGCTATCTAATAATTTTAAGTATATTATTAATGATTATAATTAAAAAAATAAACTCATATTGGAACGATAGTATTTTTTCATTCACCTGATTCATCCTTTTGCAATTTTTCCATCAAGATTTTATGCTCTTCTGGTCCTAGATTAGAAATAATCTTATCAAGCTTCGTCATTTTCTGGCTCTGCATGATACGCAGTAAACAATACGTATTAGTTAAACTTACATATAGTTCAAAAATAATATTTTTTATAAATAATCTACAAAGAACTTGCCTTTTTTTCTTTTCTTGACGTGTTATCAGTATTTTTGTTACTTGATCTCTTGTCAGTCATTTCTTTATCAATATGAAACCTGTACCATATCATTCATTAATATATTGATAAATAAATTGTCAAATTTTCAGGTAAAAAATAAATCTCAAGAAACCGGCGTGCCTTTCATGTTGTACGCATCGACATCGGTGCGTGGGGGTATTCGAAACGCACCGCAAAAACAGTATAATAGACCGTATGGTGCGTTGGGGTATTATAAACGCACCACAAAAACAGTGTAATCTACCATACGGTGCAATCCTCGTAACATGGAGCATCAATGCCCTATTTCAGATATGGTGCACTGATTTTAAAAAATTGTTTCAAATTTTTTACTGCACTATACTTGCGCGGTGTGCTGTATAATACAACGCACCTATGCAATAGGTTACGCAGGGCGCACTGATAAAAAAAATCCATTTGTTCCAAAAATTCATGCAAGGGCCAAATGGTTTGGGATCCGACTATGCAAGTCGTCCCGTGGGTTGGATGTGAATATAAAATGAAAAGCCCTAATTCTGAAATCACAGAAACAGGGAGAAGAAAGGGAAAAATATATATATATGAAGGGTTTAAGGTAAAAATGGATAAAACTACAGAAAAAGTAAAAAAAAAAATCAAATTTAATCATTCAAATGGTTTGAAATTCTATGATACAAGGTTTGAATCACCAGAGGTTTGGTTTTTGATTGTTTGAATACTTCCGTTCGAACGTATTTCGCTTCTCCACAGTGCTCTCTTGCTCCACGTATGTCTCCTGCAAATCTATGGATGAAAATTTTAACAAAAATAGTGAAATAATGAAAAGTGTTTAGTATTTAAATAATTATTTTATGAAATTAGAATTTTGAAAATATTTTGCCGCCCATTTTTCAATTTGCCGTCGTTTTTTTTTTTTTTTTTTTTTCCACTTAAGGAAAACAGAGTTGCACTTTTTTATTTGCGTTTATTCGTCAGCGTTGCGTTACTTAATGGCACCGCACCAATGCGTCCATTTGTAACACTGGCACTGGTACGTCTAGTTGTAACATCGACGTTGGTGCGGTTATATGTACAGTAGCACCAATTTGTGGTTAAGGCACCAAAATTAATTTTAGGTGTGTACACCAAAATTTAGTAAACTCCAACCATAGAAATTGAGAATTAGAATTTTGTTTATTCTTGAGAATTAGAATTAGAATTATAATTGGATAAATTCTCGATGGAAATAACTATTCTTCCAATGCATTTTGTTTATTCCAGGAGGTCCCCACTGATTATGTGGAGAGAATGCAATGTGGGGCGTGTGAAGATGCAATACTTCAGGGCCCAAGTGGGAAATTGTGGCATATGAACCTGTGCTATGCTAAGGAGTCAGCGATTTTCACAAATGGTTAGGAAAGTTTTGTTTCTGAGCAGTTTATTGAAGTTGGAGATATTTTAGTTTTTAGACATGTTGGAAATGTGCATTTTGTTGTGAAAATATTTGGGCCATTTCTTTTCAAAACTACACCTCTTATTCTTTCAAAAAAAGATACTTGAACCTTTCCATAACCTGCAACAAGAAAATGTGCCCCATGATCTGCTTGCTCATATGTAAGTTCCTCCTCCATCTTGGCATCCAATTTCCTCTTTTCTTCTTTGTGCTTTCTATCTTGATCTTAACAAAATTTATACAATCTCTGTTTTACGAGAAACTGACCTTGAATGTTCTGAGAGCAATGACAATGAATCCTTCATTAATTCTGCATTTGTTAGTAGAATAAGACCAATTTTCGACTAGACGATGCAGTTATTACACGTGGAGGCAATGGTTTCCCATAGAAAATGAGTATAGGGTTGAGCAGAGGAAAGGTATTGCAAAATGGGCTATTACATTAGATTTTCCAATGGGAAACTGATTCGCAGGTGGAAATATGGTAGCTGCAGGTATCTATGCTTTTCTTCCCACATAAATGGTCACTGGGTTTCCATTTATAATACAAGCATAATTTTTACTGGTTTCATCCACAGGACCACAACTCAGACAAGTTAGAGATGCCATTGATCAGGTTCAATTGAAAGCCGAAGATGTGATTTTATGCAATGTCAGCTTTGCCAGTAAAAGTTTATGTATGCCAACCGAAGCTCAGACGATACTCTAGGCTACTTTTAAACGCATTCTAAAGAATATTTCCCTTCATGGGACCTACCAGCCCGATCAACAACATCAATTGATCTTTCCCTGCTATCCTTAAGGGAATGATAATCCTTCCCTTCATGGTGCCTCTTGGCTTTATCGACTGCTTCGATTGATCTTTCTCTGCGATCAACTCTGCTCTCTATTTCTCCATCATGGGACCTATTAACCCTATCACCGGCCTCAACCTGTACTCCTTTTCTCCTTTTGTACTTTGTCGAGCTCTATAGCCGTTTGCATCCCTGTAAGCGTCTTTGTTTGTCTTTATGTTTGAATCACTCATTTTCTCTGCTATAAAATTCTCAGCCGAAATTTGAACTCTCGTCTTTTCAAACCCTCATCTCCTCAGAAAAATTATTTTATGCGATTCGAACCCTCCACTGCTCCAATACTACACTTTACAGAATAACCCTGTTCTGGTGCGCGGGGTTTTATAACTACACCGGTGTGGTTTCTTAAGATCGAGGTTTATGTTTTGGCACGGTGTTTTATGACACACCGGTGCGGAAGAGTTGTGAAGCACCGGTGCATCTTAGTACTAAGATCACCGGTGCGTGTTATGATGATAAGCACACCAGACTGTATAAAGTTTTTTTTTTTGGTATGTAAGATCATAATAAAATAATGATAATTCTAAAGTATATGAATTTATTTGCATTATTTTCTAAACTATATTATGTTACAAAAATTCATATTATTCTAGATTTATCATTTTACAATTATTTACAAATTTACAAATTTAAATATTTTAATAAAATCATTTCACATTAATACAATTAAAATTTTCACATTAATACAATTAAAATTTTACAAATATTTTACATACAATTACAATTAAAATTAGAATTAGAATTAGAATTAGAATTACAGTTACAATTTTACAATTTTACAATTTCACATACAATTACGATTAGAATTAGAATTACAATTTTAATATTACATACAATTACATTTACAATTACAATAATTTCACAGTAATACAATTAAAATTTTACAAATATTTACATACAATTAAAATTAGAATTAGAATTACATTTACAATTACAATTACAATTTTACAAATATTTTACATACAATTACAATTACAATATTAAAATTTTACATACAATTAGAATTAGAATTACAATTTTACAATTTGTCATATATACAATTACAATTACAATCATTTCACAAAAAATTAAATATTACAATTACAATTAAAATTTTACATTAAATATTTTACATACAATTATAGTTAAAATTACAATTACAAATACAAATACAATTTTACATACAATTTAAATTTAAATTTGAATTACAATCATGACATAATATTTAATAAATATCATGGTCATTTAATATTAAATTAATTAATAAACATCACGATCATGATAACCATCGTACAAACAACATATTCGACTAAAAAACACATTCAAAATCGCTAACATCATCATGATCGTGATCATCTAACAAAACACAATTAACATTATATATTAACATCATCAGAACACAGACATAAAATATACGCCTCATGTCAAATAACTAATGCTATCACATACACATCTATCTGCAAGCTGCTGCACATTAAATGAACATATCTAACATGACCTAACAATATACACATAATGATGATCACCAACATGTAAATTAAGTACAACTGCAATATGAACATAAAATACATGGACCATATATATATATATATATATATATATATATATATATATATATAACTGAACAATGTTAAAAATATACAACTGTAATATAAATTTCATAGATCAGCTGGTGGTAGTACAACATCAATATCAATAATAGTGGAGGCTTGCTCAGTCAATGGTGCAGCCTCGTCAGTCGATGGTCCAGCCTCATCTCCATGATGACTACTGCTATATGCTAGTTGAGGCTCATGCTCATTTGGCGCGGCACGAGGTGAACGATCATGAGATGATGAGTCGTTGCTCGCGGACTGTCCATCACGTGTTGCAGCTCGACCACGCCTATAACGTGCAACAATCCTCCTCAGTCACGTAACAGCTGTCGTAGCTCCTACGACATGCCGCATCAGTCTGTACATGTCACGCGGCATGCCTCTCCACATTTGTAATAGCCTATCATCAACCTTTATGTCTCTGTAATGAGTAGGCCTGATGCCCGCGTCAACAATCAATGCAATGAGTTGGTCACCCAACTCCATCCTGTATCTAGTATCTAGTCGACCACGCCTAGAAAAAGGCGGTATCGGCACACCACCAGGAGCATGTCTCTCTGCACCGGCTTTTTGATGATCCTCGGCATTTGGCATGCCCTCATCGTCATCAAGATCCACACCTGGATCATGTGGTGGTGTCGGCATCTCCTCGCCATCAAAAGAGCCAATGTCTGCAAATATATATAAGTACATAACAATAATTAGACAATTTCATTACACAATTTAATAAAAACAAGTTAAAGTACATGTTAGAATAAATATAAATAAAACGGTAATATTACCTCTATCATCTAGCAACTCATCATTTGTGAAGAGGATGTTTTCACACCCTTGCCAATCCAATCCAGCATAAGGATAGGGGACCATAATGAAGGGATGCAGCTCATCAACACTGGATAGTAAGTCCAGTACATCATGCGATATCCTGGCTAGAAACATAGTCTTTCCCCTCTTGGGCATCATCTGCCCCAACATGTGCATACGTGCCTCCAAAATCAGCCTACGAGGCTTCCGAACAAAAGTAAGCTTCATCTCTGGAAACCTCTCAAAAAATAAACAAAAAATCTCTGAAGCAAAAGGGAAGCTGGCCCTCCCTTGTGCATGAGCACGACATCTATCTAAGGCTGCACAGAACTGCCGCAAAAAAATGGCAGACCACCTGACAAGTCATGGCTCCTGTACTAAAGAATAAACATAATATAGAAGCGAGCAACTAAAGTGTTTCCCGTCACTGGTTTTGTGCGAAATGGTCAAAATGATAAGTGTGAGACACTGCACTTCCTCCCTACCAAATGCACCAATACGTAAATGACCTCCAGCGACTTGAAACTCTGCAGGAGACAGTACTGATGCTCCAATGTATCTCTGGGAGTAAACTAACTGACTCCCTGCAAAATAACCAGTTGGAACCTCTGGGAAAGAGGAAAAATCCACCCCTCTCCTCAATAGCCCTATAATGAAATATATATCCTCCTCAGTGGGTGTGTACCACTGGTTAGGACCAACATAGAAAGCCTGTCGGTGGGAATTCCACCTGCGGATAGGATGTCTCAAAAACACACTATGGGCCTTTAGGGAAGTAGCCTCCTCATAGAACTTGAGGAGGCCTACTTGCCGAAGGAGCCCCTGGGTATCTGTTGTAATAGGGCGAGGGTACGCATCTCTCTACCTCTCTCATGCCTCCCACAGGTGAACCATGTCATACTACTTTGCCTGTTGTTGCTGTTGTTCCTCCTCTTCTCTCTGAATCATTGACATATTAAATAATTTTTTATTATTAAATCAGACATGTATTTAGGAATATACATATATAAATTTTTTTGGAAAAAAAATAGACTAGTCGGTGCGCCAGAAAAATAGTCATGCATCAGTTTCGATGCGAAGTTTGTTTCTAGCGCACTGAGGGTGGTGCCCCAGATGACATACAATGCACCGTATGTGGTGCACTTGAAAATTTTTAAAGCACCGTTGACTATATATGGTGTCAGAAAAGTGGTGCGCTGACTAAAATATACATCGTGGCGTGTATAGTTGTGTCAACGCACCGACCTCGTGACAAATTACATAGTCAACGGTGCGGTCTTTTACTAGGCCACACTGTTGACCCTCTCAGAATGCCGAATGTGATGTGCTGACAGACACTGGGGTAGATATTTCCGTCAACACACCGTGTTTCTATTCCCATGGTCAATGGTGCGACAAGCTAAATGACCACACCACACTTTTTTTTTTTTTAATTTTAAAATAACGCGAGGTGCCTTTTGGTACCACCCTGGATACGGTGCAGATACCATTAGCACTAGTTGCGGTGTGGCCTGTAAATTTTACAGGCAGCACCGCTTACCGGTGTGAGCCGAACGGCTCGTGCGCACCGCACGACAAAAAAAAAAATCTTTTAAATGGTTAATTTTAAGGCTATTTGAAATTCTAATCCGCTAAAAAGGTTAATTATGGAAAAACAAGAAAAATACCTGTACATTTCACCGTCGAGGAAGAATATTGGCTGTAGAATTTGCAAAAGAAAATTTGCCCACCGTTTTGCAAAATGCAAACTGGAGATTGGTGGGCAATGCACAGCAGCAGTGCATGCAATGGGTGCAATGGGAGTACCGATTTCAAGGCATCTCAGACAAGGATAAATTCCACCGGTGCTTTAGAGCTCTGGAGCACTGAAAGTGAAAAATGCGGTTTTTTGGCCGTAATTTTTTATTTTATTTTTATTTAACCCTGTTCTGGTGTGCGGGGTTTTACAGGTGCACCGGTGCGGTTTCAGTTTTGGCGCGGTGTGTTGGGGCCCTTGTTTTTGATTAGTTTTTGAAATCTTGGCTAGAACATTTTGAATTTTGACCTTTTTGAGTTGCGGCATGAAGACACATGGCAACCGCGACCGCGCCGCAACTACCAGGAGTCGCGGAGCTACCAAGGTGGCGCGGAAGCATGGGATAGCTGAAGATAGAACACGCACAAGTACAGATGAAGAAAACACACAGCAGAAGACAGAAAGCGGAACACGCAGATAACAAGGGAGAAGTTGGGAGAAGCTGAAGAAAAGACACAGAGGAACTGATAGTTGCGAGAGCGGGTGAATAAATAACAGTCACCCGGCTGGAAGAAAAAGAGGCTGAAGAGGTTGCGAGGCTTATAACAGGGGAAGACGCACAGAGCGACTGTAGAAGAATCATGCATGACCTTCCTAGGGTTCCTCATCTTCTCTATTCTACCTTTCTGTTCCGAAATCCATCTGTATCAGATTTGTAAGCTATCATTGAGAATGCCATGTAATCATGTGTTTGGCCAAGAGATTAATACAATGGAAGGTTGCTGTCTCAATAAGGTGTTTACATGCCTGTAATGTGTTTATGTTGGTTTAAAATTTTATTTGCAAATGTCTGAATGCTTATTAAGTGATCTTGCGTATATAACTCTGTATATGTAATCGATGCACTGTCCTTCATGAGTTGCGAATTTGTTCCTTACCATTGATCTCATCCCCTTCTGCATGTGGTTGCGGCATGCCTTGGGTGAGACTCACTGCTCTTCGAAGTAGGGTGAAAATGCCGGCGTGTTCCTAGACTACATCGGACCCCTTTTGTTGGCCACAACTCCTGAACCTGGGTCTTGTCCGCGAGACCTGACTTCTCACCAACAAATGGTTCCGTTGCCGGGACCTGCATGTTCTGAGGGGATCTAGATCATGGTATCGAGGATTTTTGAAGGAGGGATATGGCGATGGTGGGATGATCATCTTGACCAGTTCATTGCTCAGTAAGCAGAGCTGACCAAGAAAAAGGAGGCGGCGATCAAGGAGCTTGTTCTTTTCTCTGACTCAGCCAGTGATACGTACGAAATTTTCTGGGGAAGGTTCCCTACGGACCTTTACAATTGGTTGCGTAGGTTACGAGTGACGGTGCCCCAAGAAGGCTTGCGGAAGATAAACCGTAGGTGGGCGCACGAAGATCTGGTGGCACTGCACCGGGTGGACACTGAACTGACCCACGCGGTGGATTTCTGGGTAAGGACCACGTTGGAAGGATACACTGTGGAGTTTGCTGCTGAGTGCTACCAATCCTTCTCGAAAGCCGAGGCTGTTTTCCACTCAGGGCTAAGAGGGAAGCTGCTGAAGGAGATTCCGCTGTGGATCAAAGCTCTGATGGTGGATGAAGGGTTGATTGAATTCCACAAAACGAGTATGGAAGCGTAAACCACCCGTGCTGGGGGAAGGGTTGAGGGGACCGATGCTGTGTAGAATGTGAAAGTGGGGAGCGGGGAATGGATGTTGAGGCCGCATGCAAGTTGCGGGATTCCAAATCAGCAACACCATGTTGGACTTGGGGTCTGACGTCAACATTCTGCCACGGAAGACATGGGAGGCTCTTGGAAGGCCACGACTAGCCTACTCACCAAACCAACTCAGGATGGCGAACCAGTACTGTATTCTGCCAATCGGTCGGCTCGTTTTGAGGTTATTGATATCATGGGCGACAAGGATCCCTATCCCGCCTTACTCGGCATTGATTGGGCTTTTGAGAATTACGCCATCATCGACCTTAAAAAGGAGCTGATGATCTTTGAGGATGGGGAGGTATGGGTCACCCAGCCCCTCGACCCGTATCAAGGCCCGCGATATACAGAAACAGTGGAAAATCGGGAGGATGCTCAGATGATGGACCACCTTTATCAGATGACCGCAGGAAAGCGGGACGATTATATTAACCCGACCGCGACTGGCTCTGTCAGTTGGCGGAGTGTGCAGAGCTTGGAGCTCAAATTCGAACTCGCTTGGGAAGACTGGCAGCAAGGGGGGTATGAGACCACCACGCAGAGATGTGCCTCCATTGCCCAAGTCCGATGGGTAGGGACTGAGATCCGCGGATATCCCACCTTGTCGAACATGCAAGCAGTCAATAATTTTATTACCAAGGTGGAAGATCTGGTTCCAGCTGAAAGCCGGATGCCTCTTTTGGATGTGGCCTTGCAATCCACGTCGGCCCGATGGCGGAAAAATCACCGCAACGCTCTGTTGCGATGGGAGTGCGTGGCGGATGCTCTGCGGGCACGCTTTAAAGAAGATGAAGGACCTTGCAGTACGCTTAAGTATCATGGAACTTCTGACCCGCGACACCATTTGCGGGCCTGCGAGGAACAGTGGCATAGCACCCGGTACCCTGAGGAGCTGTGGGTCCACAGGTTTATCCACTCCCTGGGTACAATTCCCCAGGCCTGGTACTTGAAGGAAGAGCGGAAACGGGGAACCTGCTCTTGGCAAGCAGTTACGGACAAGTTCATTCGGTGCTTCTTGTTTGAAGGGGAGACGGCGCAGGAGTCTCAGGCCTTACAGGCAATCAAGGAGGTCTTGTTTTTCCACCATCCTGAGCCCAACGGGGGCCCGATTGTGTCACGACCTGAGGTCAGGCGCGAGTTGGCTTGCCACCGGATTGACGGCGATCCGGATGATGACAGTCTGGAGGACCTCAGGCATCTCTATTTTGATGAAAGGGAAGGCAAGCGGAGCATCAGTGAAGAGACGACGACTGAAGGAGTCCATTTACAGCCACTAAAGAAGAAGCAGCTGAACATTGGAACAGACGAGAAACCCAAGCTCGCAACGGTGGGAGATTACTGGGATGAGGAAACGACAAAAGAAATTTTCAGCCTCCTCCGAGAATACGAATATTTGTTCCCGTCCTCGGTTGCGGACCTGAAGGGGATCAAGAGGGACCTGGGCGAAATGCGCATTGCGCTGAAACCGGGGGCCAGGCCGGTGAAGCACCGACCCTACCGGCTGAACCCACGTATCAAAGAAAAGGTCAAGATGGAGATCGACAAGATGCTGGCTGCAGGTCTTATCTTCCCAGTAGAAGAAGCAGAATGGGTGAGTCCCATTGTCATCCAGAACAAGAAGGACAAAGCGGAGATCCGTGTCTGTGTAGACTATCGGAGCCTGGGCAATGCCTACATCCACGATCTGTTTCCCACTCCTTTCAGCGATGAAGTTCTATACCATGTTGCGGGAAACGAAGCTTATTCCTTCACTGATGGGTTTTCGGGTTACCATCAGGTGCGCATCGTGGAGGAAGACAAAGCAAAGACGACATTCACCACTGAGTGGGGATCATTCACATACCACGTTATGCTGTTTGGTCTGAAGAACGCACCGGCTGTGTTTTCCCGGATTGTCATTGTTGCTTTCCGAGAGTACATTCACAAGTTCCTGGAGGTCTACATGGACGACTGTACCGTCTACATCCTGTTGAAGAAACACGCCTCCCTGTTGCGTATTATGTTTGACCGGTGTCATCAGTTGCAGATTTCCTTGAACTTGAAAAAATGTATTTTTGCAGTTCCATTCGGCACACTCTTAGGCCACGTGGTGTGCAAGCAAGGGGTCTGTGTCGATCCCGCCAAAGTCGCGGTCATCGTCCACATGGAGGCCCCCGAGACCGTGAAGCAGTTGCGGGCACTGCTCGGGCACACAGGATATTACAGGCGGTTTATTCGCAACTACGCAAAGATTACGGCCCCTTAGGAGAAACTGTTGCGGAAGTCAGAGGTGTTCCAGTGGACGACGGAGTGTAGGAAGGCACTTGACACCTTGAAGGAGAAGTTGGCGACGACACCCATACTTGTTCATCCCGACTGGGATAAGCAGTTCCATGTGCATATTGATGTGTCCGGTATTGCACTTGGGGCTGTATTGGCGCAACCCGGGGAGACGACAGTTGACCACCCCGTATACTTCGCCAACCGTCGGTTATCAAATGCGGAGAAGAATTACACCACGACCGAGCGGGAGGCGTTGGCGATGGTGTACTCCCTCCAGAAGTTCCGCCATTATCTTCTGGGCGGAAAATTCACATTCTTCACGGACCATTCTGTATTGAAGTATCTGGTGAATAAGCCTGTGTTGGAAGGACGGATCTGTCGCTGGCTTCTACTTTTCAAGGAATTCACGTTTGAGGTGATTGTCAAGCCCGGCAGGTTGAATGTCGGTCCCGATCATTTATCTAGGTTGGAGACAGGAGAGAATGAGGGCTCGTTGGACGATCAGCTGCCGGATGCCGACCTCTTCCGAGTCGAAGTAGTACCAGATTACCTGGCTGACATTGCCACTTATCTGACCACGGGACAATGCCCTCAGGATTATACCCCGCTTCAGAAACGCCACCTGGTTGTCCGGGAGGCCGACTACCAATTGATCGCGGGGTAGCTATACAAATTGGGCCTTGATGAGGTGTTGCGCAAATGCGTTCTTGACCACGAACGGGAAGCGGTGATGTGGGAATGTCACAGTGGTGTTGCGGGAGGGCATGTGGGTGCGAAACCCACCGCAAGGAAGATGCTCCAAGCTGGCCTGTGGTGGCCGACGGTACATGCTGACTGTAAGGCCTATGTGAAGCGCTGCGATGTTTGCCAGCGGACGGGAAGGCCTTCGCATCGGGACGAGCTTCCGCTACACCCAGTGCATGTGTTGCGGCCGTTCGAAAAGTGGGCTGTTGATTTCGTAGGTCCCATCGCCCCGGTCGTCAGACACTCCAAGGCCCGGTACATCATTATCGCCACGGATTACCTCACCCGGTGGGCTGAGGCAGCAGCGGTATGCGACTGCTCGGCAGAGACCGCTGCCTGGTTCATTTTTGAACACATCATCAGCTGGTTTGGCTGCCCACGGAGCTTGACCAACGATCAGGGTACACATTTCATTAATGCCACGGTCAAGTCACTACTGGACACATTTATGATTTAGCATCATAAAAGCAGCCCATACCACCCGCAGGCCAATGGTACTGTGGAAGCATTCAACAAGATTCTTGAAAAAGGCTTGACTAAAATTTGCAATGCTCAGCGTGACGATTGGGACGAGCGTCTCCCAGCGGCACTGTGGGCCTACCGGACCACGGTGAAACATTTGACCAACCAGACACCATTCCAGTTGGTGTATGGCCGGGAAGCTGTGATTCTCGCCGAGTTCACTGTACCCAGTCTTTTGATCGCAACGTCTCTTCAGTTCTCAGAAGAGGAGTCACTTCGGGAATGCCTCCAGGAGCTACAGGAGCTGGATGAGGCCCGATTCCTGGCGGAATTCCACCAGAAGGCTCAGAAGGCCAGGCAGAAAGCGTGGCATGACCGCCACATCAAAACCAAAGCCTTCCAAGTCAGCGGCAAAGTTCTCTTATATGATAGCCGGTTCCAGAAGTTTCCAGGCAAGCTCTAGATGCACTGGTTGGGACCCTACTTTGTCACCGAGATCCGCGACTCAGGAGCCGTTCGGTTGGCACAGCTGGACGGTACAGTTCTCCATGGGTGGGTGAATGGCGCACACCTGAAACCCTACCAGGAGTAGGTCTCTTTCACTTCTCATCAATAACTCTCGCAACCGAGAGAACCCGTAGAGTAGCTTAGTCAAATAACTCTCTCGCAACCGGGATGAGCGTAGGGAGTCTTTTCCGTTCATAGGCAGTCTGTCAAATAACTGGTCAGTTGCGGTTACCTCACCGCAACCGACTGTGGTCGGGGCGAACCAGTCTAGCGTGTCACCGCGCCAGTCCAGCGTGTCATCCTTGTAGGATCCATCCCCATGCCAGTGTCAGTCCAGGTCATTTCTGTCAGTCCTTTTGTCAGTCCGTAGGATCGCTCAGATTTGCATCATAAATTACCATAAGTAGACTGTAATCGTACCATAATCATTTTCCATCACCCGCAGTTCCCTCAGCCATCGCGTCCGCCCATTTCCCCATGACGCCCTCAGCAACTGTCAGATTACACACAAGCATGCGATTGATCGCATGATTATCGTAGGCAAGAAGGATAGAAAGAATTAATTTTCGTTACGGAGTCTCATCAACTCTGCTCATGCCAGGGGATGACATAACTTGCATGGAGACCAATAGCTCGAGAATGACGGACCAGTTCAATTTGGCAATTGCAGCGACTCCAGAGTAGTTGAAGCCTCAAAGCGCACCGCACCCAGAAGAAAGCTCCAGAAGAATTCTCCAGGTTTACCAGCGCCGGGCCAAGATGCCGAAGGCTCTCTTATCCGTTCCTGAACCAGTGCTGGACAGCCGAATCCACCGAACAGATTCGCTGGTTGGAAAGTATGATAGTGCAGCGTTGATGGACGCTAACCTGTCTGACCCAACCGAATTCCCCCACCTCCATTGGCAGACATACATGGAGCATCACTACACACCAGGCAATAGCTCCAGCAGCCGAATGCGACAAGAATACAGGGGCCTCCAACAATCGTCCTTGATGAATTTAAGGACTCTTCCTGTTTTCGAAACTACAGGACCGGCCCTGCAATGCACCCGGTTCCTCCTCAGTCGAATACAGAACGGGTCCCTGTGGCTCAACGAAGAAATTCCCATCCATGCCGAAGACATTCATCGGCTTACAGGGCTGTCTCAGAATGGCACCGATGTCTCCGCTGCCGGCCAGACATCTTCCAAGCGCGCCCGGAAGTCGGGTGACACAGACCTGTACACCAAGTACACCGGGGGGGGGGGAAAGGTGCCAAAATTGATTTGATTAATAAGCCAGAGATTCGGTTCGCTTGCTATCTCATTGCTAGCAAGATGATGCGACACTATACCAAGGGAGAATGCACCTTGGATACAATCTCCATTGCAGAGCACTGTATCCAGGGCACCAGGCTGAATTGGCGTTCTTTCGTGCTAAAAGAACTCTTCGCGGCCTGCGAAGAGAACTATAAGCGCACCACCAGTTTCATTTACGGTTACTTGATTGTAGCTTTTGCCATGTGGAAATGGCACATTCCTCCTGTTCGGATGCCGGCAGAGACTACCGCGAGCCAGCCTCTCGCGATGAAGTTCACTCCGTGGCAGGTGTCCTCTGACCCCAGCACCAAACAGGTGAACGCGGAAGCGTTTCGGGCGTGGTACGGGTTAATGAGAGATGTGGTGGCTAACTAGCAACGGGTGCCCCGACACCTGTTGGATGAGTATAGTGAGCAGGTATGGTTCGAGGTAAGCCACAGGCACACTTACCTCTGCCCAACTTGCGTGCCGGAAGCCACCTTCCACATGGCGCCCCTCAGATTCCAGTTGAATGATGATAACTTTCACCGCGAGGTCTCTGCGTGGCCGGGGGTCACAAAGCACATCCGCGACGGGATCCCCCGATATAACTTTGAGCGGATGCTGCTGGCGCAGCGGGGTCCTCACAGGTTGCAGCGGGACCTCCGCAGGATGCAGCCGGGACCGCACAGGAACTGCCCGAATCACTGATCCCTGTCGTACAACACTTCAATGCCCAGGTACGAAGTCTTAACGTGGTAACCCAAGTTGTTTCAAGTGGTGCCCCTTTGTTTCCCTCATTTTCTAAATTCCAGCTCGGTCGGTCTCTTGCTCCCTCCCATACCACCCCTCTCACGTCCCCCATCCCCACCAACTTATTCACCTCTACCAGCCCTATCATCACCCCGATGGGCGAAACGGGCCCAAGACCTGATCCATCAGACCCCCCTCCCTCCAAGAGGGCCCGCATTGCTGTCACAGATCTAGTGGTGGACCTTACTGACGATGATCCACCATCCACTCCACTCACAGGGACGTTGATTCCGGAGGAAACCCTGATCGATCCATCAGAGTTCCTCAACATTCGCCTCCCCCATACCTCTTTCACCCCGTCCACTGCTCCCTCCATCGGCCGTCCACCTACCACCTCCTCTGCTCCCTCCAATTCATCAGCCACTGTATCAGATCCTCTCATCCGAGAACTTTTCGGAGGAGACCACAGGGTGGAAGTCACCTCCAGTACTGAAGCCGTAGTACCGCCGGTTGACCCCGTGGCCACACCCCAGGATCCTGTCTCTACTATATCTACCCGCCTGGCCACTGTTGGGGCTGATTCGACTGACCCTCCCCTAGACCAGACCACTCAGCAAGACCGGCCGGAGTCCGATATGGCCACCTCAATGCAGCAGTAGACACTGGTCCCTCCTCCTGAGAACTCCAACCGATCAGCGGCCAGTGGCCAACCTTTGCAGGAACGGGTGCCAGAGCAGGGTGCTTCCGGCACGGCCAATGTAGAAACATGGGGTACAGGGCAACTATACCTACTCATTCAGCGGGCGGCCCTCAAGGCCGAGCAGATTCATTCAGAGCTGCAGCAGCGGTGCACTGAGCAGCACCACCAAATCATAGTGCTTACTGAACAACGCGATCAACTGACCAGGGAGAAGGCCTACCTACAGGAGCAGGTCACCATTACTGCTCAGGCGTTCTCCGACCTATGGCCCGCTGCAAGGGATCATCATGCCCCACTCCCTGACAATATAGCGGAGGACAGTGTAGCAGTCCAGGCTTACCACCTTCGGACTGCTTTCACTGGTCTATGCAGAGAGAATCAGGAACTCCAAGCGGCGTTAGCCGCACGGCCTACCCTTCCCGATCCATAGATTGTCTACTCAGACCAGGTGACTGCCAAGCAGACTCAGGTAGTTAGTATGCAGGCGACTCTTCATTCCACTGCGGGCGAGGCTTACGCCCTTCTGCGAAGTCTGCAGGAGTGCTCACTAGCCCTCACTGTCAAAACGCAGCCTATCTCTGACCAGCTGCAACGGATTTCCTGTGAAATTCAGGAGACCGTGGACCCAGCATGGTTAGATCAGCTCTATGCCCAGGCAGACGAGCTTGAAATTCAAATGCAACAGACTGAGGCTGACTCGGCAGCGGGCAAACAGGTCATTCGGGAAATCCGTCCGCCCATTCGAGCCAGTGTCGAATCCATACAACAGCTGGATGCCAAGGCCGAGACCCAGCTTGCCACGCTGTTCGGGGCTATCCCGACGACTATAGAGGAGGCCGCTGCCACCAGGATCTCTAAAGAAGCAGACTTGCTCATGCTGGAATGGCAGCAAGCGGTGTCGGACTTCACCGGGCTTAAAGATACAACGCTCCGCAGGGTCCCGGAGTTGGGGCCCTTGTTTGAACAACCGCTTGGAGGAGCACAGCAGGAAAGGGCGCGGGACGAAGGCACAACAAAACAGGGCACGGGAGCCAGCGGGGCAATGGAAGTGGAGACTGTTATTTGTGATTAACTCGGGGACGAGTCAAGGAATTGTGGTCGGGGCCTGTTGGAGCCCTTGTTTTTGATTAGTTTTTGAAATCTTGGCTAGAACATTTTGAATTTTGACCTTTTTGAGTTGCGGCATGAAGACACATGGCAACCGCGACCGTGCCGCAACTACCAGGAGTCGCAGAGCTACCAAGGTGGCACGGAAGCATGGGATAGATGAAGATAGAACACGCACAAGTACAGATGAAGAAAACACATAGCAGAAGACAGAAAGCGGAACACGCAGATAACAGGGGAGAAGCTGGGAGAAGCTGAAGAAAAGACACAAAGGAACTGATAGTTGCGAGAGCGGGTGAATAAATAACAGTCACCCGGCTGGAAGAAAAAGAGGCTAAAGAGGTTGCAAGGCTTATAACAGGGGAAGACGCACAGAGCGACTGCGGAAGAATCATGCATGACCTTCCTAGGGTTCCTCATCTTCTCTATTCTACCTTTCTGTTCCGAAATCCATCTGTATCAGATTTGTAAGCTATCATTGAGAATGCCATGTAATCATGTGTTTGGCCAAGAAATTAATAAAATGGAAGGTTGCTGTCTCAATAAGGTGTTTACATGCATGTAATGTGTTTATGCTGGTTTAAAATTTTATTTTCAAATGTCTGAATGCTTATTAAGTGATCTTGCGTATATAACTCTGTATATGTAATCGATGCACTGTCCTTCATGAGTTGCGAATTTGTTCCTTGCCATTGATCTCATCCCCTTCTGAATGTGGTTGCGGCATGCCTCGGGTGAGACTCATTTCTCTCCGGAGCAGGGTAAAAATGCCGGTGTGTTCCTAGATTACATCGGACCCCTTTTGTTGGCCACAACTCCTGAACCTGGGTCTTGTCCGCGAGACCTGACTTCTCTCCAACACGGTCTTTTATGATGCACCGAGGAAGAATAGTTGTGAAGCACCAGTGCTCTACAGTAATAGGATGCATCGGGTGGGTGTGGACGGAGCACACAGTCTCCAATGTGCCAATGTTTTTTGCGACCGGTGCTTTCTCTTGTAGAGCGCACCGGTGATTGAGCATTGAGAAGAGTGAAAAATTTGGTTTTTTGTTCGTATTTTTTTTTTAACTAACCCTGTTTCGGTGCGTGGGTTTTGTAGGCACACCGGTGTTGTTTCTACAAATGCACCAGTCGACTTCTATTTTGGCACGGTGTTTTATGATGCAGCAGTGCGGTTTCTTAACACCGCACTAGGTGGTTTCTCTTTTAGCACGATGTTTTATGATGCATTGGCATGGAAGAGTTGTGAAGCATCGGTGCTCTACAGTAATAGGATGCACCGGGCGGGTGTGTACAGAGGCACGATGTCCAGTGTGTCAATGTTTTGTGTGCACTAGTGCTTTCTCTTGTAGAGCGCACCAGAGATTGAGAGCTCTAGAGCATTGAAAAAAGTGAAAAATGAGGTTTTCTTGCCGTTTTTTTTTTTAAAACCCTTTTCCGGTGCACGGGTTTTATAGGCGCACCAGTGGTGTTTCTTATGAACGCATTGGTTGGTCTCTGTTTTGGCGTGGAGTTTTATGATGCACCGGTGCGGTTTCTTAATACTGCACCAGGCGGTTCTTGTTTTGGCACGATGTTTTATGATGCACCGACGCGGAAGAGTTGTGAAGCACTGGTGCTCTACAGTAACATGATGCACCGGGCAGGTGTGTACGGAGCGCACGGTGTCCGGTGTGCCAATGTTTTGTGCGCACCAGTGCTTTCGCTTGTAAAGAGCACCGGTGCAATTTCACATGATAAGCGCACCGAGTGGAAAACATCTGCAAAACCCTCCGCTCGCCAGCCTCCTCTAGTAACGGATGTATGGGGTATTTTTATAAGGGGTTCGTCAAAAACATCCGCTAGAGGGTCTTTTCCTTGTAGTGTCAACTCTTATATATATGTGTGTGTGTGTGTGTTCTATAGAATTTTTTCTATACGCCTAAGCTATATTTCATAATTAAGTATTCAAGAAGGATATTTAATTATCATATATCATCTTCTTTCCTATGTCACAAGCTTTTAAAGGATTGTATGTTCTTAATATTGGAATCAACACTTTGAGAAATCTTTCAAACCATTGGATAATGTGAATGTGAATGGTTTGAGTCATTGGTCATCCATTTCAAATAAAATCCTCATTTATATGCTTTGGCAGAGTTCTCTGGCCAAGAACTATCAACAAAGAAACAACATCAAATTTGCATCATTGTCGGGGAACCAAGTTTTGAAGTTTATTTCCCTGGGACAACGATTATATTTACCTATTAATGGTGAATAAGAGGCTAGAAGGCTAAAATATTTCACCTGGCGACTTCATATATTAAATTTGGCTTCACGCAGGCATACTAGATCTCATTTTGATCTTGAGCTCTTCACTCCATTATCATCTCCATAGAAACTGGTACAAATTGCTTCCCTCAGACGTAGACTGGAAGCTTCTGCTTTTGTTTCTACTTCTTTTCCACCATAATCAGTTTCACAACTTAAGCAACCGAAAAAAAATCCAAATACCTTCCAATTTATCTGATTTACCTTCTAAAGTCTTAGAAATTATTTGTAATGGAATAGATCTTCAGTCCGCCTTATTGGTCCATCAACTTGAATCCTTTGAACTTCTTATGTCCCTTCTAGAATAATTTGATACAAAAGCAGATCTTGAATTAAAATTACACGAGCTCAAACCTAGATATTTTATATCCTTTGATATTCATACTTATCCTTCTACTTCTGATCAGCCTGAGGGAGAGCTTGGAATTTACAAATCCTTTAGCTTTTGAAGATCAAGGGAAAATTTTTCATGAAATTGAAAAGTTAATCATTCACCCTCAATTTCCATAAAATCCTATAATTTTAGGGTAGGCATTTCCTAGGAAACCCTTGTCTCATAGACAGTCAGTTTCACAGCAACAAAAAATGGTTGGGATAGGAAAATTTGTGGCAGCCAGATATGCAACATTCGTGCTACCAATAGCAGCTTAGATTCATGATTTCCGAAAGGTTATCTAAAACATCTACCTAGATACAATGGGGAAATAGGACCAAATGCATAAGATCATTTATTTAAATTTTGGATTTTGTAAATAATATGAATATAAAACATGAAGATGTTTATATGAGGTCGTTTTTCCAATCATTAGAAAAAAATGTTAGGATTTGGTTTAGAGAGTTACAACCAAATTCTATGTTAGCCTCAAAAAATAATAAGTCCAAAATATTAAAAATAATTAAAATCATGAAACTTGGATTTATTCCTATTTATGTATTCTATATTGGGTTCGTTCCTAAAACTAGGGAGTTTGTTTAGGTCTAGTTGGTTGAAAGATTCTCTCCAACTACTTAGGCTCCTAGATTAGAGTGTGGTTGATATATTCACTCAACCAAAGTGATTGTGTCCAAGACAGACATGATATCTTGAGACATTCTCTTCTTGTATTTATATTTGTATCGTTAACATTATTTGGTGGGAGGGGAATACAATACATTCACACATAGGCCTTTTCCGCCAGTTTTCTATCTCTGATATTTTATTTTTGTTTATTTTAAATCATTTATTGTGGTATTAGAGCATATGGTTCTTAGAGCCAGTGAATCCATGAAGAGATAAATTGCAACATTTTTTTAGATCAAACCACAATCACAAATGCAAAGTTCAAAGGATAAATGATTTGAGGTGAACTTGATGACAGAGTGAATGATATCAGCACACACAACATTTCTACTTGGTGAGATATAATGCATGGCTAATTGTGTGAGGATTGGGTCAACCAGGTGCCTTGATTATAATGAATACAGTGAGGAAAAGGCCAACCAAGATACCATAGTATGTAATAGAGTGTGATTTTCTAAAGTGAAAATTATAGAATTAAAAGGAATTTCTATTTTTTTGTGATGTATCTATGTGTTGTGGGAAATTGTACTAGTCTGAGATGAATATGTAAACCAATTATTCGAGTTTGAAGGAATTGAAATAGTCACAGGAATAGTTGGTGCAACACCACTGTCAAATTGGATGGAGAGATGAAATCATCCGACATTGTCATCATTGTTTCAATATTTCTGACCAACAAAACCGATCACCTTGTTGACACCAAAAACTTGGAATGGTTAAATTTGATGGAAAAGAAGCTGTCGTATTTATATTTGATGAAAATTTACCCATATTTACTTTATTTAATCATCATATTTCCATTATCTGACATGTAGCTAACTTTTAAGATTTTGATGTTGATGGAAAACTCCAACGTCTCAGTCATGCACATGGTCCTTCCAATTTTTGGCTTTCTAAAGCCATCGAACCTCTCCAATCGGTGCATCTAATAGTAAAACAACAACTCATGGATGAGGAACTAACCTCCGACTTCGGAACAGGATTATGAAAATGGTTGGGTAAGCTGGTTGGAGGCTGCCATGGCAGATGGGTGACAAGTGCTATGGTACAATCCCTTTTGCTTATTTGGCGAGTAGGTTCCTCTTCTTTATGGTAGTACTAAGTCTTTTATTTTTTCTTATGGTGCAAGGAGGGTAGTGAATTTGTGGGAAGCTGATTGGAGAGGAAGTAGGCGGGAGTCTATCCGGGGCGAGTTTCATTTCTCCAGTTTTTTCAATTTTGTCTGCAGTTTTTTCAGGAGACCTGTGATGTGTTGCTCTTTGTAGGGGTTAAATTTTATTATATTTCAAGGAAATCCATAATTTTCATCCCGAGGAGTCACTATAGAGTGCTTGTTTTACAAGTAAAAGAGGTGGAACGAATAGGGGACTGCATGGTTCTGATCTCTGTGATTACGAAAAATTAGTAGCTGTTGAAGAGGTAAATCCCCTCTACGGATGGAGGCGATCCCTACTAGCCCAGATCTGGTCTAGAAACAATCAAACATGCTACAGTGTAAGTTCCTAATTGTAAATAAACCAACTTGCGATGAAGGCTTACCTAGAATCCAACGCTGTCGTTTGTAGAAGAGGTGGTGCTCCCGTTCCTTCGCCCTGGCAGGTCACAATCCTCACGATCTCCGTGATCGGACACCTGCACATGCAAGAAACAACACAAACGCACGCATAAAATCCAGTATATACAACTATATGTCAGTCGAAGAGGACATAACTCATGAACATAATAAAGAACAAGAGTGGAACCATAACCAATAGTCGCTTATCATTAATGAGTCAAAAGAAGAATACAACCATAGCTTCGACTCCGAATTCTCCTTTGGCTGGTTGTCAGCAAAACATTTCTCGATAAAGCCTGTCAAGGATGGGACAAGCCTCTCTCTCCAGATACTTGACAATAGTCTCCTTGCTTGGATTTGGCCTTAAGGGAATCAAGAAGGCTCTTGCAGCATAAGGATGTGAAAGCTCTTTGGGAACTTGGAGATTAGCTTGCAAGGGAGATGAGCAAGCTTTTATAGATGGAGGAAGGGGAGTTGGGATCCCTATAATTATGGGATTGGCCCTATCATCAAGGAAGCTTCCATGAAAGGTGGCAAACCACTTCCTCTCTATGGAAATCCGTAGCCAAACCTCCCAACTCAGAATAGATATCAATCCAGGAATTTGTTAGGATGAAACTTCCGCCATTTATTTTTAAAAAACACCTCTTAATATGGTTGGCGCGGGTGCGGCTCTATGACAGAGCGCCAATTGGCGTGCCCTCTTTGGA
Source organism: Pinus albicaulis (assembly GCA_034641835.2). Lineage (NCBI taxonomy): Eukaryota > Viridiplantae > Streptophyta > Pinopsida > Pinales > Pinaceae > Pinus > Pinus albicaulis. The sequence continues at coordinate 1,642,361,406 of CM076579.1, read as the reverse complement.
GGATTTCCCCCCTTGGCACGAGGGTTGAACTGTGGAACCGCGCCAATGGAAAAAGAGCTATTTTTAGGGTTTTTGCAGGGATATGTCTTCAGGGCGATGAAAGCTCATCTTCAGAGGGATGCAATGAAAGTATTCTCAAGTCTTGTCTCTGCTCACAGGTCACGAAATGAGCCCTCCAATGTGCGGGATGGGGAATGGTAGGGACGGTAACAAATTGTTGTGTAACAGATGCCCCCTAAAGCATGAGGCCTGAGAGAGGGAGAGAGGTGAAATGCTTTACGAGAACATGTCGACTGAAAACACTGCCATCAGAAAACCTGCGAAGCGAAGTAAAACTGATGTCTTAGATACATGATATACATGTGTGGTATGGGCGCAACCATCCATAATAGAGTATACAATAATCGAGATCCAAGGCATGGACGTAGCCATCCAGAGAGGATCGATAAATAGACTCAGGTATGGTCGCAGCCATCCAATCAGTGAGTCATGTAATAATAGTCCACAAAATCGCAACCTGGATTACAGCAGACACAATCCAAGGTCTTGCGCTCCATCTCGACCTGAAAAAAGTACAAGTTCAAGCATGTGAATATGTGAGCTAAAGTCGAACATGCAAGAACATCGTCTGATTACCAGCCAATGATGAAAGCCGTTAACAGACGCGAGAGGAACCACCAATAATGACGATGGCGCTCAAGGTACTACATGTACAATCTACGACATGTGAATCAATGAGCTGGTGTCGAACACTCGTAGAATCACTCGATCGGAGGCCAATGATGAAAACCTCCCGTCGAATGCGAAGAACCTGCCATTGAGGCATGCAGGCTCCAAGGAACCATAAGGGAGTCTCTAGATCAACTTCCTGGATAATGAGCTCAAGTCGACAGGAAGTGACCTTGATCGAAGGTGGGCCATAATGTTTCCCACATCATTGACACGAGACAGAGAAACATGATGTTTTTTGTGAATCAGGATCATATGAGAATCAGAGGAAGGTTAATACTTTGCAGAGGTCAACTTCTCTTGAACATATAACGACACAATAGTGGATTTGGCAGTATTTTACATCAACGGATCAGAGGTCATGGCGATGAGGCAACGAGAAAATGAGAGGTCAAAAGGGATTATCCAAACCCACGGAGGCAAGTGAAGAACGAGATGAGATGTCCCCAACCCGACACGAATGCAGACAAGTGCCATGTTCAAGAGCGACATACTGTCGACACGACAATGATGCTGGTTCCATTTTCCCCCACCATTTTTGGCGAGTACCCCAATTATTTTTTATAACAAGCTTGAAGGGGATATCATATGCTTGTAATATAAATCCGCCCTTTGGGCGAATCCATCCTAGTACATTTAACGAGCCCTAGGAAGGAGCGACTCGAATAACGTCATTTTGAATGAATCCAATGTCTTTAGGGTTTAACGGGTCTGAAAAAGGAAGAACTCGGCGTCTTTTCATATTTAGAGAGTTTGAAAAGACAACAGAAAAGTAAACTCCAGCGGTCCCTTTTCGTAAATAGTTCCTCGGACCCGAAAAGGTAGAAAACAATATCCGAGAAAACCTCCTAGTCGCAATAGGCTAGGGTATTCCTTTTTCGTAAATAATCCATCCCAGCCTGAAAAAGGGGTAAACGTATACTGGGTAGATGTCGATTCGTGTCCACTTTAATGAGATCAAAACGACAAGGGCCTCGGCAATCTTTTCATGTTTAGAGAGTCAGAAAAGAGCTGAAAGTTGACTCCTCCTGGAGGAACGAGTGGTATAAAGGGTAGCTACTGGTTCCGGTAATGGTGGAACTGCTCAAAACAAGATAAAGGTCAAGAGGCTGGCTAACAAAACCACTCATCGCAACGGTTCCTCAGGAACGGGTAAAACAACCAAGTGAAGGCATATGATCACCCAAGCAGATAGTGACGATGGAGTGAGAAAACCAAGGCTCATCTGGAAAAAAAGGCTGATAAAATGGCAATCACAAGAGGTAAAATGGAAAAGGTTTCATTTTTACACAAGCTTGAAATCAGGAAACTCTGCTTGAAGTTGGTTTCATTTTTACACAAGCTTGAAACAAAGATAAAATATGCTTGAAACCGATTTCATTTTTACACAAGCTTGAAACGGAAACAAAATATGCTTGAACAAGTAAGCATGCCCCTAGCATGGTGACTCAATTCGAGGTACATGCCCCCCAAGCTTCAGTCGATATGAAAGGCAGATGGAGTGAAGGTTCAAGTTACGAGATCTAAGAAAGACTCGACTGGGATTTTACGATATCTGATCAAAGACTCGAATTGAACAGGAACGTGTTTCATTGTTTTAACGAGGTTGACACATTAAAATAACCATCCTCAGACACCCTTGTTTCATTTTTTAAGGAGCTTGACACAAGACAAGGAACTATGCTCCAGCAGACCTTGTTTCATTTGTTAAGGAGCTTCACACAAGAAAATGAACTGTGCTCCGACAACCTTGTTTCATTTTTTAAGGAGCTTAACACAAGACAAGGAACTCTGCTCCGACAACCTTGTTTCATTTTTTAAGGAGCTTGACACAAGACAAGAAACTTTGCTCCGAAAACCTTGTTTCATTTTTTAAGGAGCTTGACACAAGACAATGAAATCTGCTCTGACCAGCTTGTTTCATTTTTTAAGGAGCTTGACACAAGGAAAATAACTATGCTCCAACAACCTTGTTTCATTTTTTAAGGAGCTTGACACAAGACAAGGAACTCTGCTATGACAACCTCATCATAATGAACAAGAAGTCATTGCTTCCAAGAGTTCCACTCCTGATGGAAGGAAAACATCCTGGAAGTCAGGACCCAATGCCCCCAGCACCTGATGCACAACAGCATCATCACTGAGCACAGGCACGAGGTAGGTAGACACATAGTTGAACTGCGGTGGGGCAGATACAACGGGTGGATAAAAACCAGTAAGGGATGATGGTGGGCCAGCTGCCATATCAGGACCAAAGAACGAAAGCTGATCAATGGCCACGATCCGTCCTTCGTGTGGAAAACACATCACGCGAAAGAGGGAGGAGACAAGCGCTCCCATGGCATAGGTGTAATCGCGCCCCAAGAGCAAATTGAAATTCAAGGGGCCTGGAACAACCATCACGTCCATATGGATGATTTTACCTCCCAAAGTAACAGGTAACCTTGGAAGGATCCCTAACGTTTGACTCGTTCTTCTGTTAAATTCCAACAGATTCTGCGTAACAGGCGCAAGCGGCGGCGAGCCAAAAGCTTGCCAAGTAGTTGAGGATAGAATACTAACAGACGCGCCTTCTTCTATAATGGTGCTGGATACAACCAGACCAAAAACCTGTACTGTGATCTCGAAAGGCACATAAGACGGAAGGCGGTATCCTGCCAATCGATTCTAATCAAAGGAAGCGACCAAACTACTCGGAGGGGCTACCATCGAACCAAGATGGTCTTCCCCTAGTGTTACGGAAGAAGAAGGAGCATCCTCCACGACCTCCATCTCGAAGGTAGGAGGAGTATCCCCCGGGACCTCCATCACGGGAGGTGGAGGAGTAGCTTATTGAGATACGGGGACAAGAGAATCTTTGTCCAAGTTCGAGGAATCTGAAGAAACAAGAAAAACCTGAGGGGTGTGAGATCCACTATCAACGGAAAAGACCTGGTGCATCGTAGACGGAGCCAGCTCAACCAATCCCACGACCAATGGTTGGTCGGGAATGGATTCCTGAATGGGAATTTTCGAGGGAGCGGGAACGACCAAGGATGACTCTTGACCAATCGTAGGATCAAATGGTGGAGGACTCAAAGGAAGTTGCTTGTAACCAGCCGGAAGGCAAGGTATTGAAACAGTCGAGTTGTCCAAAACTCTCTTGGCTTCATCTATATACGGACAAAGGTGAATGGCATGGTGCCCTTCACACAACTTACAGGGATTGGTAATCTTACCCTGCTTCCTAGGAGCCTTACCAGCACTAGCTGAAGGTGTGCTCCCAACCTGACTCCCAGAAGCCAAAGGCAACAGTGGACGACCGTTGGACCATACTTCGAGTACCTTGGGAATGCCAGTGAAATATCGAAGAAGATGGTCTCCTGTGAAAAACATGCAAGGGAACTTGACTTTCCGTGGAGGGTTGGAAGGTTTATCAAGAGGAGAAATTTCAGATGCAGTAGCTACAGCCTTAGCTTCTCTCTTATCAGACTTCTTCTTCTTTGTCTTCTTCTTCTTCTTCTTAGCCACCTGGTTACTTGAATCCAGACTTTCACCAGGCGAAGTAGAAGAGGAGGACACAGAAACAGGCGAAGAAGGGGAGAGGTCCACCTTAGCATCAACATGCCGTTGTTCAGGCGGAGGAATTGATTGAACAGTAGCCGAGACATTCGGGACCACAGAGGTTGAAAACAACCAAATAGGAAACCAAACAGTTAACCCAGGAAGGGACAATGTCGCCATATAAGGAGCACCAACATTTCCGAAAGGAGGAAAAGGACCAGGATTCCCATCGGAGGGGATTCCTTGGTTGGTGAACTCTGGAAAATTTGCCATCATAAACGATCTTCAGAACAACACCCTAAGGAAACTAACTTTAACTAGGAATATTTCGTGGGCAGTTAATTTTTAAAACATTGAAACAAAACTCTACCGTTTCATAATTTAAGATTCGAGAAACATGCAAAAGGTGACTCTATCACTTTCAGATTGGAAACAAGCGTGAAAGGACAAGTGCTTGATGACCTTTTCAAATTAAAGAGTCAGAAAAGATCAAAATGACTGCTCAGGAATGCTAGGCAAAGGGTGTACCAAATAACCGTGAACTGCAATATACACCTTGGTTTCAAAATGAAAGAGAAATCAACCAAGGACTTAACGTACGTGCAGGAAATCTCCCCGAATGCTGTGTCCGGTGTATCATGGGTATAGGGCGGCAGACACGACTTCCTATGGATAAAGGATAGAAACCTAGTGGGGTCTCCCTTTATATACTCGACGGTACAGGGAGCACAAGTCCGTATTAGTGCTATCTAAAGCCAAGAGGCGAACGACAGCTGCTAGGTTTAATGACGCCGGAACACATCTGTAACCTAGACCTCTAAATGTTCGTTAATGTTTCAATGCTTCCTTAGGTGAATTGAGGAAATTTTATGGTTGATCTTGAATTATGTTTAAGTTTTCAGGCCCTAACGAATGTGATGTCTCAAAAATCTCCTAAATGAAAAACTACATGCCACAGTATATCATTTCGTTCGATGAAAGCTAGCTACAGAAGAGTTAAGAGCTTTTTACACAAACAAAATGATCGGAAGACAATCAGTGATATCTCTAATGCAGTTATATGAGAAAAGAAAACTTTTCAATTCGATGAATGCTATCTAGTTAAGGGAAGAGCTTCAAACAATGATGCGGCATAAAACAACACTGCAAACGAAATATTTTCCAAACTAGATGAATTTCACTATCCAAAAGTAATTTCAAACATTCAACGATGCAAACAATGCAATGTGATCTATGCAAAATCCTCTTTTTCGAAAACTATGCAATTGTAATCTATGCACAATTTCGTTTTTTCAAAAACTATGCAATTGTAATCTATGCACAATTTCCTTTCCTTTTCAAATGATAAGAATGCACTCAATGCATTTTTTGATGAAATGAGAATCTACTTAATGCATGCTTTCAATGAAAGAGTATGCACTTATAGAGATTTTTAGCTTTCAATCATTAAACAATGTAATCTAAGTTCAACGATGGATCTCAAAAAACACTTTTCAATGCAATGTGATCTAATGCATTTTAACGAAAAGCAAACTATGAGACGAAAACTAAAAGAACGCAAATCTTCTTAATGAAGGATGAATGCAAAAGAGATGTAAACAAACACTAAGAATGCAATCGTTGTTTCAAACACTTTGTAACGAAATCCCTCAAAAGGCCACAAAACGTATGAGGTCAAACACAAAGAGGAATTCCAAAGCAAGAGATCAAAACAAGGAATTCATTCCCTTTTACATCAAACAATCATGGAAAGAAGACATTCCAAACAATGAGCAATGTAATCTATGCTCATACAGTGAAAAGACCGGAAGGGAAAGACACACTGGTGAAGGATTTAGGGAAAAAGTCTCAATTTTCATACATCCTGAAATTGGCTCGACTTGTACATTGACAACTAGCGCCAACTGGCATGACTTGCACACTGAAAACTAGTGCCAACTGGCGCGACTTGCACATTGACAACTAGCGCCAATGGCCAATTGGCGTGGGTTGCTAACTGACAACAAGCGCCAACGCCTGAAAATGAAAAAAACAAAGAATTTCTCCCAACCAAGGCCAGACTCACCACTTCAAGCAGAATCTCCAAGGCTCAAATGAACCATGTAATCTAGGCTCAAAGCGAGACACACATAGATCAAGCTCAGAAAGCTTAGAACAAAGCAAACCCTAGTACCTCACAGGATTGGCGCGACTGTGAGGCTGAAACTAGCGCCAGAGACGAATTGGCGCGGGTAATACACAAGCAACATGCGCCAATGGGCATGACTGTCAAGCTGAAAAGCGCGCCAGTCGAGTTTACCAGTCAAAAATAAAAAAGAGCAATCCAACAAGCAGACCAGTGATAATCAAGCTATCCAAAAGCCAAATTCACAGAAAGAGCCAACCCAAAAGAGCTGATCAAGCAAGGAGGATCAAGAATCGACCGAAAAGACAAGACGATGCTCCAAGCGTTCAGTTTACAAACTAAACCGGAGATTGACTGAAGCAGCTGTGATCTACTTCGCAATTGCAGAGCAAAAGCGTTTTGAAGGCTATCTGGCCAACTTCAGGCTCCGTCTGTATCTTATAAAACGAACAATCAACAAGCTAACGATCCCTAGTGGAGTCGCCAAATTGTTGAAGAGGTAAATCCCCTCTGCGGACAGAGGCGATCCCTACTAGCCCAGATCGGGTCTAGCAACAATCAAACATGCTACAATGCAGGTTCCTAATTGTAAATAATCTGACTTGTGATGAAGGCTTACCTGGAATCCAACGCTGTCGTTTGTAGAAGAGGTGGTGCTCCCGTTCCTTCGCCCTGGCAGGTCACAATCCTCACGATCTCCATGATCGGACACCTGCACATGTAAGAAACAACACAAACGCACGCATAAAATCTAGTCTATACAACTATATGTCAGTCGAAGAGGACATAACTCATGAACATAATCAAGAACAAGAGTGGAACCATAACCAATAGTCGCTTATCATTAATGAGTCAAAAGTAGAATAAAACCATAGCTTCGACGCCGAATTCTCCTTTGGCGGGTTGTCAGCAAAACATGTCTCGATAAAGCCTGTCAAGGATGGGACAAGCCTCTCTCTCCGGATACTTGACAATAGTCTCCTTGCTTTGATTTGGCCTTAAGGGAATCAAGAAGGCTCTTGGCGTATAAGGATGTGAAAGCTCTTTGGGAACTTGGAGATTAACTTGCAAGGGAGATGAGCAAGCTTTTATAGATGGAGGAAGGGGAGTTGGGATCCCTATAATTATGGGATTGGTCCTATCATCAAGGAAGCTTCCATGAGAGGTGGCAAACCACTTCCTCTCTATGGAAATCCGTAGCCAAACCTCCCAACTCAGAATAGATATCAATCCAGGAATTTGTTAGGATGAAACTTCCGCCATTTATTTTTAAAAAACACCTCTTAATATGGTTGGCGCGGGTGCAGCTCTATGACAGAGCGCCAATTGGCACGCCCTCTTTGGAGGATTTTCCCCCTTGGCGTGAGGGCTGAACTGTGGAACCGCGCCAATGGAAAAAGAGCTATTTTTAGGGTTTTTGCAGGGAGATGTCTTCAAGGCAATGAAAGCTCATCTTCAGAGGGATGCAATGAAAGTATTCTCAAGTCTTGTCTCTGCTCACAGGTCACGGAATGAGCCCTCCAATGTGCGGGATGGGGAATGGTAGGGATGGTGACAAATTGCTGTGTAACTGTAGCACATAGACGAGAACAGGATTATGTTTCTGTTTTGTTTAAAAGTTGGTTATGGAACATCGGGGTCTCCAACTTTAAGGAATCAGATTTTTAGCGGGCTTCTCACCTCTTCGAATGCATATCTTTTCTTCTGATGGTATCCCGGGGTTGGTTTTCTCTGCATCATCTCCATTGTGTTAGCTGGGGACTTGCAGCTTTTGACTGGTTTTTTCAGGCGACCACTCTTTCTTACCGAGAAGCCACCTGTTTATTTTTTAAAAATATTTTCCGGTGGAGGTGGTCTCAATATCTTACTGGAGTGACAATTTTCTATTTTTTATTTCCTTTATGTGGAATAATGGAATGAGTACGATGGCTAGGAGGTGATATTTTTGGTTTTCCTACGAGGCTGATGAAGGACATTGGCAGGTGAACTTTGAAATCCTCGTAATGATTATTTGATTTCTTTATGAAATAAACAATCTAGCGGATGGTTGTAGAAGCACAGGTGGGGCGTTCTTATCACATCAAGCCTGTTCGAGTTAGTTGGAGTTTGTCAGGTATTCGTACTTTCAGTAGCTAAAACAATTGGGCGTACCTGCCCCTCTAATAAGGGTTATGAAATGAAAAGATCGTGTAATAACTAACTGATTTTCTCGAGATGGCGGAATTAGAAAACTTCATTGAAAAGTGTGACTTTGGTTTTTTGGATGCGTCGTTCCTTCGAGCCATCGGGGTGGCGGAGGATGGACAGGACATAAGAAGTGGAAATATTACAACTCCGTCTGCTTCGCTCACTAAAGCCATAAGGGATGATGTAAAGGACGGAACCACTAAGCGGACTAAGAGAAGAAGCGTTAAAATCCCACCTTCGAAAAAGACTATTCAGAGTGATGTAAAAAAACCAATTCGACAAGGAGAGGATTGCTGGCTATTAAGCTTTGGATGCGATGTCATGTGGGAGTGCGTCGAGAGCCTAAAAAATAGGGTGCTGATAGGAAGATGGAAGTTTGAAGGACAGGGGAAGACATATTTAATGGAATGGTTGCTCGAAGCATGGGAGAAAATGATAGGTTACAAGCCGAGAGTGAGTAAGCCGGAGCAGGGGTGGTACTGTTTTCATTTGATAAATAAAAAAGATGTGGTGGAAATCCTGGGCAGAACTTGGGTAAATGGACGAAGCTTCTTTGCCTTGCACAGGTGGGATGCAATTTTTCATCCACGCCTAAATGCCCCAATGAACCATCTGGTCTGGGTAAAGTTGTATGGGCTACCATTACATTTCTGGAGCTTGAAGGTCTTATCAGCGAATGGGGACAACATAGGTAGTTGCAGATATGTTGATCCTAAGTGTTTTTGAGTATATGACAAGCGGGCTACTTGGATACTGGTGGAGACACCTTTTGCGGGAGGACTACCGACTTTCATAGACTTGGCTTGGGATGGGACGACTTATAGACATGTTGGGTGTGGAGCCTGATTATCTTGTTTAATTTGTATCAGAGCATTGGACCCCTGTACCTTAAAAGAAGCGGCAACTCCGCCCGTAATTAATCGCTATCGTGGGGGGTCCAAGGGGGGGCGACAGTGCTTTTCAGAGCCCCCCACTGGCGGGGGTTTTCGGGGGCAGCGCCCCCGAAGCTAAAAACAGATGTAAAATTGCCTTGTAAAAGTATAGTAATTTCTAGTCAATCTGGGCCGTTCATTAGGAAAATGATTTGACGGTAGAAGTTACGTTTAGATTATGGTTTTTTGCCCTAGAAGGCGACCCCCTTGTATATATGAGGGTATTGTATTGCGGCTGTGCATTATATGTGTATTCTCGGAGCGAGAAACAGAGAGGGAGACTGTGAGAGAGAACAGAGGATATTAATAAATCTGGGATTCTGGCGATAGGTTTTGTCTCTTCTTCATTTTTGCCGGATAATAGAAAAGAAGGACCGGTCTTCGTGGTGGACATAGCCTAAACTCGGTTGAACCACGTATATCCTGTTCTCTAGTTTTATGTGTTTTGTGTGCTTTTATTTTCCGCATATTTTATGTTGCATTGCTCGTAATATATTCTTTGCTCGTAATATTTAATTTTCTAACAACTGCACGAGCCATATATTTGGTCGATAAACTCACAAAAGAAAGAAGGGTTCCCTCAAGGTTCGAGGGAGAAATGGCGACGATGGTAAGTTTAGGGTCGAGAAATTTAACGGCTAAAACTTCTTGTCATGGAAGATGGTATGAAAGATTATCTGTATCAGAAAGATCTGTACCTACCATTGAGCGGAAAAACAAAGAAGCCAGCGGCCATGACAAACGCGGAATGGAACATTCTTGATAGAAAAGCACTTGGAATAGTACGGTTGTGTCTTGTGGTGTCAGTCGCCTTCAATATTTCGAAGGAAACAACAACAGAGGGTTTGATGCAGACGTTGGCGAAACTATATGAAAAACCCTCGGCCTCAAACAAGGTATTTCTTATGAAACAACTATTTAATATGAAGATGTCGGAAGGTGGATCTATTGCAGACCATTTAAATGAATTTAATACAGTTACCAGTCAGTTAAGTTCTGTAGGGGTAAAATTTGATGATGAAGTTAGAGCTCTATTATTCTTGTGTTGGAATGGTTTAGTAATGGCCATTAGTAACTATGTCTCTGGATCTAGTACTTTAAAGTTTGATGATGTTGTTGGTGCTATCCTTAGCGAGAAAATGCGACAGAAAATCTCCGGTGAGACATCAGGTAATAATTTGAGTGCAGATTCTAGGGGAAGAAGAATGGAAAGAGGAAAGAGCTCAGGATATCGCAGTAAATCAAGGAAAGGTAGATCCAAGTCCAGATCGGTGATAGTGTGCTGGAATTGCGGAAAGAAAAGACACCTAAAGAAAGACTGTAGATCTCGGAAGGGAAAAGAAGGAGACACACAACAAGAAAACAATCATGAAGAAAATGTGACAGGTGATGTGTTACTAGATGCTTTGATTCTTTCTTTCGAAAATGTTACTGAGTCTTGGGTTGTAGATTCAGGGGCTTCATTCCATGCCACACCTGACAAGAAATGTTTTCATGACTATGTTCAATGAGATTTTGGACAAGTTCGTTTGGGTGATGATAAACCCTGTAAAATTGTTGGAATGGGTAAAGTTCTTGTAAAACAACAGAATGGAAACCAATGGCTACTAAAGGAGGTAAGGCATGTTCCAGATTTGAAGAAAAATCTGATTTCAATAGGGCAGTTAGGCGGTGAAGGTTGTGTGACAACTTTCACGGATAAAACTTGGAAGGTCACCAAAGGAGCCCTGGTAATAGCAAAAGGTGAAAAGGTTGGTACATTGTATTTATGCAATGGTATTTATAACTCTGTTAATGCTTTAACTTCCAAAGGAGCAGATGCAGCATTATGGCATCATAGGCTCGGACACATGAGTGATAAGGGAATGAAGATTCTTCACTCAAGAAATTTGTTGCCAGGTTTGAAGAATGTTGATTTGGATTTTTGTGAAAATTGCATTTATGGAAAACAAAAGAGAGTTAGATTTCTTAGAGTTGGGAAAGAAAATAAGAGAGAAAAATTGGAGCTTGTGCATACAGATGTATGGGGACCTGCTCAGGTATCATCTCTCGGTGGCTCTCGTTATTATGATACGTTTATTGATGATGCAACTAGAAAAACTTGGATTTATTGTATTAAGAATAAATCTGATGTATTTGATACTTTCAAGAAATGGAAAGCTTTGGTTGAGATTGAGACAGGAAAGAAGTTGAAGTGTCTCAGATCAGACAATGGAGGTGAATATTGCAGCAAAGAGTTTGATAGGTACTGTTCAAAGCATGGAATTCATAGAGAGAAGAAAGTTCCAAGAACACCACAAGAAAATGGTGTGTCAGAAAGGATGAACAGAACAATCATGGAGCGTGCAAGGTGCATGAGATTGCATGCAGGATTGCCTTTACAATTTTGGGCAGATGCTGTAGATACTGTTGTTTATCTAATAAACAGAGGGCCTTCAAGTTCTTTGGATGGTGGTATTCCAGAGGAAGCATGGACAGGTAAAAAGGTAAACTACTCTTTTTTAAAGCCTTTTGGTTGTGAGGCCTTTGTCCATATTAATAAAGAAAATAGAAAAAATCTTGAGGCAAAATCAAAGAAATGTACCTTTATTGGATATGGTGCTAATGATTTTGGTTATCGCTTATATGATTATGAAAATCACAAAATCATTAGGAGCAGAGACGTAATATTCAATGAAATGGTCTTATATAAGAATCAACTATAGGAAAAGAAACAAGAAAAATAAAGCAAGGAATACACGGTTCTTGATGAGATAACTGAAAAAGTAAAGGTGCCTGAAAATAATAATAATTAACAACCACAACATCAGCAACCACCAAAACATCAACAGGCACCTCAAACACCTGAAAGTGGTGTTAGAAGATCTACCAGGATAAGTAGACCCCCTGAACGATACTCTCCTTCATTATATTATTTATTGTTGACTGATTCTGGTGAACCCGAATGTTATGAAGAAGAAATGCAAGTTGAAAGCAGGAAGAAGTGGGAGCTAGCCATGGAAGAAGAGATGGACTCCTTAATGCATAACCAGACTTGGGACTTAGTCAGGTTGCCTGCAGGTAAAACTACATTGCAAAATAAATGGGTTTACAGGCTGAAGGAAGAAGATGGAGGAAAACAGAGGTACAAAGCTAGACTTGTGGTGAAGGGGTTTGCACAAAAGAAAGGTATTGATTTTGATGAAATATTTTATCCTGTTGTTAAGATGACTTCAATCAGAACTATCTTAAGTCTTGTAGCAGCGGAAGATTTACATCTTGAACAGCTAGATGTAAAGACAACATTTCTCCATGGAGATTTGGAGGAAGAGATATACATGCAACAACCAGAAGGATATGAGGTCAAAGGGAAAGAAAAATTGGTGTGCAGGTTAAAGAAGAGCTTGTATGGCTTAAAATAGGCTCCAAGGCAGTGGTATCTAAAATTTGACAAGTTTATGTCTGAACAAGGTTATACTAGATGTCACTTTGATCATTGTGTTTATCTAAAAAGACAAAATGATGGCAGCTATATTATATTGTTATTGTATGTAGATGACATGCTTGTTGCAGGGTCTAACATGCAGGAATTAAATGTGCTCAAAAGAAAATTGGCAAATTCATTTGCAATGAAGGATTTGGGAGCTGCAAAACAAATCCTTGGTATGAGGATAACTAGAGACATGAAAAATCGCAAATTAACACTGTCTCAGAATGAGTACATAGAGAAGGTGTTGAAAAGATTTAATATGCAGAATGCAAAACCAGTTAGTACACCTTTTGCTAGCCATTTCAAACTTAGTAAGGAGATGTGCCCCAAGACCCATGAAGAAATGGACTATATGTCTAAAGTTCCATATGCATCAGCAGTTGGAAGCTTAATGTATGCAATGGTTTGCACAAGGCCTGATATTGCACATGCAGTGGGAGTTGTAAGTAGGTACATGAATAATCCAGGAAAAGAACACTAGATGGCAGTAAAATTGATTCTCAGATATTTGAGAGGTACCACAAATCAAGCATTATGCTTTGGTGGTTCAAACATTGCTCTAAAGGGATATGTTGATGCAGATATGGCAGGTGACAGAGATAACAGGAGGAGCACTACATGATATGTATTTACTCTAGGTGGAATAACTGTCAGTTGGGTTTCAAAAATCCAAAGTGTTGTTGCACTTTCAAGAACAGAAGTAGAGTATGTTGCTGCTACAGAGGCTAGTAAAGAAATTATTTGGTTACAAAGGTTTATGGATGAATTGGGTAAGAAGCATGATATGGGCACACTATATAGTGATAGCCAAAGTGCTATTCATCTTGCAAAGAACTCAGCATTTCATTCCAGGACTAAACACATACATCTCAAGTACCATTTCATACGGTCAGTATTGGAAGATGGAGAGTTGAAGCTGGAAAAGATACACACTAACCAAAATCCTACAGATATGCTAACAAAAGTTGTAACCAGGGAGAAAATGAGAATGTGCTAAGTTTCAATTGGTCTTCAAGGATGATGATGAAGATGTGGAATAGCCAGGTCCAAAGAGGAGTCATTGTCCAGCAAATGAAGCAGTGGTGGAGTTGCTACAATAAGTCTCCAAGTGGGAGATTGTTGGGTGTGGAGCCTGATTATCTTGTTTACTTTGTATCACAGCATTGGACCCCTATACCTTAAAAGGGGTAGCAACGCCACTCGTAATTAATCGCTGCCGTGGGGGGTCCAGGGGGGGCAGTAGTGCTTTTCGGAGCCCCCCCCCGGCGGGGGTTTTCGGGGGCAGCGCCCCCGAAGCTAAAAACAGATGTAAAATTGCCTTGTAAAAGTATAGTAATTTCTAGTCAATCTGGGCCGTTCATTAGGAAAACGATCTAACGGTAGAAGTTATGTTTAGATTAGGGTTTTTTGCCTTAGAAGGCAACCCCCTTGTATATATGAGGGTATTGTATTGCGGCTGTGCATTATGTGTGTATTCTCGGAGCAAGAAACAGAGAGGGAGACTGTGAGAGAGAAAAGAGGATATTACAACGGATCTGATGTAGGTTTTGTCTCTTCATTTTTGCTGGATAATAGAAACGAAGGACTAGATGTTCGGGGTGGACGTAGCCCAAATTGGGTGAACCACGTATATCTGTGTCTCTCTAGTTTTATGTGTTTTGTGTGCTTTTATTTTCCGCATATTTTATGTGTTGCATTTCTCTGTAATATTTAATTTTCTAACAAGACAGGCCATAGATTATTGGATGATGCAATTTAGGTGTCATTTGTGCCATGAGACCGAACATCTGATGAAAAGCTGTTCGAGGTGGCGGGAGCAGGAAAAAAGAAAGTGGCCTGCGGAATTTTTGGAATCTGTTCTTTTTGCCGTGCGCCACAATACTGGGGACACCTCTAGAACTAGTGTCTTTTCATCGTATCCGGGTAAGTCCCATGACCATAGTATTTTCATCTACAATGAAAATGATTTTGCCCCATTGAATCCGGGTTTATTCAATACACATGGGTTTTCTGAGCCATCATCAACTCTGCCCACGGGGGAAGAGACCGAACCATGCGGTTTTAAGCCAATCTTTTCCAGGGGCATGAGACCGCTTAAAAACACTGGGGGAAGTACTAACCTGGAAAACTTATCTAGTCAAGAAACTGGGATATCCCGGGAGGAGCCTTTTGTGTTACTGTCCCCACCTCAGTAGACTGAGGATATAGGAGTTCTGGTAGAGGCCTTGTCACCAGTGGTTGGGTCCCCTCCCCCTTTGGCTGCTGAGGCCAACCACTCTTTGCAGAAATCTATAGGAAGTGATCTCAAATTTCTTATGTTGGATCATGAAATTTCGCTAAATCCACTGACGGTGGACATGAGAGGACCAGGGTCTCCCAAACTGATTATAAGCCCTTTCTTGAGGTCAAATGTGACGACGAGACGGGGGAGTGTGAAACCAAAGAGGAAGAAAAAGGTGGTCAACATTGTGACAGTTAAGGATTTTTCTTCAGAAGGAAATTTTAGGGACATACCTGTTTCATTAGCTATTGGTCGGGTCCTTAGAGCTTTAGACCCTGAGACAGAAGACCCATGACGAAGCTGGTTTCACTAAACCTGCAGGGCCTAGGGGGGAGAGACAAGTTCCTGTCTATCAAAATTTTTTTATTTTTTTTGTAATCCTTCTATTCTCTTTATTCAGGAGTATATGAACATTGCTGATATTTCTATTGCATATTTTCGTGCTTTGAAACCAGATTGGAATTTTGTTGCTATGGATGTCGAGGGACGCTCAGGAGGACTGGTGGATTTATGGGATCCCGGTAGGTCATCCTTAAAGGCTTTCAGCTTCTTTGGCGGCATCCTCTTGACTGGGTTTTTTTCGTGGTTTCCCAGATAGAATTCATCTGATTAATGCCTATGGTCCATATGTGGAAAAAACAACTTTCTGGAAAAAGATGGAGGAAAGCAGCCTTCTTCTTCTACAAAACCTTCTTATTGCAGGGGATTTCAATTGAATTTTGTATGAAGATGAGATATGGGGGCAGAAGGGAAGAATGGATACGATGGCGGAAACGATTAAGAGGATTTTTAAAAATGTTGGGCTAAGGGATCAACCTTTCAATGAAAATTTTCCAACGTGGCTAAATGGTAGGATTGGCAGTGAATTCATTGGAAAAAAGATCGACAATATTGTTATTAATAATGATCTGAGATCACAAATGGAGAAAGTGATAGTAAAAGCGGAAGACTTAAAGGTGTCAGATCACAGGCCGATATCCATAAGTTGGGAATTTGAAGTAAGAAAAGGTAGACATACCTTTAAGTTTAACATAACCTAGTTGGAAAACGAATCTTTTAATGCATTGATTAAGGATTACATGAAAGAACATAAGAGGGTGGTGGGCATCCTGACAATGACATATCTATCTCAAACATTGAGGAACCTGAAGGCTGTGGTGAGAATTTGGGAGAAGGGGCAGAAAATAAAAATGAAAGATAGGATAAGAGCAATAAGGTTGGAAAGATTGAGGATTTTGCTGGAGGTAAAAGAGGCAAAGCAACCCTTGGATTATTGGGAAAAATTAAAGACCCTAGAAGCTGAATACAGACAACATCTATTAGCTGATGAAAAATTCTGGAGACTGAAGAGTAGAGCCACATGGTTACAGAGTGGTGATAAAAACACTAAGTTTTTCCACAAATTTGCATCGGGTAGAAGGAGCAACAATGCAATCTGGAACATAGAGACAAATGTGTTAGTATGAATCTTTTGTCGAAGCGTATGAAAAAAAGACCACTTTAGCTACGCATAACTTATAGCCTTAACATCAAATGTGGCTGCTAACATCTTCAGATCTGCAGTTAGTTGATCAAGACAAGTGCTGCAAAAAACCAGATCTATGCATAGAAAGACATTAAACAGTAAAATCAAGAGTTTTCTCCATACATCCAATAGACAAGACAAGAACAATGTTTTTTGAAAGAATTTTTGTATTAAGGGCACCTGGGAGGAAGACAAGAAGGTGTATCCAATTCTCTTCAATGGGATGGGTTCTTGGAAGTCCTCAACACTTCAGATATAGAATCTCTCTCTCTTGTTGGTGTTGAAAAACCAGACAAAGATAGAACTCAAAGGGAGCTCACACAACAAATAATGTAGAATGTGACCAAGTGTATAGATCCAGAGTGATCTAATAGGCAAAAAAAGGTGAAGAATGCTAGGAAAAACCCTCCTATTTATAACAAAATATTGGGTCATTCTAGATCTTGGTGCATGATTAAAATAATGTTAACCAAATCTAGATCCACCTTTTATGGAATATTTTATTATATTTGTTGGAGGGAAAAAGTATTCGACTTGGGTCAAATCCCTTTATTTGTCAATAATAAATAAATAAATGATTTATTTATCTTCTTAAGGAAGTGGTTGAAGGATAATCAAATAAATAATGATTTATTTAATTATTTGTGGATGATTTGGTCATATTTAACAAGGAATAATATCTAAATAAGATTTAAATAATTATTCCTAAAAAATAATAAGATAAATAAAGGTTTATCTAATTAATTTCTTTGTTTTGGGTTAAACATGACTAGGAATAATAATTAAATTATGGTTTAATTAATTATTCCATGAGGAAAATCAAACAAAATAGGTTTGTTTAATATTTCCTTTTGGGGTTTCCTGTTTAGACCATAAACAACCCAATAAATGTGGTTTATTAAGTTATTTTACATAGTGAAAGAAATTTTACTTAGGGTAAAATTGGTCTTACATGGTGTACTTGGGTCCATCTAATGATAGTAGGTTAGATGACCAAAAAATGGTGTAACAGATTTCCCCCCAGCGTGCGAGTGTTAGGAGCAAATCGTATGACCAAAGTACATTGTAAGAACTCAATCACCAGACATCAAAAGGGAAGTCAGAGAGAGAAATGTAAGGTAGACTAATGTGCTGAAGAACTAGACCCTGAGGAGACGAGACTTGCAGGTGCAACAAGTCGCTTTTTATGAGAGGGTACCTGTGCTAAAGGCGGCGGGGGAGGCATACCTATGCCCGCCGAGACAAAGTACAAAAGAATAGTGTGTCTAGTAAACAAGGGACCGAACCATAAAGTACAACCGGCATAAACATGAGCTAGATAAGAATACAATGAGGAATCCCACATACATGTTGTGCCTGGGATAACAGCCAGGACTTATACAATAATATCTGAGTACATGAGATACAAATACAACCCAAATGCCCCCTATACATGGGGAAGGGCTCACAAGATCTGACTGATACATGCAAATCAAAGAGGCGCTGCAAGCGGCTAAGGCCGACATCATCAAATATATGGAGTTGCATCGAAAGCTGCAATGAAGAGGTCATCCGGGCATGTGGGGGGCTACCTGCAAGGCCACCCCCTCATGAGGGCCGAGACATCTCACACACACTCAGAATCACTAATAGCCATCTACTACATCACCGAACCATCAAGTACACGGATCTCGACTGGCGGCCGAAAGGAGCTGGAATGGAGAAACAATCAAGTCAAAGGGTAATGAGAGAACCCTTTGCCTGATCCGAGGCACCGAACAAGAGTGGAAGCTGGAATCAAGGTACACCGCCCTCTAGACCTGTCTTCTGGAATGGAGGAACTGGTGTCGACAGAACGAGGTCTGCCATAGGTGACGCAATGAGAGATCCTCAACTAAGGCATGAGAGAAAATGGTAGAGCGACGGACAGACTAACACCAATGATGATGATGGAATGGAGTGGACTGAGTAGCGAAGGGACGAATTCCCTTGTTAGAGCATAAAGGGCATGAATGACATGGCAGCAACTGACACAATATCATAAGGGATAGGGGACAGTGGGACTGACGGCCATAATGTGCGACACAAGAGAGAGACCAAGCAATGAAGAATGGAGGACTATAGCGGGGTACAAAGGGACTCGGGATAGACTCCATGAATGCGATGATGACTCAACTTGGATGCTCTAAACAAGGGCGACACGATGGTGCTGCCACATAGTAAAGGTCCAATGGGGGACCATGAAAACATGAGTACAAGATGGTAACTCACGACTAAAATCAACACGAACAAAGACAAGTAAGGAGGCAAAGTGGTGCCCCAAGTACAAGTGTTGTAAGTGAAGAAATGCGATTTGAAGGAGAGGTGAAGTGACCCTTCTTGGACAAAATGTGTCCTGGTGAAGTATCAAATCACAAAAAACTAACACATACCCATTTGAGGGCTCGGTGAGAGCTTTCCAACGGTGCAGACGGTTTGTCAAACAGAGCTACGATATGGTCGCAGCAGGCGAAAGAAGAAACAAGGGTTCTCTTTTAATAAGGCAGTTTTCCATCCAAATCCACTCATTTGCTAGTGTTGCTGTGGTGAATGTAGAGAGGAGAGAAGGCCCTAAATATTGCGGCGAGCGTAGCGGACAAACCGACCGTTGGAATCGAGATCTATCAGTTGCAGGTAAGAGGCCTAACCTTACTCTTTCATTTTGATGGATTGGAAGTTCAGATTAGGGCCCAGAATCTCAGGAACAGACCCTCTTGCATCTTTTCAGCCAGGTCGCACTTTTTGGGCCAAAATATGCGACCTGGAACGCAGGTTTTGGGCAAAAAGGTGCGACCTGTCTCAGGATTTGGCAGAAAAGTGCGACCTGGAAGATGAGGGGGTTTTGGTGCTATTTGATGGCTGAGAGTTGGGTTTTTGTGTTTGGTTATAGTATTCCCTATCTGTAGGCTGACAAAGATGATGTTTTTGTGCAGATATGGTAGATATACGGGTGAACTGGAGAGAGAGAGACTTGGGTACATTACGGGCAGAGATCCAGGCAGATCAGGGTGTCCGTCGTGTGTTGGCCAGGTTTGGGGTTCTGAAGTTTTTGGAGAACCCTTTGATGAGAGCTGGAGAGCCCTTGTTGGCCTGGATTATCAGTTATTGGGATCCAGAGCATGAGGTCTTTGTAGTGCAGGGGCACAGGATCGAACTGACAGTCCAGGATGTGTATTTCCTGACAGGTCTCTCGCCACTTGGGATGGTGGGAAATACGCAGCTAGTGTTACCGCGAGGGCATAACATCATGGAGTTTGTAGAGCGGCATTGTCGACCGGGTCTCCAAGTCAAAGGGACACGGATACCGATCGGGGACCTAGAGAGACTGGAGACCCGGGCAGTGGCCGCAGTGGTGCTGCGGATCCTGGGTAACCAGGCGTTCCATCACATCACTGGGGGGCAGATGATGATCGTAGAGAGTGTGTTGAGTGGGACCTACTATGGGTGGGCCCAGATGATGTTGGTGTCGTTAAAACGACAGTTGTCGCTTTGCAAGCGGCAAGTGAACCACGATTCTTCGTATGGGACTTTATTGTGTTCCTTCTTTTTTGAGAAGATCCTGACCTTACGACCTTGTGTATAGCTCCTAGATGGGGGCCCTAGAGAGCCCAGGATGCACCGGTGGGGGCGTCTATTGTGCAGAGGAGGAGGAGGGGCGGTCGGACGAGTGTTTCGACCTGAGTTCTTTGCCCATTGGGATCAGATGCCGTAATACATAGACGACTATCCCTATAGTGGGATGAGTTATTGTGGGGATCCGGACCTACCACTCCCGCCTGGTCGAGTATGGGGACCCGATGGTAAGTGATAAGTAACTATTATTTTTTGGGCATGTTAAAGTTAGTGAATAGTAGATAGGGTACTGATTCATATACTTTTGGTATGCAGATATAGCTCCGGTAAAACCGACCGGATATATGTGACGACCGGGTGGGTCGAGAGCAGCGCATAATGAGGATGCGGCCGCTCTTCTGGAGGACATCCGCCGTAGATGCGAGAGGTTGCTGACCGGAGTGTTAGAGCTCGGGTGGCAAGACTTAGACGACCAGTACATAGAGCCATGTATTAGTCTACCTTCGGAATGACGAGGTGTCATGCGGCGCTTGGCGATGGCCGGTCAGGGGATACGTGATCTACAGGCTGTAGGAGCAGAGCCATTGGCTCGGGATCCGCCAGATAGTGATTAGGTGTGGGGCATGTGGTGCCCCCTAGTATGTATGTAGGGGTAGGTGGTGCCCCCAGTTTTGAGTTTTTTGTAACATGTTATGGGCATGTCATATGTATCGGAGCAGATGGACTCTAAACACATGTTTTGCGACACATATTATGGATATGCATCTTGTTTAATGATTATGAATGTTATTGTCTTGTATAAAATGCGTGTGATAAATGCCAATCTAGAACATGGTTTGCAATGCTATCTACATAGTGATTTTGTTCTCTAGGTACATGGTTGAAAGTTATGGTTTCAAATTCACGTATAAAGAGTTTCACTCGTAAATATCGTCTAAACAGCACAGGATTATGCACATGATAGACACCATTTAGTTGCATGACAAGAAGTAGGGAATCTAAACGAACATGGAGATGGAGGATGCGATGAAAGAGTGCATCGGCTAAGAGACCACACACTGCATCATATTCGGCCTGATTGTTGGTGGCAGTACCAATGCAGACCCCGTTTGAGAGCACAAGGGCATGCAAGGGGGTGAAAATGGCCCAACCTGCCGAG
The DNA here is from genome assembly GCA_034641835.2 of Pinus albicaulis. Classification (NCBI taxonomy): domain Eukaryota; kingdom Viridiplantae; phylum Streptophyta; class Pinopsida; order Pinales; family Pinaceae; genus Pinus; species Pinus albicaulis. The sequence goes on along the minus strand of CM076579.1, from coordinate 1,642,339,865 downwards.
GCTAGATTCTGGGAGTAACGACTTGCACCATTGGCGTAACTGATGTAGGGTGGGGACGGGAGGTCCTGCGGAATAGTGTTACAAGACAAAAAATGGAGGGAGACGGGACAATGACGACAGCGTGAGTGTACAGAAGACATCGAGCGGCAACTATGGGGGGGAGTGCGATGAGCAGGATGGCTATGACTCATATACAAACTAGAGGGTGGTATATGAGGGCTATAGGAGGTATGGCGGGGACTCGGGCTGCGGAGGTCAACATAGATACGGATGGAGTTATCTCGTGTATGGGCGGAAAAGAGGGGGTCAAGGGTGGAAGGGACACCACATGACACGGCAAAGTTACCTAAATCATCCGTGGGAGAAGAAAGGCTCGCATACGGATCGACACAGGGAATGACAGAAGAACAGGGAAACAAATGGTTAAATGATGTTGAACCCAGGGTGGTTGTTGAAGGGGGATCGAGCGAAACAATAGGGGAGGATTCAAGGGGAATGTTCTCCAAGGGTCTCACAGAGGAGGATAGGTAGAGGATGGTGGTAGTAGACTCCGTCATTTGGACATCAGGGGGGGGAAATGTCAATGGGAGCAGGGGGATCCTCAATTTGTCCTAAAGCATACTGCGCAAGTATGGGAGAAGCGGACTGATTTTGTTCAACCTCATACTCTCGAACTACTTCTAAAGAGGCGCGGTAATGCGTCAGGTGAGGACAATGGTGGGAATAATGGCCATGGACACCGCACAAAGCACAGGGTTTGCTCCATACATCCAATAGGCAAGACAAGAACAATGTTTTTTGAAAGAATTTTTGTATTAAGGGCACCTGGGAGGAAGACAAGAAGGTGTATCCAATTCTCCTCAATGGGATGGGTTCTTGGAAGTCCTCAGCACTTCAGATCTAGAATTTCATGATGTAGGAAACCCGTACAAAGATAGAACTCAAAAGGAGCTCACACAAGAAATAATGCAGGATGTGATCAAGGCAAAGGATCCTGGAGTGATCTAATAGGGCAACAAAAGGTGAAGAATGGCAGAAAAATCCCTTCCTATTTATAACAAAATATTGGGTCATTCTAGATCTTGGCATGATTAAAATAATGTTAACCAAATTCAGATCCACCTTTTATGGAATATTTTATTATATTTGTTGGAGGGAAAAAAGTATTTCGACTTGGGTCAAATCCCTTTATTTAAATAATAAATAAATAAATGATTTATTTAATGTATTTTAAGGAAGTGGTTGTTTAAAGATAATCAAATAAATAATGATTTATTTATTTATTTATAAGATTAGTCATGTTTATTAATTAATTATTCTAGAAAACAATAATACAAATAAAGATTTATCTAATTAATTTCTTCATTGGTTAATATATCTTCAGGAATAATAATTAAATTATTGTTTAATTAATTATTCTTGGAGGAAAATCAAATATGGGTTTGTTTAATATTTCCTTTTGGGGTTTCCTGTTTAGACCATAAACAACCTAATAAATGTGGTTTATTAAGTTATTTTACATAGTGAAAGCAATTTTACTTAGGGTAAATTTGGTCTTACATGGTGTACTTGGGTCCATCTAGTGATAGTAGGTTAGATGACCAAAAAATGGTGTAACAAAATGGAAAGTCTATCTGTACGACGGAGGAAATAAAAAAGGCGGTGGTAGATTTCTTTAGAAATCTATATAGAAAATAGGATGATGTTGATATTGTTAAGCAGATGGATTACTTGGAGTGCTATCTGGTTACATTCAGGGAGGAAGAATTGTTAAATATAAAAAAGAAAGTGAGCAAAGAGGAGATAAAGACAATGCTTAAATCCTTCGCAGTGGATAAAAGTCCAGGTCCAGATGGATGGATCTCGGATTTTTTCATCCACTTTTTTGAGGAATTTATTCATGAGATAGCTGAGATGGTGGAAGAGGTAAGGCTGACGGGGATGATCCAAGGTGCAATCAATGCTACCTTTCTCGCCTTAATTCCAAAAAAGAAAGGTAAGGCTACATTTGATGATTTTCGGCCTATATCGTTATGTAATACATTATATAAGATAAATTCAAAGATCATCGCAAAGAGGTTGAAAGGAGTTCTGTTGGAGCACATAACATTGGAACAGTCAGGTTTCCTCAAGAATAGAAGTATACATGACACTGTGGCAGTCACCCAAGAGGTTATCCATACAATGCAGACAAAGAAGTTGAATGCGGCTGTCATGAAAATAGATCTAAATAAGGCATATGATAGAGTGGACTGGACCTTTTTGAGACTGGTTCTTTTTAAATTTGGTCTTGATAGGGAGGTGGTGGCCTGGATCTTGGGATGTATCACCCACACATACATGGCTATTTTAATAAACTAAACAACCTCACGTTTTTTCAATCCTGAAAGAGGTATGAGGCAGGGCTACTCTCTGTCTCCACTACTTTTCATTTTGGTCATGGACGCGCTAAGTAAAGATTAAGCATGCATCGGAGCTGGGTTCTTTTAAAGGGGTCGAAGTATGCAGGAATAAGGAAGTAACTCACAATCTATTCGTTGATGATGTCTTGATCTTTGGATCAATGAACAGAAGTAGCTGGGAGGTGCTAAAAACAATCTTACATGGTTTCAACATAGCGACGGGGATGCAGATAACCATTGGTAAGTCTTGTATATATTATGTGGAGGGTGATATAGAGGAATTTAAAGATCTGGGGGCTTTATTCAATTTTAACATAGTTTCCCTAAATGAGGGGCTGTCATACCTAGGATTCCGGATGAAACCGACCAAATACACAGGGGATGATTGGAAGTGGCTAGTAACAAAATTCCAGAACAAAATCTTTAGTTGGTCCAAAAGATTTTTATCAAGGGGAGGAAGACTTATTTTGACTCAGACGGTACTACAATAGTATACGGTATATTGGGCACATCTCTATCAAATCCCCAAAAAGATGATAACGGAGATCAAGAAGATAATTTCCAGATTCATTTGGAATGGGGGTAAGGAGAAGAGAACTATACATCTGGCAACATTGGACTGTATTACAAAGCCAAAGGAGAAGGGGGGATGGGGTATTCTAGACTTAAAAAACTTTTGGTTTAGTGCTCATTTTCAAATCTATATGGAGGTGTTTGACCACTCATGGTTTATGGAAGGAGATAATAAGTCAAATGTATCTCGAACAAAGGAATATGGAGGATGTCCTTTCACTTGGGATGAAAAAAGCAAAGAGTAGATCAAACATATGGAAAGGCTTCAACAATTGTTGGCCTTTATTTATAGAGAGCTTAAAGTGGTATTTCGTAAATGGAAACAAGATACGAATTGGCAATCAACAGGTTCTCGACCTTTCTATCATACCAAAATCTAAGTAGTGAGACTATAAACTTATTAAACCACAGAGGTTTTTTCTTTTGTGTCAGATAATAAAGGGTTGGGATGAGGACTGCCCAAGATGGAGATCATATGAGGAGATGGGCTTGGAGGATAATAGACAGACAGAGTGGGTGAACTATATTACCTCCCTAAATCAACTGGGATGGAGAAAGGGCGACGATGCAGATAGGATTACGTGGGAAGGAACATAATTGGAGCAGAAGATTAGCATGAAGGAGGCTTATAGAATATTGATGGACAGAGCACTGGGATTTGAACTGGACTGTTGGTTCAAAATGAGGTGGAGTGTTAAGGTGCCGATTAAAATGATCATTCCAATATGGTTCATCTGGAAAAACAAAAATTTAACTTGGAAAACTTTACAACGCAAAGGGTGGCAGGGCCCTGGTATTTGTGTTTTGTGCAGGGGTCAGGAAGAAGACAATTCACATCTTTTCTATAGCTTCTCTTATGCTCAAGAGGTGATGAATGACCTCTGCTTATTAATGAAGCAACCTTATCCTCAATATAGCACCATAGAAGACAACATTAGATGGTGGTTTCGAAGGGGGAGGTACTTTCGAGCTATTCCCTTTTTACTACATTGGCATGTTTGGTGTTGTAGGAATATAATGCTTTTTGAAGGGATGCCATGTTCTCCACAGAGTATTAGTGTTAAGATTTTCAGTTCACTGGACTTGATGAAGATGAAACATAAACCACCGTGACACCTCTAGGAGATTGAAGCCATTTAAGATTCACTATCCGGTTGGATTTTTTGATGGCGCCTCACAAAATCAGGTATGTGGGTGTGGAGCCTGGCTAATGATATCCCCAGATTGTCACTATAAAATATTTTGGAATGGGGGAAGAGGTACTAACATGAGAGCAAAACTCATTGCATTGTGGGTCCTGTTATGGTTCACAAACCAATTATACTTGGAGGAGCTTTGGGTGTTTGGTGATGCGAAGGTCATTATTGATCATTTGAACAAAGGTACATGTTAAAGAACGTAATCTCAACCACCTGCTAGGTGTCGAATCTGTCAGTCCAAGTGTCCCAGTTTAGTTTAAGTTAGTCCAGTTTAATCGAGTTTATCTCCAGTTATTTATTGCTGATGTTTCCAATGTAATCTATTTAATCTATTCGTAATATTGTGAAGAGCATCTCTCTGCTCCAGTTGGTTTTCAGTGTTTCAATTCTTGTCATGGTATCAGAGCGAGCTTGCATAAGCCTCCCTAAAGGGCAACAACAGAGCCACGAAGGAGCAGAAGAGAAAAGCAGTTGATTGGCGTGACTGTGAGTTGATTGGCGCTGGAATACACGCCATACCCGCGCCATTTTCACGCCTCACATAGATTTTGAAATAGGCATGACTATCCAAGTCGGGACCGCGCCAGTATACCAGCACAAAAATTACGCTTCTGCGTGTTGAGATTTTTCGAAAGTTGATTTTCAAAAAAGGTATGAAGCTCGGATTTATATAAATTTTTTCAAAATCGAAGCGTATGAAGAAGGGATTTATATACAGTTTTTCAAAATCGATTTTGAAACATCGTATTAAAAGAGCTTTATATAAAGGATTTTAAAATCGATTTTAAAAAAAATCGTTTCAAGTTCGTGAAAGCCGTTTGTGAAGTCATTTACACTTCATGTGATAAAAAAAAAGTCAAAGCCCTTTCATTTTAAGTGGTATCGACTTAAAAAAAAGTGAAAGTATTTTTTATATAAAAAAACTTAAAATATTTTTTTAAGTTTTTTTTTAAAGAGGTCTGGAAGAGCATGCGCCGAAGCGATTTAAAAGAAATTTTTTTGGGGAGTTTTTTTTAAAAAAAACTTAAAGCTGTGATGTGAGATGAAAGTGAAAGTTTACAAGAAATTTTTTGAGGAAGATAATTTTTTTTTAGAAGGAGAAGTGAAGTTGCATAAGACTCATTCAAGAGCAGCAAATTTTTTGAAGAAGCAAGGCATTGATGAATATGTAAACTCGTCTATTTGTGGAAGTCAGACAACGAGATCATGGGAAAAGCCAAGAGGTTAAAGCAAAAGCAGATTATGTTCGAGATCTTTCTAGATCTGGAAATCAAGAGGCAAAAAGATGCCTATGCATTAAGATGCATAAAAGAATCAGTTGATGAAAGTATACTTCCCTTGATTTTAGATGCCAAGACAGCCAAGGAGGCATGGGATACCCTTGAGAAATGTTTTGGTACAACGGGAAGCATTGATGCAAAGCGGAGCTTTGAAGATGAAGATGAAGGTGGATCTGTAGCAACAGATCTACAGCGAAATGAAGAGTTTGTTGAATCCCACTGTGTGCAATCACAAGTGGCTAATGTCTGCGAAGAAAGTGAAGATGAAACAGAGAAGCAGCATGAAGATGCTCGTGAACCCCACTGTGCATGGCCACAAGTGGATGAAGAGATTCCATCAACAGAGATTGCTGACGAAGTTTTAATGATACCAACAACAAAGCTTGCTGATGAAATGGTAAATCCAATAATTGATATGCCTGATGTAAACTTTGATAATGAAATTTTGGCTAATGAGGATTGGTTGCAGATGATGCAACAAAAGCATTATATCGACATGATGTTATTTGGTGATAAAATCCCACTGCATTCAATGGAAGACAACCTGTTTGCAGCATTACAGGTTAGTGCAAAAGAGCAGAAGGAAGAAACAGAGAAAGCAGTAAAGACATAAACAAAGAAAGAAGTTTGCAAAGAGAAAGCAGAAACAAAGAAAGAAGAAGAGACAAAAGCAAAGAATGAAGTCTGCAAAGGGAAAGCAGAAACAGAGATAGATGAAGAAGCAGATAAGGAAGCGCAACAACAGAAAGCTCTCATTACAGAGCAAAAAGACCAGAACCAATGTCGTTTTGAAAATGTTTTTTATTCTAACATTGATTTTTAGTGTGCAGGTACACAGAATGATTATGAAAAAGAGCTGAATTTTCTGGAAACATGGCTTGCAACACCATGTCTAGTTGAGATCTACACAGAAGCTGTAGATATGAATGTTGAAGACGACATGCATGACGAACATGTCAATGAAATTTTCATGCGTTGGAGTTTTGAAGAGATAAGATATTATTCTAATCTTATGTTGCAGAAGATTGATGATGAAAAGAGCACTACAGAAGACAATATGTGGCAACAACCCACATTTATTGAAGATGTCCAGAACATGCTTAGACAGTCTAGAACAATAAAAGACCTGCACCAGCAAATGAAGAAACAGAGTTCTCAAGGATATAGCAAAGCGAAAAATCTGAAACAATTTAGAGGCTACAGAATTTGGAAGAAGAGAAGAAGAAAACCAAATCTAGTTGAAGTCAAACTTTTTTAAATTGTAAGCCTCGCTGAGACATAGACCAGCATGTATCTTAATTAATTTTTTTTTTTTTATGTGGTTGAAATTAAAGGGGAGTGTTAAAGAACGTAATCTCAACCACCTGCTAGGTGTCAAATCTGTCAGTCCAAGTGTCCCAGTTTAGTTTCAGTCAGTCCAGTTTAGTCGAGTTTATCTCCAGTTATTTATTGCTGATGTTTCCAATGTAATCTATTTAATCTATTCGTAATATTGTGAAGAGCATCTCTCTGCTCCAGTTGGTTTTCAGTGTTTCAATTCTTGTCAGTACACAGCTAAATCCGGGACATCGACACTGGCTGGAAAGGATGCATGCTATAAAACGAAATTTTACATCAATAACCTTCAGCCATATATATAGAGAAAAAAATAATAAAGCATATAGACTATCAACGAAAAGATTGACTGGTAAATTTGGGGAGATGAATTATGAATTATTCAACTCAGGCGGGCCTTAAGCAACTGGAAAGTTAAATTTTTGTTGATAGTTTTTCATGGATGAAATGAAAAAATAGGAACTATGACTGCCGAGAAAATAGCGAAATTTTGCTAGGTTGAGACAGTAAATGTTTCTTAGGAAGTCATTTTGTTACTCTTAATGAATGACCTATGGTGTGAGCCATCACATGCAAAAAATGTATAGGTTTTTGGTATTGGATCGTAAAGTGGTAAGCTGATATTTAAATCTGAATCAGAAATATAACTGAACTACATGTATGTAATTTCTAACTTTTAAAAGGTTTTGTCCTCATACACATAATATATACCAATAATATTTTTCTCGCTGAAAAAAAAATGTAAACCCATTATTCGTTATGTGATTTCAGAACGTAGATATAGTTTGTTTGTGAATTCAAATGGTAATCCAATGAGACAACATGTCTCACATGCACGTGGTTTATCGCTGACGTAACATAGCGTTTGAAAATATTTAGATCGCTGCGAGTGTTGTTTGATCCTTCTTATCGGGTGAAATCGTCACTGTTGCGTTGTTGGAGCATGACATGAAGAGAAATAAAATACCTGTTGGAGGTCGAGTTATTTATTTGAGAGAGACTGCACTCATTCCGGTGGCAGCGTACACACTTTCTGGAGGTCAATTTATGTTCCCTTGTTGGCATAGGTTGTGGGCCTTAATTATGTTTTCATGAGAGATCTGCCCAACCATCTTTCCTTTCATTATCACTCACTTCGTGACGAAAGCTGCAAGATCAGTGAGAGACATTTGTTGCAGTTACAGAATTTGATAGGAGAAGGCACCGGTTTAAACATCGAGTGTAGCCTTTGTTCTAGAGCTTTGATCAGACCATTGTACTGAATTGCTTTCTATTATGCATAACATTTCATTTCGGTGCAGATTGTTGGTTTCAGGGTGCGAATCTGACCCTGTTTTTTCCAACTTGATGCAGAAGTGTGCAAGGGTGATTTTGTGTTCATTCCCTGCAAGTATACTCATTAAAAGGAAAGATTAAATCTGGTACAAGGTCGATAAATTTAGCAAAACATGGAATAATGCAGGAGATTTTATATGCAGTTAGATGTAAGAATCTCTGCCTCCACGGTCATCTAATGCAACGTAGAGTGGAATAGATGAAAACGTGGTTACCAGGCGGAAAGGGATCGTATTTTTCCCACGGAGAATCACTTTGGACGGGCGACGGCATGACCAAGCGCAGGCGCAGCAATAGGACATGTTGAGTGGCCCCAAAAAGGAAATTGCATTCCCTTCCTCCACAAATCCAATTCCTCCACAACTATACTCTCGGCCCACCTTTCAAAAATACCTCGATACACTAATCTTTCTGCCTGTGGTTCTCCTGGAGCTCTCAGTATTTTCAGCCCTTCATTTAAGAGCAACTGAGTTTCAGTCAAGATGAAATTAAATGGAACAATAGCTTATAATGCATCCAATCCAGCCACTGCAATAGTTGGGTCTTCATCGCCAGATACAGAACGTGATAAAGAGAAGCTTTCTCAGGTTTCAAAACGTTTAGAAAGCACTCGAAGGAGCCCCACTCCACCAGAGAATTTTTACATGACTGTTGTTGGCCTTGTAGCATCATATTTGGTTGTCTTCTGGTCTTTTGGGTACATTAACCTAGCTGAACGTCTTCGAAAAACTGCAAATGATCTTGCCCAGGCTCCTCATGCAGAAAGTGGTGGTGAAGCTGCAAAATTTGCCACAGCAACGTGGAAATGGCCTACGTCCAAGTTAAAGGAAAAATAATTAAATGGCGTCGTAAGTCTTATTTTTTTTTAAATATTAGTTTATGTTCACAAAAAGGTTATACATAAAAATTTAATATATATATATATATATATATATATATATATATATATATATATATTATGTGTGATTTTTGAGAGATATAAGGAGCAGATAGAATATTATTTTTTATGGGAAGCTTATTTTTAATGTGATCATTAAGATAATGGAGGGATAAGGTATAGTTTTAAATTAAAGTTTTTTTATGGAAGTGTAATAAGGTGCAATATTTTATGTGAGATGAGTCTTAAGTTTAGGGAATGGAGTTGAAATTTATCAACATAAAAATTAAAATCTTTTTTGTAAAGTAATGTAATGACTTTGGAAATCATAAACGAGTCATTGTCCAAGTCAAGAAAAAATTAGAAGTCCTTGATGTATAAGTGGTTATATATGAAAATGAGAGTTATAAGCTAAATGCATGTATCATGACAAAGGCTATTGAAAAGAGAATCTAACATTGTATCAAGCATAATAAATATATCATTTTTTTTGGTGATTATGTCCTAGATCCGCTCGAAATTGAATAAAGGGATCTTAGATACACCTTGTGTAGTGAACGATTGTGCATGTTTTGTGTCTAGTTTTAACACTACAATTCTCTCATCTAACACACACATAAAGTTCAAAGCAAGTGAATGAAAGAAAGCACATTAATCAGAGCACATGTAAATAAGTAGCTGCAAAGAACATTCAAGGAAGGATAATCAAGCACAAACAAGAAAAGCACACGCAATTGAGCAACTACAACACATAATCAAGCAGTCATCCACATCAACATTCAATGACATCAACAACAATTTGTCTTTGTGTAACTTGCAAATAATCTTATTTTTTGTAAGTTAACTTGTAATCAAATTTAAATAAAATTGAGTTGAATTGTAAGGGTGCATTCTCGGTTGAACCCGACACCCAACCTTTGAATTGATAGGGGTTCAATTAAGTCAAATGAGTCAATTATTTTCAACTGAGTCATCAAATTCATTTTAACTTGCCATTAAATCATTGTAAGAATTCTCTTGGGTGCATTTTCGATAGTATTCAATGCCCTTATCTTGCAAAGAAGCTAAATCAAGTGAGCGAGTTCAAGCAAGTGCAAAGTGCAAGTGAACAAGTTTAAGACATCAAGCGAGCGTGAATTTGATTAAAGCAAAGTCAAGAGAGCATGAGTTCAAGCATTCAATTGTTAACACAAGTTCAAGCGAGTGTGACATTCAAGCGACGATCAAGCAAGCATCAAGCGAGCGAGTTCGAAAAATCAAGCAAGTTCAAATTTAAAAGCAAGCGAGTGTGATAATTAAGCAATCCAGTACAAGCGAGCATGTCAAAGATCAAAATGGGTAAAGGAGGAAAACATCTTCAAAGCGTAGAGATGGAAATTAAAGAGTTTAAAGAGTGAAATCATGAGTTACATAACACAATTGAAATACTGGAATGGAAGTTAAAACAAAATCAAAACTTAATCAATCAAATGAACAACACATTAGAAGTAGCAAAAGATTTTCAAATTGAGCTAGAAATGAAAGAACAACTCATTAATGCAGTCAAGATAAAATTAAGTGAAAAACAATATTTACTTGATGCACAATGTACATAGAAGATAGATGCAAGTTGTAACATAGAAGACCTCATTCAACATGTTGATGAAAGTTGTGACACATATGATCTAATTCACTAGATTGATGGAAGTTGTGACACAAACGATCTAATCCACCAGATTGATGAAATTTGTGACACATATGATCTTATCTAGCCTGTTGTACTACTAAATTATGCAACTAGTAGTACTGAAAATCTAAGTGAACAATTTGATCCAGCATATGATACAGATCAATTGTTAATGTTTGATGCTCAGTGTGATATAGATGACTTAATGTATCTAGCACGGAATGTCAGCAGCAACAACAGGTGTGAAGAACAACATTAAGTAAGTGGTCTTTCCAAGAAGGTGATCAGATATTGGGAAGAAATTTATTTCAACAAATATCGGCATGGCTTGGGATACAACAAAGAAAACACTTTTGATGTTTCAGATTTCTCAAAACCAATTCAGCTTGTAAGTGCAGGTTTTCTATACAATACTAAAAATCTTATTAAGTGTAACCATTGTGAGAGAAATGGTCATTATATGGAGAGTAAATGTTTTGACCTCCATCCTTGTCACCATTGTGGAAAGAAAAAACATTCATCAGAGAGATGTTGCAAATGAAATCAGCCACCCAGAGTGAAGATAAATTATGCATGGATTGATCCTTGGAACTATTCATCTACAATCAAACAATTGTCTATGTGTTACCGAAGGATTCAGTCTCACATGAAGACAACTATTGCAACCAATAGTGAACAAATGGTACTCTCATGCACCTGAAAGTGGGAGTACAATAATGAAACTCTCCTACATCTAAAGGGGGGTAGTTCAGAAATCAAATGCAAATGATTGTCTCTCATTTTAGCTAACAAATGGGGGGGTGATAATGGAATTGAAGGTGGTGATCAAACTGAAAGTTTTGACAACATTAACAAAAGCAGCCAATGGGCGGTCAACATCAAAGAAACTAGTGGGCAATCAACATCAAACAACTAGTGGGTGGTCAACATCTACGCAGCCAGTGGGTGATCATCAACAAAAGCATCTAGTGGGAAGTTTCGACATCATCTACAAATTCTCTAGTAGGCATTATTAACATTATGTCAGTGGACAAGCAATTAGGATATTGATTGGAAGCAAAGGATAGATAGATCCTTTTGCATTGCAACTTGGCATTTGTTGGAGTTTTCAAGCAACTTCCAGAGATGAACCAAACTTGAAGTTGATTCATGTTCTCTTTAGCTTGGATTTTTTTCGGTATCCAGGTTTGGTGGTTTTTCAGGCAGTCTTTTATTTGAGGATCAAATAATCAATTTCAGCATGAGGACTTGGAGATGGTTCCAGGTTCTTATTTTGGACTTATGATTGAGGGGTGGAATGTTAGCCTCACTCTCACATCACAAAAACATTAATAAGTCCAAAATATTAAAAATAATTAAAATCATGAAACTTGCCTTTATTCCTATCTATGTATTCTGGATTGGGTTTGTTCTTCAAACTAAGGAGTTTGTTTAGGTCTAGTTGGTTGAGAGATTCTCTCCAACTAGTTAGGCTCCTAGATTAGTGCGTGGTTGAGATATTCACTCAACCTAAGTGATTGTGTCCAAGATAGTCGCACTATCTTGAGACATTCCCTTCATGTATTTATATTTGTATCATTAACATTATTTGGTGAGAGAGGAATACAATGCATTCTGGCATCAAGCCTTTTTTGCCAGTCTTATGTCTCTAATATTTTATTTGTGTTTATTTTAAATCCTTTACTATTCATACATGGGTAGAGTTAACCAATATTTTCATAAATTAGTGGGGAACAAAGAAAGATCATGTTTATTATTTAACTGAGTTTGAAGACCTTAAAAAAAATCCTAATGAACTTGTGTTAGATTTCATTAAGAGAATTAATCAAGTTTACAGTATGATGCCTAGAGATTGCAAACCTCCAGTCACTACAACAAAGGTATTGAAGATGGCAACAAGAAACAGTGAAGGAGGCATCCTGAAACATCTTTCCTGATCCTAGTTGGAAAGTGATCACCAAAACTAGGTGGGGGGCCACACGGGTGATTTTTGTCGCAAAGTCTATTTTTAGACTATGTCTATTTTTAGACATATGGATCATGGTCTATGAGTTGCAGGATGCTATTTATGGATGGTTGGTCAAGTTGGTAAAAATAGATGGACCTCTATTTTTAGATATACTGGGCGGAGTCTATTTTTAGACTGCCAGTCTAAAAATAGATCAGTCGAATATTATTAGCTCTTAATAATATTTGGACTATAAACATTATCTTATCCTCTTGGAGCACTTCAGTTCGAGCTATGGATGTGGCACATGCAGCTGACAGAAGGAATTACGCTATTCCTAGGGTTTAGTTGAGCTATTGCATGGTTGACTTCAGTTAGAACTCATGTGGCAGAGTTTGGTGGAGTTGATGAGGCAGTTGATGGAGTTGTGTTCGGTTTAACTTAGTTGAACTAGTTGTATTTAGTCTAACTGATAAATACAATAGTGATGAGTGGTGTGAATTAATTATTAATTAATTCACTAATTATTAACTCATAAATCAACTAAAGAACACATCAGTTAACTGCAATGCATGGACAGTTCAGTGGAGACGAGTGTTAGAGGTGGGTGAAAGGGTGAGTCTACTATCAGTTGTGACTATAGATGTGCATGAGATTTGCACACACATTGATTGAGATTGCCAATGAGAATTGCGCAGTACAAGCCAGTGGGATTCGAACTTGGATCTCATCATTCTTCATCTTGGATTGCGCAGTAGAGGCAGGCAGACAGGTGGAGCAGATTGGAGCATGGGATGTGCATGATCTGAGCTTGTTTTGTGTGTAACAATTGGAGATAGTGCTAAGAGCTTGTGAGGAGTTTGTGCTATGTATTGTTACATGTTCTCTATCATTATAATATACGGATAGTTGGGGGTTTTCAGTTGTAAGCTTTCCCCATTACATATTGTGTTATATGTGTGCTTGATTATGTTTTAATGTGCGCATGCGACTGCTTCTAATTCCGCAAATTGATGATCAATGGTAGAAGAGATTATGTATTATGCATGAAGCTCAAATAGTGTGTAATCAGGATAATCTCGGTGAATAACTCATCTATTATTCAAATTTCTACATGGTATCAGAGCGAAGGTTGATCATCGGATCTATTACAGTGATTACATTTTATTTCGGTAGACAGAGTCTGTAAGAGGGCCAGGTAGCCTCTGGATTCATCCTTTCTTTGAAAGGTGAAAAATCCAGTAAATTCCCCTACAGTCGATCTCTGTGCTAGAAATACTTTGTTCTCACAGATCAGAAGCGGTTGAGTTTTGAGCTGGTGGAATTCGAATTTGCAGCAGTGTTTTCTTGGTGTCGAAGTCAAAATGTCTTTCAACGGATTACGATTGGAGTATGCTCTTGAAGGCAGCTCAAATTATATTGCATGGAGAGATAGGATGGAGGCAGTGTTAGATGACAACGGGTTGAAGGAGTTCATAGATGCTGAAGTCCCAAAGCCCACTGATGCTGCTCAAGTTGAGGCTTGGAAAAAGAAGACAACAAAGTGTCGAAGGATTCTGTTGGAGGGCGTGAAGGATCACATTGTATCCAGCCTGCATGGAAAAGCTTCTCCATACTTGATGTGGAAAGTGTTGACAGATTTATTCCAAAGCAAGAGCGACCAGAGGAAGTTGGCGCTCAAGGATAAACTCAAAAACATAAAGATGGAGAAAGGCGACAGTATGCCCAAGTACCTCACGAAGTTCATCCAATGCAGGGATGAGCTGGGAAGTATGGGGGTGACTGTAGATGATGACTTGGTGAGCTTGGCTCTCCTTGGTCTTCCGAAAAGTTTGCATTCCTATCAGGATTCTGTTAATGGTCGGGATAAATTGCCAGGATGGGAGCGACTTTGGTCGGATCTTGTGCAAGAGGAGATAAGGCGGAGTACCAGGGATGGATCTTCATCAAGGAACTCTGATGAAGAGAATTTTTCTTTGGCTACCAAAGAAAAGAAGGGGAAGAGCAAGAAAGCTTCTCATTCCGGTGCGAAAGGCAAGAAGCAGGACATGTCCAAGGTGAAGTGCTTTCACTGTCACCAACACGGACATTATGCCACAAATTGTCCGCAGAAGAAGAAAAATAAGCAGGCTGCTGGATCTGCAGCGAGAGAGGCCTTAGCCTCGCAGTTTGAGCTGGATTTTTTACTAATCGCATGCTTGGTATCAAGTGTGATGGGTTCAGTTTGGTTCTTGGATAGTGGTGCATCTTTTCACATGACAGGAGATCGAGATTTGTTTTCTGATCTGGATGAGAAAGATCTTGGAGTGCACATTGAGTTGGGAAACAATGGACGATACAATGCGACTGGAATTGGTACCATAACCTTTTAGAGGGAGCCAGGTAAACTCATTCTTTTACAAGATGTAGTGCATGTTCCAGGTTTAAAGAAGAATTTGATCTCAGTCGCAATGTTAGAGGATAAAGGGTATGAAGTTGTCTTCAGTGAAGGAAAAGTTTTCCTTCGGCACAAGGCAATAGGACAAGTCAAGAAGGTTGGGATTCGAGCAAATAATCTCTACAGACTTGAAGTAGAAGGGATGTCTATAGAGCTTCCTACTGTTGGGAAGTGCAAGAAAGACATGCAATTGATGCTTGAGAGGGAGCAAGTTTTGCATGCAGGTAATAGTGAACCTCGGGATGTGGAGCAGCCACAAGATGAGGATCATGGAGTGGGAGAAACCACTCATGCAAAGAAATTTCGTGCCAGATGGGCAGAGGGAGTGCATGCAGCTATACCACCAGGTGAGAGGTGGGGCGACATGCATGATTAATCCCAAGAGGAGATTTCTGGGCAGGATTCATGAGATGGTGTGGATCTCATGAATTGAACCTAGCTACGAGGTGCCCACAGTGCAGCAGTAGCATGATCAGTTGGATTGATGCAGGCAGATCAAAGTGACAGTGTCGGATACTGGAGCGTGAATCAGAGTTGACAGCAAGTGCAGAGTGCATGGGTGCAAGAGTTCAACAACGCAGTGGTTCCTGATGACATGTGCAGTTGGGCCCAGCAGAAGTCGAAGACTTTGATGATAGATGCATCAGACTGATTGAGTTGTTTGGAGCCTATTCAGTTTCAGAGGAGTTGCAGAGCAGATGCATGGAGTTGCATGGCGCTTGTGAAGGTTGCAAGGCAAATGCATGGAGTTGCATGTCGCATGCAAAGACAGTCCTTTCTTGTTGAGAGGGAGTGTTGAAGATGGCAACAAGAAACAGTGAAGGAGGCATCCTGAAACATCTTTCCTGATCCTAGTTGGAAAGTGATCACCTAAACTAGGTGGGGGGGCCACACAGGTGATTTTTGTCGCAAAGTCTATTTTTAGACTATGTCTATTTTTAGACATATGGATCATGGTCTATGAGTTGCGGGATGCTATTTATGGATGGTTGGTCAAGTTGGTAAAAATAGATGGACCTCTATTTTTAGACATACTGGGCGGAGTCTATTTTTAGACTGCCAGTCTAAAAATAGATCAGTCGAATATTATTAGCTCTTAATAATATTTGGACTATAAACATTATCTTATCCTCTTGCAGCACTTCAATTCGAGCTACGGATGTGGCACATGCAGCTGACAGAAGGAATTACGCTATTCCTAGGGGTTAGTTGAGTTATTGCATGGTTGACTTCAGTTAGAACTCATGTGGCAGAGTTTGGTGGAATTGATGAGACAGTTGATGGAGTTGTGTTCGGTTTAACTTAGTTGAACTAGTTGTATTTAGTCTAACTGATAAATACACTAGTGATGAGTGGTGTGAATTAATTCACTAATTATTAACTCATAAATCAACTAAAGAATACATCAGTTAACTGCAGTGCATGGACAGTTCAGTGGAGACCAGTGTTAGAGGTGGGTGAAAGGGTGAGTCTACTATCAGTTGTGACTATATCTGTGCATGAGATTTGCACCACATTGATTGAGATTGCCAATGAGGATTTCGTAGTACAATCTAGTGGGATTCGAACTTGGATATCACAATTCTTCATCTTGGATTGCGCAGTAGAGGTAGGCTAACAGGTGGAGGAGATTTGAACTTGTGACTTGTTCATATCTGAGCTAGTTAGTGTGTAACAATTGGAGATAGTGCTGAGAGCTTGTGAGGAGTTTGTGCTATGTATTGTTACATGTTCTTTATCATTATAATATACAGATAGTTGGGGGTTTTCAGCTGTAAGCTTTCCCCATTACATACTGTGTTATATGTGTGCTTGATTATGTTTTAATGTGCGCATGTGACTGCTTCTAATTCCGAAAATTGATGATCAATGGTAGAAGAGGTTATGTATTATGCATGAAGCTCAAATAGTGTGTAATCAGGATAATCTCGGTGAATAAATCATCTATTATTCAGATTTCTGCAAAAGGTTAGATTTTCTAATGCAGTTGATGATGATTTTTCTTTAATGTTGAGGGAAAGAAAATGTAGAACTTTGGAAAACATGCAAACTGATGCAATAGAGCCTTTGAGGCTAGCAAAGCAACATCAAGTAAATTGAGAGAAAAGACAGAAAAAGCAGAAAGAAAATTGAAGGAAATAGCATAAATTGGTTCTTCTTCAAAAATTAAGGAAGAGGGACATAAAATTGATGAAATCACTTCAATGTTGAGAAACCTGTCTAATATAATTGCAAGAATGGAAACACAACCTAGACAAGTGCAAAAAAATGTGAATAGACCTACAAGAACTTATTAAAGACCTTTTTAGCAACAAATTTTACCTAGGGAAAGACAGAATAATGACTAGCAGATTCAACCTCCACTGATGATAGATGATCAGGATGTAGAAGAAATAACACCTGTTGTAGATGATATACATTATTTTGGTGATCAGGATCTTGAAAATGCTATTGTTCCTGTGAATCAAATTCAACCTGCAACTCAAAGTACAAAATCTTCTCAAGTTTCTAAATACCAAGCATTTTTCGAATTTCTAATTGTTGAGCTAAACAAAAGATATGATTTATGACCAAGACAAAGTCCAGGTAGACCTGTAAAGTAAGTTACCTTTGATATTTCAAAAGAAAAATTTGCTGAAACTTTATCTTCACAACCTCAAAGTCAATCAACAGACTAGTCAACAATAGAAAAACTTGTTTCTCCTATCTTTAATGTAGACAAGGAACTAGAAAAAATCAAAATTCCAATTCCTTTATCAGAACTCAAGAGAAACCTCGGTTATAAGCAACAAGTATCTAAATGGATTCAGTCTTCAAGTGTGGATGTTGAAGGAGATGTAATAAATTTGCAAGATGAAAAAACTTATGTTATTTTTTGACCAATTTTGGATGTTCAAGATGAGAGTGTTCCTCCTTGCTATTTGACTCTAAATATTCATGATTTTCTCCTCGATAATTGCATGTTAGATTCTAGGGAATCCCATAATTTAATGCCAAAAATCATTATGGATCAACTTCAATTGCAAGTGACAAGGCCCTACCATGATTTGTATACCTTTGATTCAAAGAAGGTGCAATGTTTGGGGCTAATCAAAGTCCTGGTAGTAACTTTAGCATAGATTCTTGTAAAAAGTGTGGTACTGGACATGATGGTTACAAATCCCTCCAAAATTTGGTATGTTGTTATCAAGGTCCTGGTGTGCTAAAATTGGAGGAAGTTTACAAATGGATATGTCATATGTTATCATTCCAGTCTACGAGGTATAACATTTAATATTGTATAAAGAAGTAAGGTTTATAAATACATTGTGTAGTGCTAGCCAAGTTGTAAATGATGAGTGCAATGCATAAAACATAATTGAAGACACTATAAATATTCCTCAATATTTAGAAAATGATATTTGGAAGATTTGTTTTGATGGAACCTCTTCCAAAGATGGATCTGGGGTCGGAATTGTTTTAATTTCACCTGAAAAGAAAATCATCACTCAATATTTTAAACTAGATTTTGAGGTCACTAATAATGTGGCAGAATATGAAGCTTTAATATTAGGATTGGATCTGGCCAAGAAAATGAAGGTTCAAAGATTCAGTGTTTGGTGATTCAGAATTATTTGGGAAACAAGTTAGAAATATTTGTGCGGCAAAACATCCTAGTTTAAAGGCTTACAAAAATGAGACATGGGATTGTATAGAAAAATATTTTCAAACTTTTTACATTGAAGCTATACCAAGAGAATATAATATGTAAGCAATTTCTGCAAGTACCTTCAAAGAACTAGATTCCTTTTAGTTGAAATACCAGATTGAATTTAGCTACAGACCTTCTATCCCTGATAATCTGAAACATTGGCAAGTATTTGGAGATGATGAAAAATTGAAAAAAATTATTCAAACTATTGAGGAATTCTCTTGCCTACATATTGATGAAGAGAATAATGAAACAATCACAGAAAGCATTGATGATTCAGAAATAAACTTCAAGCAAAAAATAATTGACCATGATATTATTCAGTTTTCTAATAATCACATGGCTAAAGTAATATTCCCCCTTGAAATATTGTTTGACCATAATGATGTTATAAAATCTTTAGGGATAAATTCACAAAAAAATTATGTACAAGACTATAATATTGGTACAATAGAAGAAATTAGAAACATCAAACTTTCAGCAATGCTACCACAGGATATCAAAGACAAATATGTCCAGTTGTTGAAAGAATATAAAGATTTTTTGCACATAGATATGAAGATTTAAATACTTATGATACATCTATCATTGAACACAAGTTTCCTTTAAAACCAGGGGCTAAACCATTTTAGCAGAAATTGAGGAGAATAAACTCAATCTTGCTGCCAATAATTGAAAAGGAAGTAAATAAATTGCTAGATGCAAAAAATCATAGTTCCTTTAATATATTATGATTGGATAGCCAATCTAGTTCCTGTCAGAAAAAATAATGGAAAAATAAGATTGTGTGTTGACTTCAGGAACCTTAACAAATTGTCATTGAAGGATAATTATCCATTGCAAAAGATGGACCATATGCTTCAAAGGGTGTGATATGAAAATGAAAGTATTTTTAATACTGTTCAAAGTATTCATTTCCATTAGATTAAGTGTGCAAAGTGTTTGTATGGTCTTGCAAGTAAAACAAAGTGTTTTTGGTAACTGTTTATGAATTTAGGTGTGAGGGAGTGTTGTTTAAATTTACTGTTTAACAACTTAAATCTGAATAACACAACATAATAACTTCACCATAAACACACAACAACATGATGATGTAGTTCACCTCTACTGGGCTACATCTGCCAGGTCCAAGGCTCCCAATGGGCATGTCCTTGATATATTATGATGCTAAAATTGGTAATACAGTGAGAAAAATGCCTAAACAGGCCAAACCAGCTGTGAAAATGAATTGAAAATGTAGAAAGAAGCTAAGAATAACTCTTGTTTCACTTAAAACAGTGAAGTGTAGTCCAATGCAGCTCCATTTCCCCTAAGGCCTTGATGGTTATCCAAGCTTATCTGAAGTAAAAATGGCTTAAATACACCTCTTTTGGCTCTACAACCTATTCCAATGGCTCCAAAATGCTTAGAATAGTTAAAATTGACTAAAATTTCATCCAAAAAGGTCCAGTAATGTGAAAGTTATGATCAAAACAACATTTGTCCAGTTTGGCCTAAAAAACCTCCGCTAAAGTTGGGAGGACTGCAGAAAACTCCTCTATTTTAGCAAAC
The DNA here is from genome assembly GCA_034641835.2 of Pinus albicaulis. NCBI lineage: Eukaryota > Viridiplantae > Streptophyta > Pinopsida > Pinales > Pinaceae > Pinus > Pinus albicaulis. The sequence goes on along the minus strand of CM076579.1, from coordinate 1,642,319,571 downwards.
CCGCCAAAATTGGTGGTCCACCAGTCAGAACTGCTAGAGGAACTGGTGGTTAAATTAATTGTTTGGGCACGTGGTCATGTGTCCTCCAAATAAACCGCTGGGTTAGTCGTGTCTTATCTGCCTCCAACCATAACATTAAATATGAAAAAGGTGTCGGTCACATAAAGCGGTTGTCCCAACCATTAACTCTGCATTAACAGGCCTTAAGGTCATGGTTCATGGCGGAGGGACATATGTTTAAGAATATTAAGACCTGGAGCTAAACCAATCCAAACAACTGTTATCTGGCCGCTACAAGGTGACTCGAACGCGTTCGGGTCGGGTCGTTCTCCGATTGACCAACCCATCACGTTCAACGTTCAACACTGCATGCTGTTTCGTTTACCTCCACCTGGTCTTTCGTGAAGCCTCTGCACAAGGCGTGTAAACTCTGCCTGAATTTATGTTTAGACACCGCCCGTTCGACCAACTCTGCTGCACTCTACGTTCACTGCTAACCACCTCTGCACACTCGTTCATCTCCGCCCGACCTCCTGCACAATGGTTCATTCACGGGTGACCCGTGCCCATTCGGGTCGGGTTGGGGCTTGACCCAAAAAATTTTCAAACCAAAATTTTAGAACAGTTTGTGAAACTTTAGGCCTGGGGCCACGTGGCAGCCTCCGGGCAGGCCACGTGGAACCCTTTGATTGGCCATCCATACTTCATAAAAAATGAAATTTTCCATAATTTTTTTTTCTGAAGATGACATTTTTTAAGTTCCAAGGTCCTATTTTGAAGGTTAATGGGTAAATTAAAACTTGAATATCTTCCACATTTGACATCGTATTTGAGTGTCGTTCATGGCGTTAGGATCGCAATGACGAACACTATCCGATCGATCAATTTATTACCAATTCTGAGCAGTTCCAATTTTAAGCATTTTTTCCCTCTTGGACATGATCACCTGATTAGGGTGGCATGGTCAAATAAAATTTCAATGTTATACGGTTTCTCAAGTTATAATTAAATATTGGTTAGTAAAGAAGACATAAAGAAAACATCTTTTACCTCACCACGGGGAATGCTCATGTATGCTAAGCTGCCTTTTGGACTACTAAATGCAGGGGAAAACTTTTAGAGGGTTAAGGACTTAGCATTTGTTGGAAAAGTAAATAAATATTTAGTGATTTACCTTGATGATTTAACTATCTTTTCAGAATTTTATGCAAAGCATTTGAAACATTTGAAGAAAGTTTTTGAGAGATGCAAGAAATTTGGGATTTCCCTTAATCCTAAGAAAACAATATTTGCCTTAAAGGAAGGGAAATTTTTGGGTCACATCACTTCAAAGGAAGGAGACACAATAGATCCCAAGAGAGTATCGTTTATTCAAATAATAATTTTACCTAGATCGAAGAAATAAATTCAAGAATTCTTAGGGAAAATCAATTTCTTGAGAATACTTATACCTAATTATGCTTAGATTATAAAGGATATCACTGATATTCTTAAGAAGAATCATGAAGTTAAATGGAATACAAAGGCTATATTTTCCTTTTCCCAAATCAAAAAGGCACTTTCAAAAGCATCAGTACTGGCTAATCCAGATTATACAAATCCTTTCAGTATTTTCTCTTTTGCATCAGATAGTACAATAGTAGCAGTTTTATTACAGAAAAAAGAAGAACATTATGAGCATCCAATTTCTTTCTTTAGAAAAGTTATGAGGGATGCAGAACTGAAGTATGATATAATTGAAAAAAAATATTATGCTTTAGTTCAATCCTTTAAATATTTTAGAATTTATGTGCTACATTCTCCAATAATATATTTTGTACCCAATAATGCAGTAAAAACAATGTTGACTCAACTTGATACAGATGGAAAAAGAGGGAGATGGATAGCTAAAATCTTGGAGTTTGATTTGGATATTAGACCACCAAAGCTAGTAAAAGGAAAAGGATTGGCCAAGTTGTTAGCCAAATCAAATTGTAAAGTTTTGGGCATAAATTCAATTATGCATATTTCAGGTACACCAGAGGAGAATAACCCACAAGAACCTTCTTCTGTTCCAGAGGAGAAGAACGCATAAGAACCTTTTTCTTCTAGTTCAATACCTCTCCAACTTCCTTTGCATATTAACGAAATTTTTTTATTATCATACCAATATAAGGATATTGTACAGTTTCTACAAGATTTTGAATATCCTCTTGAGTTCACCAGAAATCAATGTAGGTATCTTAAGCTTAAAGCAATGAAATAATGTATACTTAATGAAAATATGTATTGTAAAGATCCATTGAATATCATTTTATTATGTTTGATAGAAAGTGAAACATATGGTGTAATTGAGTAGTTTCATGAAGGAGTATGTGGAGGCCACTATGCTTGGAAATAAACAACACACAAGATATTGAGAGTAGGATTGTATTGGCATAAATTATTTTCCCAAGTTAATTTGAAAGTAAGAAGGTGTATTCCTTACCAAATATTTGTAGGTAGACAAAAATTAGTTGCTCTCCCTCTCATTCCAGTGTTGGTAGAAGCTCCTTTCCTACGGGGTTTATATTTTTTTGGTGGAATAATTCCTTCTTCCAGTAATCAACATAGATGGATCCTAAGAGCAACAAATTATTTCACAAAATAGGTAGAAGTTATATGTGTGAGAAATGAAATTTATTATGTTGTCATAAAGTTTATTGAAGAAAACATTTTATCCAAGTTTGGTTGCCTAAGAAAAATAGTTACAGATAATGCTCAATATTTCAATTCCATTAAAATGATTGAGTTTTGTCAAAAATACCAAATTTCCTTACATAACTCTAGATCGTACTATCCACAAGGGAATGGGCTAGCAGAGTCATAAAAAAAAAGCTTGATTAAATTTATTAAAAAAGGATTAACATATCATAAAATAAATTGGGACAATCACTTAAAGTATGAAATTTGGGAAAACCGAGTTTCACCCAAAAGATCTACTAGTAAATATCCATTTCAACTAGTTGATGGCACTGAGTTATTTTTCCTACTCAATTGGAATTTCCAGTGATGAAACTCTTGCAAGATTCTTATGACGAAACTGATGATTTCTAAGAAAGGATCAATCATATTAATGAACTTAATCAAGATAGTGAAGAAGTTCAACACAAACTCCTCCAATATCAAGATAAAATGAAAAATTTATTTGATAGGAGAGAGAGAGAGATTTCAGATAGGGGGACCTAATATTAACATGGGATGCAAGAAGATAAGAATAAGGAAAGAATTGGAATTTTGACAATATTTTGTTGGGACCTTTCAAAATTGCAGAAATCAAAGGAAATTATACTTTCATTCTTCAAAATTTCCTGGGAGAATATTACCCATTGCGATTCAATGGGAAATATTTGAAACACTATATTCAATATTGAGCAAGTTTCTTTCATTATCATTGTAAACAGTTAGTGTGATTTATATTTTCAGAGCAAGTGTGGTTTTCTACAACAATAACTCCATCGCCCGAGGAGAAGGCACATGGATCTACAAGTTCTCTACATCCCGCGGGGGGAAGCAGTCCGTAGATGGAGCCGATGTTGTAACCTTTTCCTACCTATTTAATTTTCTTCAAAATTTGTATAATATATATACATATAGAAAAATAAAAAATATTCAATTCATTTCACTTCATAATAAAAAGGTTGGCATTGTTGGAAATACTAAGTGGGGGGTGAATCAATATTTCTTAGCAATTGGCACTTTTTAATCCTTTTCAGAGCATTATTTATTCTTCAGTTATTATTAATGTTCTTCTTCAACAATTATAAACAATAATAAGTAGTAGACAACACCATACAACAATGCAGAAAGATAAAACAATAGACATAGAGATTTTTAGGTGGAAAACCCCCTCCGGGTCAAAAACCACCGAACGATTCTCTAGTAATTGTCTTCTTCTCTCTCTATATTAACTACATCAATATTTTAGCTACAACTGAGGGATGCGTGAACCTCCTAATTCACAGGCCACAACCTATAGGACTCTACTAAACCTTGGTATCCTGCTGCAACCAGAAGGACGCCCCAATGCCCTGTAGATCAAGCCACAACTTGATGAGTGCACCAACACTTTGTTTACCAACTGTTGTGGGAAATTATGCTTTGTTGCCTTGTCATTTTATCAGCCACGACTGAATGGACACCACAATGCCCTATGCAAGCCACAAATTGCATAGTCAAGTAAGGTAAAAGTCAAACATTTTATCATAGATTCTCACTAGGTCAAAGGATTTATATACAATCATCATTGTCTCAAGGATCACTATCACTACAAAAATCAAACAGTGTTACAAGATTAAAGCATCAAGTAAAGGTAAATACTCTTGTTTTCCCAGTCAATTTTACAGTCAACAAGTTTTCATGGTCATGTTAAGGCATCAAACAACATTAGTAAAAATGAGCATCATCATACTTCTAATTTTCTTAAGGTGAATGTTAGCTCCAAATGAGTCATGACCAACATATCTTGTTATCCATTACAATTTAGAATCATAGTTGAAGCAAGCAACAGTCAAGGTGTCAACTTGTCAAGTCAAAACATATCATTGTAAGGTCAATCGTGTTGTATGATCAAGAAAGAGGGGCACATTACAGTCACAATATTGTCATTAAAGGTTAATTTCAGATGTAATGTGGTTGCTCCAATCTAAATATCATACAACAAATAGATACATATATTTTCAATTCATTACTATTTTTGTCATATGTCAAGTCTATACCACTATCATATGTTAAATCACCCTAGTCAAATATGTCAAGTCACAAGAGATTATTGGCTTTAATTGAAAGAATTCCATAGGTCAACTTGATTCTGATTTCTATGCTCAGGCACACATATAGAGTATTGCTTCAAGACTTGTAGTGTCAATTTGTTTCAGATGGGAGGCCACACTATTCTGAAGCTCTAGGAAGGCCAAGAGAATATCAATCACAAGCATCAAGTTTTCAAATCCACCAAACTATGCCACTATATTGTAATGTTCTCGAATTGAGTCCATTGAGGGATGAATTTATCTTCTTCGTTATCTCTAGAACTCACTTTAAATTGTCAAGATAAATGAGATCGAGCCATTATGCTTAGAACCATAGAGTTGAACTTGTCTTAAGGAAGGAATTACTGCACATATACAAGCGAGTTGAGACCAATGTTTCTGGATTGATCTTACAGGTTGAAAATTCAAAGATTTACCCTAACCAGATAATTTGTTGGTCAACTGAGGCTGCCACATGAAATTTCCCTCAAATGATACTTACTTCAGAATGTTATTTTTTCCAGGAATATCACTAAGTTTATGCTATTATTGTCTCACAATCTTAACCAACCATGAGCAATAATACTTCTACTACTATGTAGTTTTGCTTCACTTCCTTTAATAGTCACACAAATGAGTATATATATTGAGGATACCTTGACCAGAAACACGTTACTACAAGGAAGGAATAGGTATGTGGTGAAATGTTCGTGAAGTGTTGTAGGATGAATTTATTAAGAGGGTCGAGGTTCAATATTTCTAAATTCTGAAATAAGCCTAGAATGATCCAAAAATAATTTGAATGTTATGAGAGGAAGGTATTCCCCAACAAGGTCCTAATCCAAAGAAAAATAAAGACAACAAGATCCTTGCCTCCTGAAATTTCAATTCCTCTTGCCTCAGGAATTCTGAACCCTACCTTCTGCAATTATGCTGCCTCAGGATGACCAAATATTTCAAAACATTTTCTCATGAAAATTTGTTGTGTTTTGATATGATTTGGGAGGTTTAAGGTATTATTTATAATGTTTTGCAGGGGCTTAATTAAGGGCTTCTATATTATACGTTGGAGTAGGATTAGATACTTTTAAGTCTCTTTAAAAAAATAATCGTTGAAGGGCTCCATTAGGTAGATGTTAGAATAAGCATTACTAGGAATTTAAGGATTAAATTTTTTACATTAAATGAGCCTTGTAACTTAAGGAAGGAGGATTGTACGAAAATTAAAATAATTTGTATTCTTAATAATCATTAGTTTAATTTAATGGTTTTTATTTACTTGTTTGTTTAAATACCAAGAAATTGTTTACTAACCCTCTTTGGTGTGTTTTGTTGGTGACACGAGTGCAGTAAATAAATGATTGATTTATTGTCTTTGATTCTTGAAATTATTCAACTTATACAAGGTGAGATTATGGTGAGAATCCTTGTCATATATTGAAAATCGTTGGTGAATAAGGTGTTATGTCTCTACCCTCTGTGGTTTTAGCCCATAAAATTGGGACTTCAACTTTAAACTCAATTTTCTCTCAAACTAGAAGGAACCACGGGGTGTACCATATATCAATGGAAACATATTGAAGAGGAGAATCTAATGAAATAGATATCTGACCCAAACATAATGATTTGACCTACCAAAAACCCTCGACAAAGTCGGGGGACATTCTTAGTCTAGGGAACCCAAAGCCTAGGACTTGGGTTTTCAACCATCCAACAATATAGCTGTTATCTTGATGTAATCTGAAAATTACTATGAAGAGTTCATTATCCATTTGAAATCAATCACTGTTGTTTTTGGTCAAATTAAAACCCAGTAAACTCCATGGGTTGACATCAATGACAACGCCATCCAACATGCATATATTTATAAATGTTGCTTTAGTTTAAATTTTAGATCAAATAAAGGCTTGATTTAATTATTTATTTAAAATTGTCACCAACGTATATTGTTCGTTCATGTTCCAATGACTAGATGTTACTCTGTCGCAATCAATAGTCAAAAATAAATTGTACACCCCCTGTACTCCCGATGTTTAACGAAGGGGGGGGGGGGTTACGCAATATTGTTTTAAAAACCCACCAAAGATAATGTGTCGAGCGCTTATCCATTGCACACCCCCCTTCTACTGAAACTGATTACCGCCGCACCTCCCCTGCGCAAACCAACTTCCAACTAACCGTTGCCTCTGCCATCACTCCCACTATTTTATCCTTTCCGCTAGCCATCCGCCAAATTAGCCATGATTATTTCCTCCACTATTTTTAATTATATAACTGTTAATTCATTGAATTAATTCCCGCAAACGTTCCATTATCTGTTTTGGACGCGCCAAGCACTAAATTCATAAATGGATATTCAAAACCATTTTCTAAAACTAAACTATCCTTTATCGAACCTATCACTTTCCTAATATCAACAATATTTGCAGAGGTGCCTAGTAATAGAAAGCTTCAGAATTTCCCAGTCGACCATATCAAGCAGCCAAGAAGTCACCTAGTATTCATAATTTCTTGTTCTTTTCCTAATTCAAAGTGAGTAGTCATAAAGGAAAGAGTAAGATAGAAGTAGAAAACCTATGCTACCCCCAATCCTGAATATATATTAATCTCCATTAGTAGATGTTGATTTCAAAATATTATATGCCAAATGTGAATTTGACATAAATGAATTTCACAATTGGGCCTTCCAAAAGTTTGAAAATGATAGCGACGAGTTCTATTTTTGGGAATCCATGTTACCCCAGTTTGTTTTCCCTCAAACCCATCAATTTCCTGAATTTATCTCCTGGTGTGAAAATCGTTATTTGTCGAGTCAGAGAGAAATAGTAGCCAGAAATGGTGAAACCTTGTTCTCTATAACACCAGAATCCATCTTTCAGGCCTTGCAGATTAATCCTCCAAGCTCTCTTCATAATTTTTTAGTTGATTCACTAATGGAATTCTATCAAAAACTTACATTTCAATAAATATCCAACACTTTTGAGTCATTTATGCGATAAGGTTCCAAAATTCCTCGTCATAATCCACCATTTTCTTCAACAACATTTCTAGAAATGTCCAGAAAAGTGATTCCTATGGCTTCTTGTATTTTAGGCTATCAAAGTGATGAATGAGTTGACAAGGTCATCCTAAGGTTCTTATTGGTCTTTTCTTCTAGGAAAAGTCCCTATGTTCTTTTCATCTGGGAAAAGTCCCTATGTTCTTTTCAATTATGGATAGTTTATTTCAGATATAATTCATGAGCAATTATTGAAATTCAGTGTTGAGAGGACTTTTAAAAATCAATCTATATTAATGTATTTGTTCTTATATCACCAGTCTGAGAGATTCAAGATTCCATTTCAGAAGTTAGATTCACAGGGAAGGCCACAATCTGTCATTCATTGGACTTCACTAGTAAAAAAGGATTCAAAAGATTATTCCTTTAGTGACTTTGTAGATCAATTTCTATTTTGGTCACTATGCCTCCTTAGTAGTGATGTCATTCCAGGGGTATCAACAAAAATTAAGCGAATTTTACATCTGAGTGAGCAGTAAAAAACAAGAAAATTGTATTTATATAAGAACTTTACCGAGATAAGGGATTATGGTTGTGAATTGAAACCTTATACATTACCAGTTTTTGTTCTTATGAGGCTTTTTGCTTTAAAATTCATATGACAAAGCATGAATATGGATGAAATTCATTTTGTGTCAAGGAAACAAAAAGCTCAATTTAAACAAAAGCTCAGGTTGGTCCATTTATAGTAAATACTAGAGAAGTTGAAAAGGAGTTTGATATTTTGTTAGGTCAAATGAAGTTTGAATTAAGTTTCAATTTTACTTATGACCCATTTGGGAGTAATTTCATCTCTTAGACTTGAGCAAAAATATGCTCCTTATACTCATATCTCCAAACCAAAGATTGAACAATCTGTTAATTAAGATGTTTGGGAAGAGAATACTTTGCAGGAAGTTGAAGAGTGGGTTTCTAGTAAAAAATCCTTAGAAACTATTAGACCTAAAGAGGAGTTAAAAATACCAAGTGACAACATTTATCCTCCTGGTTCAAGTTCTAAATCAGTAGAATTCATAGTTTTCAAAAGAAGGAAAACCAGAGAAACGAAAGAAGAATCATTAGAAGCTAGGAATAAAAAGGTGTATGCTACAGTAATGTTATCAAGCACACTTGTTTTCACTTTACAAACAATTTAAGAAACAATCCCTGATGCATCTGCTTCCCCTTCTTCTAGTGGAAAAAATATTTTTGCTAGATTTAGAGAAATGAAGAATAATAATGAGTTACTCAAAACTGCTACTTATTCTCAGTTCTATAAACAAAATTATACCACCCATAACAGATTATTGTTTGCACTAGACCCTAATTGAGGACAATTTCAATTGTTTTATTTTGAGCTAAAGGTCCCAATTGTTTTATTCTATTTTGATACAAAATAGATTCATCCTATAGATCATATTGATCTACATAAACAAGCTGTTGAAATGATATATTCTTCTCTAACAAGTTCTACTATAACAACTTCTAAAATACAAGCTTCTTTAAATAATATTCATTCTCAGCGAAAGTTGGAAAAAATGTCATCATTGGTAAAATATACAAGGATAAAGGATTTAGAAGACATTGTTATCAAATTAGGATTGGATCCTAATAATGTTGATGTTGCTTAAGAACTCATTAAGAATAGAAATCTAGACATTCGATAATTATGCAGATAATTCAAATTGTTAACAACGGAGCATCCTCAATCTTAGGACGTGGGGTAATCAGAAAAGGAAAAGGAAAATATGTTACGAATGATTGTTGAGCAAAACTCTCAAATACAAAAAATGGAGTCATAAATGGAAAAAATATGGAGGAAAAAGAACAACAAAATAGTGCAGGGACTTCAACAGTGGAAACAATATCAAGCAACCAAGATTCAACAGAACAATTATCAAAAGCAATGGGAGATCTGTCATTGAGAAATATGGAAATTGAGAAATTAAAATCATCATTGCAAAGGGCAGAAGAAAATAAAAATAAAGCAGATAATGTTATTTCATAATTACAGAATAATTTCAAGCTCACAAGACAACTTGAAAACTATATAGATGAATCATCCAATGCACAAAATCTATCAGAAGCTAAACAAAAAATTTGGATAGACATTTATTCAACTATTTCATATTTTTGGACATATATAGAAATTATTTTTGAACAAGAACAACTAGTGCACAAATCAAAAGCATCCATTGCAGAGATTAAAGAAGAACTAGATCATAAACCTGGAGAAGCAACTAGAATCACCAAGGTCTTAAATTCAAAAACCAGAGAGGAGATAGATGACATGGGGGGTGAAGATAGGACAAATTTTAGTCCTCGAAGTAAGAAAGGTATTAACTAAAAGGAATTTGATGCTATAGTTGGAGAATAAATGCCAAAATCTAGAAGTTCAGATCAAGAAGCTTCATAAAAAGTTATTTTTTCTTAAATAGTAAGGACTCCCATCATTAAGGGATTCTCATGGTCAAGTAATCCATTGGGAATATTATCAACAAAATTTACATGATATAGCAGCAAACAAGTCAAAATTTACCAAAGTCAAAGAAAATATTAGTGGTGAATTTTTTCTCCAAGCTTTAGAAGATGATTTATTTATTTCACATGAACTTCATCATCTTTTTATTATTAAACCCACTTTTGAAAAATATACTGATATAGATGAAACTTACAGAAAGGTGATAATATTTTCATGCCGAGATGATCGTCAGTGGGTTAAGTTTGTTGAACTTATCAGTTGAGAAACATGCAGATGTTCAGGTGATATTTCAGCAAGAACAAGAGCACAATCAAAAGAGTGTGGATTTAAGGCCAATAATTGAAAACGTGATCCTTGAATAGTGTGCAGTTCCACTAAATCAATTCAAGTATCTTTATTTTGAGTTATATTAATTAGAGTTATCCAAATATTTTTTAATAAAATTTACCTTTTCATGTAAAAATTGCAATAGGTTAGATGTTTTGAAAATACTCTATATATACTTTGTAATTCAAAGTAAGAAGGGTTGATACTTTGACTAGACCAAAAAACATTGTTGTATTCTAGAAATTTTTGAAGATAAGCAAAAGGTTTATGGATTCAATTTTTAACAGCATTTGTGTTCATGTGAGTTTTTCTGTGTAATCATTTATATTATTCTTCATATATTTGAGGTAACATAGAAGTATTGGGTAAGGCTAGGATAAGTGTTAACCTCCCCGAGAACCCACCACAAAGTTATAAACATTATTGAGAATAACTAATTGAACAATTTGTTTAAATTAGTACCTTTGCAACAATAAATTTTTTCCTTTTGTCACCTCTCAAATATATATGTTTGCTATAGAAATTTTTCTATATGCCTCAACGATATTGGATAATTAAGTATTCAGGAAGGATATTTAATTATCATATATTTTCTTCTTTCCTCTGTCAAAAGATTTTAAAGGATTGTATGTTGTTAATATTAGAATCAACACTTTGAGAAATATTTGAAATCTCTGGATAATTTGCATGTGAATGGTTTGAGTCATTAATCATCCATTTCAAATAAGATATTCATTTAGATGCTTTGACACAGTTCTCCAACCAAGAACTGTATACAAATAAATAACAATGCCGAGAGGTGCTCCGGGAGATGTGTAGGCATTTAGGCGTAATATAAAAAAGATTGTATGTCAGCATTTTTTAAATATCCTATTTTAATTTAATTTATAACATTTTTTTAAAATTAAATCTAAAATAAAAAGGGTACGAGGGATATGTAGTGATGTAAAGTAATGAGTACGTAACCATATTTAAATTTAATTAATCAACACATAAAAACTTAATACTTAAAATAAATTTTCAATATAATAAGATTCTTAACCATGTATATTCAAGCCCATTTTATCATGGATGCTTTGTTACAATATCATGACTTATCAATAACACATGCCTAAAAGCCATAACCCATTTCAAAATAAAAAACAATTATAAATATTTTATTTTTATTTTATTGCATCGAGAGGCACTCTACAACCAATATGGGGGTAGATCTCGTAAAAGCGCAAACGCAAACATAAACGTAAACACGTAAACATTTAACATGTAATTGTGTCGAGAGGCGCTCTACAACCCAATTTAGGGTGGATGGGTGAGCGTTAGATTAGATGGGTGAGTGTGGGTATGAGCGTGAGCGTTAGATGTGATATGTGATATGTGAGATGTGAGATATTTTTTAAATTCAAATTTTTTATTTTAAATTTTGTTAGAAAATTATATATTACAGAGCAATGCAACACATAAAATATGTGGAAGCACAAACACAAAAAACATATAAAACCAGAGAGACACATATATACGTGGTTCACCCATTTTGGGCTACGCCCACCCCGAACAGCAGTCCTTCCTTTCTATTATCCAGAAAAATGAAGAGACGCAACCTACATCGATCCATTGTAATATAATTTGTTCTCTATCACTGTCTCCCTATATTTTTCTCGCTCTGAGAATACACATGCAATACCCAGCTGCAATACAATTCCCTCATACAAAGTGAGGGGTTTCTTTCTAGGGAAAAAAACCTTAAATTAAACATAACTTTTACCGTCAGATAACCCGCCTAATGAACGGCCCAGATTGATTAGAAATTACAATACTTTTACAAGGAAATTTACATATGTTTTTAGCTTCAGGGGCACTGTCCCTGAAACCCCCCACAGAGTGGGCTCCATAAAGTCGCAGCCCCCCCACTGCCCCCCCACCCCACCCCCCTAGACCCCAGGCAGCGTGTAAATGCCCTGTTAATAACTAGGGTCCAACTCTGTGATACATATAAATAAAGAAGATAATCAGGCTCCAGACCCAACAACTTTGATTTTTATTACTAAAATTACGAACAATTTTTTTAGATAAAAGAAAGTATTATATACATATCACATTAAAATATATAGCATATAAATAATACTTATAAATTAACATCCATTTTACCATATAAATTAAAATAATGATTGCATAATCATCTTTAAATTTAATTAATAAGAAGATAAAAATTTAATATTTACAATATAACATGATTTTTAATCATGAATATTTACCATGGATATTATTAACTTCTAAATAGGTTTTTTTTACAATACCATGGGCTAATATCCAGAAGAGAGAGAGGGAGAGCACACAAGAAAATCATAATACCATGGGCTAATACCATGGTTTATCAATATCATGGGCCATCTATGCTTTTGATTATTTTGTTATGGATCTAAGTTTTTAATTATTCTATTACAATACCATGGGCCAATACCATGGATTATCAATACCACATGCCCAAGAACCATAACTTATTTCAAAATATTTTTTTTACGAATACTTTATTTTAATTTAATTTTATAACATTTTTTAATTAGATCTTAAAAAAAAAATGTTATAATTACTTTTGAGACATATCTAAACCCTCCATCCTCATGACTACTAAAAATATTCCCATAGAGATTAAATCATGGTTTTATAATAAATCGAGGTTTTAATAAATTAAAAATGAGAATACTTTTATATGGATGGGGGAGAGAGGGGGAGAGTGGGAATGAGAGAGAGAGGGAGATAGTGACAAAGTTGGAGGATGGAGAGAGTGAGTTTGTGTGATGGGGGGAGAGATAGAGGGAGGTGGGAAAGAAAGGGAGAGAAAGGAAAGAAGAGAGAGAGGAGAGAGAGATAGAATTGGAAGGGGAAGAAAGACATAAAGAGAGAAAGGTAGAGAGGGAGAGGGAGTGACAAGGGAGAGATGGAGATAAGGGGAAGAGAGAGAGAGAGGAGGGGATGATAAATTTTTCCAAAAGGTCTTACAGACATGTTTAAAATTCCATTTATGTTAACATGTGCAACGGATCGATAAGTTTGCGAATTAACATAAATAAAAAAACATAAAGCCAAATCTGAGCAAACATAAACAAATAACACAATATTTGATTACATATTTCACCAGAACCTCCCTGGCTACCTCTGCAGGCCGCTTCTCAATCACCAAACCACTCTTATTAGACTTCAAATGTGCACTTACAACAATGACCTCAAAATCATAGGTTCAGATGCAGAAAAGGACCGCAGAATCGAAATTAGCACAAAACATCATGAAATTTGAGCATAAATTTGACCATATTTGGACCAGGTGACCTCTTGATATGGATTTATGCAGGAACGCAATAGAATACACATATTTCCATAGATACAAAGATGCAGCGGAAATAATGCTTCATTTTATTAATAAAACAAATGACTGAAATAAACAACTAGGGCATTGGTAGGCGTATCTCTGAGAAGAGATGTGGCGGATACAGGCCTCTGAATGGTGTTACAATGAGACATAATGTAAATGAGAGAGCGAGGTAAATGGTAGCATATCTCTGAGAAGAGATGTGACAGCTACATACCTCCCCACTATGTTACAGAACTGAAATGATGGGAATAAGCGAGCTAGGGCAATGGTAGCGCTTATCTCTGAGAAGAGATGTGTCGGCTACCATCCCCTCAACTGTGTTACAATGAGGCTCGAAGGCCTATTTATTGTTGAGAAACAATGTAAAATCCGAAACGTCCAAAAACCTAACCCTAGGAGATGAAGCGCCAAAACTGTGGGTCCCGTTTGGGTAAATTTGTGTTTCAACTTCTCGGGGACGTAACTTTGACATCCAATCTCCGTTTGACACGCTCAATATCTTGCTAGAAATATCTATCCGATGAATACAACTTTTGAGTGAGAAACATCAATCTATAGACTCATGTTGCTCCCAGTTTCCCCACAAAGTGTCGTTTAGGGCCTTAAAACGACTCCGGAATTTCAGGACCCGAAAAACTGCTAAACATAGTAAGTTGTGCTGAAACTTACAAACTGAAAGAATTGATGGTGGGGGTTCAAATGGAATCGGTGGGTGACCACCAATATCCACTTGGATCATTAAGTCCCCAAAACGGCTCCGGGAGTGGAGGACCCGAAAACCTGCTAAAAATAGTAAGTTCCACTGAAGCTGAAAAACTGAAAGAATTGATGTTGCGAGTCCAAATGGAATAGGTGTGTGGCCACCGATATCCACCTGGATCACCTCTGGACCTCCCAAAAGCTAATATCCACCTGCGATTCTGCCAAATCTGGAGAAATCTGCCAATCTGGAGAAATTCCGCTAACTGTAGTGGAGGTTCGCTAAATTTGGCTGGCGTGCTCCTTGTTCCTGCAAATTATATAATAAAATTGTGTTTCCACATAAAAACAATGTGTTTGGCACAGTGGTTATATAATTTGAGTGGGGGAGAGGAGGTCATAGGTTCGACTCCCCTCGACCTTGTTTTGTGGCACATATCATGTGCTATCCCCTGCTAATATATACATATATATTATCAAGGTTTTAAAACCCTGCATATACACTTTATTGCTGCATTATGCAAACAATATATAACCATCATTGCACTATTTGGAACCCTTATCACATTGAATTTAATGTATGTATATATATATATATATATATATATATTATCAAGGTTTTAAAACCCTGCATATACACTTTATCGCTGCATTATGCAAATAATATATAACCATCATTGCACTGTTTGCAACCCTTATGACATTGAATTAAATGTGTGTGTGTGTGTATATATATATATATATATTATCAAGGTTTTAAAACCCTGCGTATAGACTTTATTGCTGCATTATGAAAATAATATATAACCATCATTGCACTGTTTGGAACCCTTATCACATTGAATTTAATGCGAAGATATATATAATATCTTATCACCGCACTATTTAATACATAGATATGTATTATATCACAAACTTATCCTCCACGTTTGCGCTGTTTGTAATAGGTGCTATATATGGTGGTAGGGGTGGCAGAGCCGCTAACTATGGTGGGCTCTGCCCCCCATTTAATGTTGCCTCCAATAAAACATTAACCATAAAAAAATTTCACCACCCTTTTTAAAGATGAAATTTCTGCTGGATTCATAGTTAGCTGGATTTCATAAAGTCATTGTCAGATTTGGAGGTCAAGGGTTCAATTCCCTTGGACCCTTTTTTTGCAAAAACTAGACAAACTTTGACAGAGCATAGAATTTGCATACGATGTCCATTTGACATGCCGTTTACGGCGTTGGGTGTGTATTTTCGATCAATTCAACATGGTACCATGTGCCGATGCATTTGAAGCCTTTTGAAGAGGACTGTTTTCATTGATCCACCTAGATCACTCCTTCCCGCTGAGAAGATTTTCGACCACCAAAAGTTGGTTTTATTTTGGAAACAAGTGAGGATATGATTCCTTCACTCTCCCTGTTTCTATCCATTGAGCCTTGCTGGGATTCGTGCCTTTGATTTCGATGTACAGGTATTCCACATCTCCGCGTCTTGAATTTCTGACCCTTTTGTCCAAAATTACATCCTCCTAAAGTTCATTCATGTATTCTAGAGTGAAGTCTTCTATGGACGGTACTTGACTTTTTTCTTCTTGATCATCGATGATAGAAGGATCGTAAAGGCACAAATTTTCCACATTTACGATGAAATAAATTTGCATGTAAGGTGGCAACTCTAAACAAAAAGCGTTATTACCAATCTTGTCCAAGATTTTGAAAGGACCATATCTGATTGGTTTTAACTTTTTACCCTCACCTTAAAGTATTTCCATGCTGATTGGTAACCAAACTCAATCACCCACCTTGAAGTTATGATACACCTTATGTTGGTCATGTCTTGCTTTGTACTGTGCCAGACTCTTCTCGAGTTGTTCTTGGATTGCTTGTTGTATCAACTAAATCTATTCGATGAAGTGACTAGCTTTGTCCTTCTCACTTTGCCCATTTGTTACAACATCTTTGCCAAAAATAAATTCCAAAGGAAACTTAGTTAAACACCCAAAAAAATTCTCGAAAATATATCGCTGAGTAGAAGAGTGCTTTGCTTGATTGTATGCATGTTATATGTAAGGTAGATGTTCGTCCCAAAGTTTTGGATGCTTGTTGTTGTATCCTTGAAGCAATTGAACCATTGTTCTGTTGACTACCTCTGTCTTTCCATCTATCTGCGGATGAAATGCTATGCTCTTCTTCAATTTTGTGTCCATGAATTCCCACAAACTTTACCAAAACTCACCAACAAATATGGTGTCTCGATCAGATACAATTGATGTGGGAAATCCAAAATGAACCCATACATTTTCAAAGAAAAACTTAGTTGTTTATTTAGTTGTGACCTGTTTAGTACATGGTATCATAATACATATTTTACTGATGCTATCCACTACTACGTACAAGTATTCATGACTTTTCCTAGACATTGGTAATCCTCCTACAAAGTCCATTGAAATACTTTCCCATGGACGAGATGGAATAGGAAATGGAGTATACAATCCAAAATTTTTGTTACTAGGTTTGCTAATAGCACACATAGAACATCCCTTTACATATTTTGATATAGTATCAATCATTCTTGGCCAGGAATAAAATCTTTGAAGATGCATAATTGTCTTGTTGATGCCAAAATGTCCTGCAATTAGAGAAGCATGGGCTTCTCTTATGACATGAATTCTTTCATTCAATGGAATGTACAATTTTCCAAGATGATATAAAAGTTTGTCATGGAGAGGATAATCAAATGCTTCAATTTTCTTGCCATTTCTTAAATTTGCATAAATTTCCTTAAAGTCATCATCATTAGCATATTGTTCAATATATGCTTCAGGTGTTAATGCATTGTGCTTAAGAACTGTTGATGCATTGATGATTGGTCTCGATAATAAATCAACAAATTTATTATGTACACCTTTAATATTATATCTAACTACTAAATGAAATTGTTGTAGAAAACCCATCCAAAGATAATGCCTTGATTGTTGCAACTTAGTTTTTGAACGCAAATATTGAAGTGGTTGATGATCTGCATGAATTATTGTTTCTTTACCAAGAAAATAAGGTTTCCACTTTTTTATGCTTTGAACTACTGCATATAATTCTTTATCGTATGTAGGATAGTTGGCTACTGCTGAAGTAAAATTTTAAGAATGAAGACATATAGGTTTGTTGTGTTGGAGCAACACTACTCCCATGGCATAGTTACTTGCATCTATTTCTATCTCGAACGACTGCTGCAAATATGGCAATGCCAATACTGAGTACTTATCTTTTCTTTCAGTGTGTCAATGATCTAGGTGGATATTGGTGGTCACCCGCCTATTCCACTTGGGGCTCCACCATTGTCTATTTCAGTTTTTTAGTTTCGGCACAGTTTACTATTTTTAGCAGTTTTTCGGGTCCTAAACTTCTGGAGCCGTTTTGAGGCCCTAAACGACGTTTTTTGGGAAACTGGAGAGTAACATGGGTCCATGGACCGATGTTTCTCATTCCAAATTTGTATTCCTCGGATAGATATTTCTAACGAGGTATGGTACGCGTCAAACGGAGATCGTATGCCAAAGTTACGCCCCTGGGAAGTTGAAACACCAATTTACCCAAACGGGGCCCATAGTTTTGGCGCTTCATCTCCTAGGGTTAGGGTTTTGGCTGTTTAAGATTTCCCATTGTTTCTAAATGATAAATAGGCCCTCGAGCCTCATTGTAACGCAGTTCAGAGGCCTGTAGCCGCCACATCTCTTCTCAGAGATAGCTACCAGCGCCCTAGCTAGTTTTATTTCCATTCTGTCTGTAAGCAAATTTCAGTTCTTTGATATTAATGAAATGAAGTGTTATTTCTGCTGCATCTCTGTATTTATGGTTATATGTTTATTCTGTTGCGTTCCTGCATAAATCCGGATCAGTGGTATCAGAGGGGTCTGCTTTTTCTCGATCCTTCTTTGCATGTCCCCAACGAGGTCGGGGTATAAGGAGCTAGGGCTCGATCTGGTGAAACCTTTGCAAGATCAGCCTCGCAAACCTCGACGGACGCCCATGGGGGACGAAAAGAAAGATGAGGGAGCAGGAGATCCTATCAAAATATTGCTCGAGGAGGCCCTCGAAAAACAAAGGAACGCGATGATGGATAGCTTTGCTCAGATCCTTCAACGGCTGCCCACCGGCGGCGCATCTGCATCCAGTAGCCACTCTGGAGTTGCGACTCCCTTTAGGGTACAAGTAAATTTTGACATTCCCATATTTGAGGGTCAAATAGACGCAGATGCCGTAGATAGATGGTTGAATCTATTAGAAGGATATTTCTCTGTTCATGACTTTTCAGACGGGGAGAAGATTATTTTTGCACTCCTCAAAGCTACCCCCCATGTTAAGGACTGGTGGGAAACCTACTGTGAGAACAAGGACCAGACATAACCCTCTCTGTTCTCGGCCGTACCAACTTGGAATTCTTTCCGAGACACCGTCAAGGAACAGTACTATCCCGTGGGGAGCTATGAGGACAAGTACATACAATGGACCACGGTGCGACAACAAAGGGATCAAGATGTGCACGAGCTGACGAATCTGTTCCATACCCTGCGCACAAAGTTGGGTATCAAAGATTCAGAGAAACATTTGGTGCTAAAGTATCGCAGCTGTCTGCACAGATACATTCAGGAGGAAATGGGGTTCCTCGACATCTCCTCGCTTGGTACGGCATACCGGTATGCTGCCAAGATTGAGCAGAAATTCAAACAGAAGAAGCGAGACTTTGGATCTGCGAATCAAAAGCAAGGAAAAGGTGCTTCCAAACCGTAGAACAAAGGACAGAGCCAAGGCATGGCGGCTAAATACAACCCACCAAAGCCACAAGAAAAGAACAACACCGTAAAGCCAAAGAAGGACACGGGAAGGTGGTGTGAGTTCCATAAGAGCTCCACTCACAACACAAGTGAGTGTCGGGCCAAGCAGTCGCTAGTGGCCGAGATGAGGGCTTCTGAGTCAGATGCATGCTCCGACTCCTTTTTAGAACCTGAAAAGGGGAATGAAAAAGGGAAACAGATTATTGATGCGGAGCCCAATGCCACTGTTGCCACTACAAAGATCCAGAAGGAGGAACCGGAAGATCCAGAGGAGGAGGAACGTCTCTTCCACTCCGAGATGTGGGTAAAGGGCTCCCCTGTACAGTTCATTGTCGACAATGGGAGCCAAAAGAACCTCATTTCAGCAGACGCCGTGAAGCGGTTGGGCTTGCCGACCACAGCTCACCCACATCCATACACCATCGGGTAGCTTCACCAAGGACGAGATCTCCGCGTCAGCCAGCAGTGTCGCCTTCCCTATAGCATCAAGCCCTTCACGGATGAGGTATTATGTGACGTTGCTCCTATTGATGTTTCTGATGTATTATTAGGACAACCATACTTGTGGAAGCGTCATGCTGTGTATGAGTCTCGACCTTGTGCTGTTATTATTACTTTGGGAAATAAGTTGTACAGGATACCAGAGGTACCACCTCCTACGACTATCGCTTTGGTTACTGCAAAACAATGCAGTAAGCTCATTTCCCAAACCAGGAAATTCGTTTTCCTGATGATCCGCCCCCAGGGCAAGAAGAAGACTGTGGCCACGACCTCCAGACAGGGGTCCTCTGCACAACAACAACAAATGGATAAGGTTGTGGAGGAGTACGAGGACATATTCACCTCACCCACAGGGGTTCCTCTGCACTGTCAGGTCAAGCACCCGATTGATCTGACCCCCGGTGCGCCGCATGTTTGGCATGACCCAGGTTCAATATCTGGGATACATTATTGATGAAAGGGGGGTGCATGTGGATCCAACCAAGATCCAAGTCATTCGGGATTGGCCAGCCCCAACCAATATAACAGAGCTTCGCAGCTTTCTGGGTCTTGCTAATTTCTACCGTAGATTCGTGTTGGTATTCTCTCATATCACTTGGCCCTTGAGTCAAGTCACCAAGGGAGGAGCGAGAGCAAAATTCTTTTGGTCGGAACCTCAACAGAAGGCGTTCACAGAATTGAAAAATCGCCTCTGTTCTGCCCCAGTGCTCACATTACCAGACTTGCAACAGCCATTTGAGATCGAGACAGATGCCTCCGACTATGCTATTGGGGCAGTTCTTACTCAACAGGGACATCCAGTGGCATATCACAGTGAGACATTGTCTGAGACAGTTTGCAAGTATCCCACCTATGACAAAGAAATGTATTCCATTGTGCAAGCCTGTCGACAATGGAAGCATTACATTTTGGGGAAGGAAACAATTATCCACACAGACCACCAGCCCCTGCAGTTCATACAGACACAAGGGAAGTTGCAGAATGATCGCCATCAGAAGTGGTCCACATATCTGCAACAGTTTCATTTGAACATCAAGTACAAGAAGCGTAGCACCAATAATGTTGCAGACTGCCTCAGCCGACCACCGATCATGGCGCTCACCACCGTGCTCAACTCTTGTGGGCACGAGACTTCTGATTGGCCGCTTCTCTATGAGAGTGACCCAGAATTCGGCCACACTTACAAGGCACTCTTGGGGGGTACGTAAGTTCCAAATTTTCACCTCCAAGATGCACTTTTATGTCACATGGGACACCTTTGTGTTCCTTCAAGCGAGCGTGCCAAGATGATATGGGAAGCACACTACAGTCGAGTCGCTGGGCATTTCGGGGTCGAGAAAACAGTAGCAATACTACAGAAGTATTTCTATTGGCCTAACCTTCGAAAGGATGTCGAGAAGCACATCAGATCCTGCACTGCTTGTGCCATTGCCAAACCGACCATCAAGAAGCAAGGCCTATATACTCCACTACCTACCCCTAGTCGACCGTGGGAATCCATCTCCATGGATTACATGTCGGGCCTGCCCTCTACTAAGAATGGTAATGACTGTGTTTTCGTGGTCGTTGACAGATTCTCGAAGATGGCCATTATGGCGGCCTGTAAGAAGAATATCACAGCAGAAGCCACTGCTAAACTCTTCTTTGAATGAGTATGGGTGCACTTTGGGATCCCACAGTCTATCATATCAGATCGAGATAGCAGGTTCCTCAGCACATTTTGGTCTAGCCTCTGGTCAATGATGGACACAAAGCTCACCAAGTCCACAGCTTTACATCCCCAAACAGATGGCCAGACAGAGGTCGTCAACAGAATGATTGTACACATTCTGCGCATGTACAATTCAAAGCATCCATGCACATGGGACGAGAGCCTCCCCTATGTACAACATAGTTATAACTGGGCTCTCCACAGTTCAATTGGCCATAGCCCCTTTCAGGTGGGCTTGGGATTCCAGCCACTATGTCCCATTGACATAGCCATGCCGTTTGCAGCTGCTCAGGCCGATTCAGCTCATGTCCAGTCTGAAGTTGACAAAGCAAGTAGCTTCATCGAGCGCATTCAACACATCCGCCAACAGGTTCATGGTATATTGGACAGAGCCAATGCGAAGTACAAGCAGCGCCATGATCAACACCGGGTGCCACACCACTTCCAGGTGGGCGACAAAGTATGGCTACATTTGCAGAAGGAGCGCCTCACTGGACCTCACCGCAAGCTTCGCCTGCTCCGATACGGGCCGTACACCATCACCAAGGCTATAGGTAACAATGCCTTCGAGCTTAGTATTCCACCATTCCTTGGTCTGCACCCAGTCTTCAATGTGGATCGCCTTCGTCCTTACTTTCCACCTCTACTGGACACCTCGGACATTGCAGAACAACTCACACCAACAGAGTTAAACCCAGACTGCATGGAACAGGCCACCAAAGATTGTATCATGGACATGCAAATCAAGAACACTCGTCAACAGCAGATCCAACTGTATCGGGTTGTCAAAGCTGGCCAACTCCTGCACCAAGGAAAGTGGTTCACCAGGGACCAAGTTCAGCAGAAATTTTCTCATCTCATGGAGGAACTTAACGCAATGGGGACCACTGCTTCCTAAGGGGGGAGGAATGATCCAGGTGGATATTGGTGGCCACCCGCCTATTCCACTTGGGCCCCCACCATTGTCTCTTTCAGTTTTTCCGTTTTGGCATAACTTATTATTTTTAGCAGTTTTTCGGGTCCTGAACTTCCGGAGCCGTTTTGAGGCCCTAAACGACGTTTTTTGGGTACGAAAGCGCCAGCGAATTTTCTGATAAAATTCGTCCCGACAGCTGTAGTCCTCGGATAGAGCTTTCTAATGATGTATCATATGCGTCAAACGGAGATAGTATGCCAAAGTTACGTCCCTGGGAAGTTGGAACACCAATTTACCCAAACGGGGCCCATAGTTTTGGCGCTTCATCTCCTAGGGTTAGGTTTTTGGGATGTTTAGGGTTCTCCATTGTTTCTCAATAATAAATAGGCCCTCGCGCCTCATTGTAAAGCAGTTCAGAGGCCTGTAGCCGCCACATCTCTTCTCAGAGATAGCTACCAGTGCCCTAGATAGTTTTATTTCCATTCTGTCTGTAAGCAAATTTCAGTTCTTTGATATTAATGAAATGAAGTGTTATTTCCGCTGCATCTCTATCTTTATGGTTATGTGTTTATTCTGTTGCGTTCCTGCATAAATCCGGATCAGTGGTATCAGAGCGGTCTGCTTTTTCTCGATCCTTCTTTGTATGTCCCCAACGAGGTCGGGGTATAAGGAGCTAGGGCTCGATCTGGTGGAACCTTTGCAAGATCAGCCTCGCAAACCTCGACGGACGCCCATGGGGGACGAAAAGAAAGATGAGGGAGCAGGAGATCCTATCAAAATATTGCTCGAGGAGGCCTTCGAAAAACAAAGGAACGCGATGATGGATAGCTTTGCTCTGGGGATCCTTCAATCTACCGCTTACTCTACGAGCGCAGATTCTGTGATTCAAAGAGCTACTCCGGGACAAGTAATCCCTTTAAGGTACAAGTAAATTTTGACATTCCCATATTTGAGGGTCAAATAGACGCAGATGCCGTAGATAGATGGTTGAATCTATTAGAAGGATATTTCTCCATTCATGACTTTTCAGACCGGGAGAAGATTATTTTTGCACTTCTCAAAGCTACCCCCCATGTTAAGGACTGGTGGGAAATATACTGTGAGAACAAGGACCAGACAGAACCCTCTCTGTTCTCGGCCGTACCAACTTGGAATTCTTTCCGAGACGCCGTCAAGGAACAGTACTATCCCGTGGGGAGCTATGAGGACAAGTACATACAATGGACCACGCTGCGACAACAAAGGGATCAAGATGTGCATGAGCTGACGAATCTGTTCCATACCCTGCACACAAAGTTGGGTATCAAAGATTCAGAGAAACATTTGGTGCTAAAGTATCGCAGCTGTCTGCACAGATACATTCAGGAGGAAATGGAGTTCCTCGACATCTCCTCGCTTGGTACGGCATACCGGTATGCTGCCAAGATTGAGCAGAAATTCAAACAGAAGAAGCGAGACTTTGGATCCGTGAATCAAAAGCAAGGAAAAGGTGCTTCCAAACCGCAGAACAAAGGACAGAGCATGGCGGCTAAAGACAACCCGTCAAAGCCACAAGAAAAGAACAACACCGTAAAGCCAAAGAAGGACACGGGAAAGTGGTGTGAGTTCCATAATAGCTCCACTCACAACACAAGTGAGTGTCGGGCCAAGCAGTCGCTAGTGGCCGAGATGAGGGCTTCTGAGTCAGATGCATGCTCTGACTCCGAATCAGAACCTGAAAAGGGGAATGAAAAAGGGAAACAGATTATTGATGCAGAGCCCAACGCCACCGTTGCCACTACAAAGGTCCAGAAGGAGGAACCGGAAGATCCAGAGGAGGAGGAACGTCTCTTCCACTCCCAGATGTGGGTAAAGGGCTCCCCTGTACAGTTCATTGTCGACAATGGGAGCCAAAAGAACCTCATTTCAGCAGACGCCGTGAAGCGGTTGGGCTTGCCGACCACAGCTCAACCACATCCATACACCATCGGGTGGCTTCACCAAGGACGAGATCTCCGCGTCAGCCAGCAGTGTCGCCTTCCCTATAGCATCAAGCCCTTCACGGATGAGGTATTATGTGATGTTGCTCCTATTGATGTTTCTGATGTATTATTAGGACAACCATACTTGTGAAAGCGTCATGCTGTGTATGAGTCTCGACCTCGTGCTGTTATTATTACTTTGGGAAATAAGTTGTACAGGATACCAGAGGTACCACCTCCTACGACTATCTCTTTGGTTACTGCAAAACAATGTAGTAAGCTCATTTCCCAAACTAGGAAATTTGTTTTCCTGATGATCCGCCCCCAGGGCAAGAAGAAGACTGTGGCCACGACCTCCAGACAGGGCCCCTCTGCACGACAACAACAAATGGATAAGGTCGTGGAGGAGTAAGGGGACATCTTCACCTCACCCACAGGGGTTCCTCTGCACTGCCAGGTCAAGCACCCGATTGATCTGACCCCAGGTGCGCCACTACCCAATGGACCGATCTATCAACGCTCTGTTCTGGAAAATGATGAAATCAAGAGGCAGATTCAGGAGCTGTTGCAGAAAGGTCACATCAGACCAAGTTCATCGCCCTGTGGGAGCCCGATCGTGTTGGTACAGAGGAAGGATGGGACGTGGAGACTCTGTATTGACTATCGGGCGCTGAACAAGATCACTGTCCGGAATAGGTACCCAATCCCACGGATTGACGACCTTCTGGACCAACTCCAAGGTGCAAAATATTTCAGTAAGATCGACCTGAAGTCTGGGTATCACCAGGTACCAATTGAACCCTCTGATGTGTGGAAGACTGCCTTCAAAGCTAAGGAAGGCCCTTTTGAATGGCTGGTCATGCCTTTCGGGTTGACGAATGCTCCCGCAACCTTCATGAGGATGATGGACGACATCTTGCGGCCATTCACCAACTCATTCGTAGTGGTGTACTTGGATGACATTCTGATCTTCAGCAAGACTTGGGAAGAGCATCTTCATCACATCCGACAAGTCCTCCAAACACTGCGGCAACACAAGTTGTGTGCCAATTTGGAGAAGTGCACGTTTGGCATGACCCAGGTTCAATATCTGGGATACACTATTGATGAAAGGGGGGTGCATGTGGATCCAGCCAAGATCCAAGTCATTCGGGATTGGCCAGCCCCGACTACTATAACAGAGCTTCGCAGCTTTCTGGGTCTTGCTAATTTCTACCGCAGATTCGTGTTGGGATTCTCTCATATCACTTGGCCCTTGAGTCAAGTCACCAAAGGAGGAGCGAGAGAAAAATTATTTTGGTCGGAACCTCAACAGAAGGCGTTCAAAGAATTGAAAATCGCCTCTGTTCTGCCCCAGTGCTCACCTTACCAGACTTGCAGCAGCCGTTTGAGATCGAGACAGATGCCTCTGACTATGCTATTAGGGCAGTTCTTACTCAACAGGGACATCCAGTGGCATATCACAGTGAGACATTGTCTGAGATAGTTCGTAAGTATCCCACCTATGACAAAGAAATGTATTCCATTGTGCAAGCCTATCGACAATGGAAGCATTACATTTTGGGGAAGGAAACAATCATCCACACAGACCACTGGCCCCTGCAGTTCATACAGACACAAGGGAAGTTGCAGAATGATCGCCATCAGAAGTGGTCCACATATCTGCAACAGTTTCATTTGAACATCAAGTAAAAGAAGGGTAGCACCAATAATGTTGCAGACTGCCTCAGCCGACCACCGATCGTGGCGCTCACCACCGTGCTCAACTCTTGTGGGCACGAGACTTCTGATTGGCCTCTTCTCTATGAGAGTGACCCAGAATTCGGCCACACTTACAAGGCACTCTTAGGGGGCACACAAGTTCCAAATTTTCACCTCCAAGATGCACTTTTATGTCACCTGGGACACCTTTGTGTTCCTTCAAGCGAGCGTGCCAAGATGATATGGGAAGCACACTACAGTCGAGTCGCTGGGCATTTCGGGGTTGAGAAAATAGTAGCAATACTACAGAAGTATTTCTATTGGCTGAACCTTCGAAAGGATGTTGAGAAGCACATCAGATCCTGCACTGCTTGTGCCATTGCCAAACCGACCATCAAGAAGCAAGGCCTATATACTCCACTACCTACCCCTAGTCGACCGTGGGAATCCATCTCCATGGATTACATGTCGGGCCTGCCTTCTACTAAGAATGGAAATGACCGTGTTTTCGTGGTCGTTGACAGATTCTCGAAGATGGCCATCATGGCGGCCTGTAAGAAGAATATCACAGCAGAAGCCACTGCTAAACTCTTCTTTGAACGAGTGTGGGTGCACTTTGGGATCCCACAGTCTATCATATCAGATCGAGATAGCAGGTTCCTCAACACATTTTGGTCTAGCCTCTGGTCAATGTTGGATACCAAGCTCACCAAGTCCACAGCTTTCCATCCCCAAACAGATGGCCAGACAGAGGTCGTCAATAGAATGATTGTACACATTCTGCGCATGTACAATTCAAAGCATCCACGCACAAGGGACGAGAGCCTCCCTTATGTACAACATAGTTATAATCGGGCTCTCCACAGTTCAATCGGCCATAGCCCCTTTCAGGTGGGCTTGGGATTCCAGCCACTATGTCCCATTGACGTAGCCATGCCATTTGCAGCTGCTCAGGCCGATTCAGCTCATGTCCAGTCTGAAGTTGAAAAAGAAAGTAGCTTCATCGAGCGCATTCAACACATCCGCCAACAGGTTCATGATATATTGGACAGAGCCAATGCCAAGTACAAGCAACGCCATGATCAACACCGGGTGCCACACAACTTCCAGGTGGGCGGCAAAGTATGGCTGCATTTGCAGAAGGAGCGCCTCACTGGACCTAACCGCAAGCTTCTCCCACTCCGATACTGGCCGTACACCATCACCAAGGCTGTAGGGAACAATAATTTCGAGCTTATTATTCCACCATTCCTTGGTCTGCACCCAGTCTTCAATGTGGATCGCCTTCATCATTACTTCCCACCTCTACCGGACACTTCGGACATTGCAGAACAACTCACACCAACAGAGTTAAACCCAGACTGCATGGAATAGGCCACCACAGATTGTATCATGAACATGGAAATTAAGAACACTCGCCAACAAAGGATCCAACTGTATCGGGTTGTCAAAGCTGGCCAACTTCTGCACCAAGGAAAGTGGTTCACCAGGGACCAAGTTCAGCAGAAATTTCCTCATCTCATGGAGGAACTTAACGCAATGGGGACCATTGCTTCCTGAGGGGGGAGGAATGATCCAGGTGGATATTGGTGGTCACCCGCCTATTCCACTTGGGGCTCCACCATTGTCTATTTCAGTTTTTCAGTTTCGGCACAGTTTACTATTTTTAGCAGTTTTTCGGGTCCTAAACTTCCGGAGCCGTTTTGAGGTCCTAAACGACGTTTTTTGGGAAAACGGAGAGCAACATGGGTCCATGGACCGATGTTGCTCATTCCAAATTTGTAGTCCTCGGATAGATCTTTCTAACGAGGTATGGTACGCGTCAAACGGAGATCGTATGCCAAAGTTACGCCCCTTGGAAGTTGAAACACCAATTTACCCAAACGGGGCCCATAGTTTTGGCGCTTCATCTCCTAGGGTTAGGGTTTTGGCTGTTTAGGATTTCCCATTGTTTCTAAATGATAAATAGGCCCTCGAGCCTCATTGTAACTCAGTTCAGAGGCCTGTGGCCGCCACATCTCTTCTCAGAGATAGCTACCAGTGCCCTAGCTAGTTTTATTTCCATTCTGTCTGTAAGCAAATTTCAGTTCTTTGATATTAATGAAATGAAGTGTTATTTCCGCTGCATCTCTGTATTTATGGTTATGTGTTTATTCTGTTGCATTCCTGCATAAATTCGGATCAGTGGTATCAGAGTGGTCTACTTTTTCTCGATCCTTCTTTGCATGTCCCCAACGAGGTCGGGGTATAAGGAGCTAGGGCTTGATCTGGTGGAACCTTTGCAAGATCAGCCTCGCAAACCTCGACGGACGCCCATGGGGGACGAAAAGAAAGATGAGGGAGCAGGAGATCCTATCAAAATATTGCTTGAGGAGGCCCTCGAAAAACAAAGGAACGCGATGATGGATAACTTTGTTCAGATCCTTCAACGGCTGCCCACCGGCGGCGCATCTGCATCCAGTAGCCACTCTGGAGTTGCGACTCCCTTTAAGGTACAAGTAAATTTTGAAATTCCCATATTTGAGGGTCAAATAGACGCAGATGCCGTAGATAGATGGTTGAATCTATTAGAAGGATATTTCTCTGTTCATGACTTTTCAGACTGGGAGAAGATTATTTTTGCACTCCTCAAAGCTACCCCCCATGTTAAGGACTGGTGGGAAACCTACTGTGAGAACAAGGATCAGACATAACCCTCTCTGTTCTCGGCCATACCAACTTGGAATTCTTTCCGAGACGCCGTCAAGGAACAGTACTATCCCGTGGGGAGCTATGAGGACAAGTACATACAATGGACCACACTGCGACAACAAAGGGATCAAGATGTGCATGAGCTGACGAATCTGTTCCATACCCTGCGCACAAAGTTGGGTATCAAAGATTTAGAGAAACATTTGGTGCTAAAGTATCGCAGCTGTCTGCACAGATACATTCAGGAGGAAATGGAGTTCCTTGACATCTCCTCGCTTGGTACGGCATACCGGTATGCTGCCAAGATTGAGCAGAAATTCAAGCAGAAGAAGCGAGACTTTGGATCTGCGAATCAAAAGCAAGGGAAAGGTGCTTCCAAACCACAAAACAAAGGACCGAGCCAAGGCATGGCGGCTAAAGACAACTCATCGAAGCCACAAGAAAAGAACAGCACCGCAAAGCCAAAGAAGGACACGGAAAGTGGTGTGAGTTCCATAAGAGCTCCACTCACAACACAAGTGAGTGTCGGGCCAAGCAGTCGCTAGTGGCCGAGATGAGGGCTTCTGAGTCAGATGCATGCTCTGACTCCGAATTAGAACCTGAAAAGGGGAATGAAAAAGGGAAACAAATTATTGATGCGGAGCCCAACGCCACTGTTGCCACTACAAAGGTCTAGAAGGAGGAACCGGAAGATCCAGAGGAGGAGGAACGTCTCTTCCACTCCCAGATGTGGGTAAAGGGCTCCCTTGTACAGTTCATTGTCGACAATGGGAGCCAAAAGAACCTTATTTTAGCAGACGCCGTGAAGCGGTTGGGCTTGCCGACCACAGCTCACCCACATCCATACACCATCGGGTGGCTTCACCAAGGACGAGATCTCCGCGTCAGCCAGCAGTGCCGCCTTCCCTATAGCATCAAGCCCTTCACGGATGAGGTATTATGTGACGTTGCTCCTATTGATGTTTCCGATGTATTATTAGGACAACCATACTTGTGGAAGCGTCATGCTGTGTATGAGTCTCGACCTCGTGCTGTTATTATTACTTTGGGAAATAAGTTGTACAGGATACCAGAGGTACCACCTCCTACGACTATCTCTTTGGTTACTGCAAAACAATGTAGTAAGCTCATTTCCCAAACCAGGAAATTCGTTTTCCTGATGATCCGCCCTCAGGGCAAGAAGAAGAC